>JAZKJV010002365.1:0-427108 GCA_037367405.1 Ottelia alismoides | reverse complement strand
TTATAAGAGAGCCTAGGGTTCTTTAGAATAACAACGAATCCTTTTCTCCCAACTAATAACAATATCCAAGCAAAAATTAATTCACAAAATACAGACTCCAACCACAAAGACACAATGATTTTTATGTAGAAACTCGAGCAGGTGAAAACCGTGACCAAAAATCTTGTTATAAGATTTCTCCTTCGCTCTCTCGACGAAGCATGTTTCTACTATTCTAACGCTACTTTAACCCAAGTGTAGCACAACCTCCCGTACAACATATACCCTTCCTTGGACAACTTCCAAAGGAAGATAAAGGAATCCACAAGGTTGAATATAGTCAAGTAATGAAACTTGAATTCACAAGCTTACAGACTTTAATCGCAGAATATGCTCGAGAATGATGATGAAGATAGCAGTAGAGCACAGAGAGCACAAACAACATTAGTAGCAAAAAGTTTTGGATTGAAGAGAGCTCGAGCACGTAAAAACATTGTAAGAACTCGAATATCACATATAATGACCACTCTTTCTTTTCTTTTGAGAGTAGAGGATGCATTTTGGTTGTGTGTCTCAAACAATGAGTCATATGATCCTTTATATAGGGGTCACCTCAAAAGAGTTGTTGGTGTTTGAAAATGAAAAGTCCAACATTTTGATTTTCAAAATCCATGAAATGATCAATCATAGAAACAAGGTGATAGATTATGGGTGACCGATCACGTCACAAATGTGATTGATCATATTTGATCGTTGGCCTGAAATTCAAAAGTGATCAACCATGGTTAAAAGGATAGTCGATCAAGCTTGATCGATCATGATAAACAAGATGGTTGATCATAGGTCATGATCATAGGTGTCAAGGTGTATGATCATGTCAAAAATCGATTTTGTGAAATTGATAATTCTGG
The DNA here is from genome assembly GCA_037367405.1 of Ottelia alismoides. Classification (NCBI taxonomy): domain Eukaryota; kingdom Viridiplantae; phylum Streptophyta; class Magnoliopsida; order Alismatales; family Hydrocharitaceae; genus Ottelia; species Ottelia alismoides. The sequence goes on along the minus strand of JAZKJV010002365.1, from coordinate 426,218 downwards.
CTTAAATTTGCTTGTTGATCAAGAATATGCAAAAACTATAAGGTTGTTTTTCACCATAAAAAAACTATGTAATGCCACATTAGCATTCGAAGTCTTCAAAACTCGAGCTTTTGGAATTGTATAATTCTTTGATTTTTTCGTCAATCTGATTCTGAATCTTGAACCTTCAAGCAGAGTCTTTCAGAGTCATTTTTAGGCTTTGAGTCAACTTCTAGCTTTTCTATACTTTTCAACAAAGAGCTTCTACAAGCTTCTACCTGAAAAGTTAATCAAGCTACAAAACAAATATGCAACCGAGTCATTAGCAAAATCTAAATCACTAATAATAGATTTGTTCCCCTTCTTCCTTCTTCCCTTTTTCTTTTTCTTCATCTCTCTCCATTCTTCTTCTATATTCCTCGTTCTCTGCTATTATTTCCATTCATCATCTTCTTCCTCGATTTTGTGAACCCAAACTCGATACCTTCCTCCTTCAGACCTCCTCCATTCCATCTTTGTCCTCTTCCTCGCATAAGAAGAGGTCTTGAGTTGGCCCCCATCTCCTCCTTCGAATATCGGGCCTCTGTATAACTTCACCTTTGCTCCATTTCCACACATCCCCGTCGTGTTTGCCAGTTAACCCCTGCATGTACAACTCTAGAGGATCATCATCAACATACCACCGCACCTCTAGCATCTTCTCCTTGGTTGGGCATGTGTCACCCTGATCTGTGTTAGCACTATCATCAGTGCCTCGGCTGCGTCACCCTTCACCGTCAGGTCTCCCCCGAGATTCCATCCTCCTTTGCCACCTCGCACCAAAGTAGGTCGTGTGTTGACTGGCACTCGTCCGCCCACAGTAAAACCAAACGTTGTTCAGACGTTCATCAATGGCATCGCGAAGCTCTAGGGACCTGTCGAGGGTCCCTAGACTCTTAAAGCAGTAAGGAATCTCTATCATACTTGGCTTCGCTCTTGAGCACCACCGAACCTCCACCGACTACATATCGCTTGAACATCCCCCTTTCGCTTCGTCAAAGAAGACCACCTAAAGAGGAGGTGAACTTTGACCAACAGCCACCATCCGATCCTGATCGGGTGGCTCTAACCCTATCATCCGCTCGCCACATGGTCGATCCGAGACACCATCCAAGGCACGAGCTTCGGCTCTCAATATGAACGGTACTCACCCGTCACGTGGAGCCCAAACCTAAGCGCCACCCGAACCTGAATCCTTACGTAAGCGAGTCATGTCGTTGGTGGTTTTGCATAAAAGCCCTCGTACCTTTCTGGAATAGCACACAAGCCTTCACTTCTGGAGAATTTGCACAGACCCCCTGCTGGGTCTTTGTAATTACATATTCGCCCTTAAACTACATGTTTTATTTTTTTGTTCCCTTTGTTTATTTGCATTTATACCCCTCCATTTGGGTATTTGTTTGGACTCCCATTTTTCATTATTTTTAATTTATAGAAATAGTACGCTGTCGATCAATTGATTCTCTTCACTGAGGATATTTATTTGTATCTTTCTGTTCACTAGTTGATTTATTAAAAATACTCTGGTGCAATAATCTCTAATTTTCTCATATGTGCTTGATTAATTAATAGTAAATCATACATTGCTCAGAAAATTCCCCAAAATTCATACAATGTAGAATTTATAATTCTCTAACATGTATCCAAAAATCATCTCATTAGCACACATGATTTGGTTTGAATAAATTATTTGAAGATTTATGTAGGCCAATTATTATATAGTTTCGAAATTAGCCTGGCAAGCCCCTCAGCATAACGTTCGCTTGGGTAGCTGCTGATTTTGAATTCCTCTCCGCTGATTCCGAATTCCTACATCATGAAGTACCTCTCTTAATATCTTGACCGCAAGCTCACTTAGTATAAGACAATACTAGCAGTCATAATTGATTGACCACGACATATCATAGTTAGTTAGCATGGGCACATAGTGCAAAGAGCTATCACTTTTAGCACTCTGACGATGCGTTTGATAGGTAGATAGCATACCTCTGTCTCACCTAAACGAAGGCAAAAGAGGTCATTAAAGAGAGCTTATCAGGTGGGTGGTGAGACCGGTGTAGAGAGAGTTAGAGATGAGGAAAAGGCTCGAGCCTCCTAGGAAGTCACATATATAGAGGGACCTCCCAAAGCCATGTCGAAAAGGAGACATCCATGATTTCCACATCCTTGGATGGTGACTAACAACTGCCCCATTTTCGCTAGATTGAGAACGGATGCTAGAAGGTCTTCTTGCAGCCTCAAGTATGATGGCTCAGCCCCCGATATTATGAAAGATATATGGTCAAGGCGTCATTGAAAGCTTTAGGAAATGACTGATTTTTAATTAATCCATCAGTTAGTATTTTTTAAGATTTTAAAGTTGTTATGTATTCCTCTCTCATTGAGACTTATCTAGGACAGTTTTGGTTATGGGAAATATTAATATATGCCATCTATTGAAATTAAATAACTAAAAATCACATGTTCGGCATTTAAAAAATCAATAAAAATTAATTTCTCATAAAAAATCTCAAAAAATCATTGTAGGTTACTTTTGCATCATTTAGCATTCTGACCAAGCTTCATTAGTTTTGGAATCCATTTGTCTGAAATTTTGTGAAAAACACCCTGAACATGGCCTACATTTGCATATTCACATTTATTTGCATATAAAATCTGAAAAAATGCCTTCTTGAAAACCTTTTGCTCTAAATGATCTGAATTTATCCCTGAGTATTTATTGCCTCCTTATGTTGATTTTAGGGTTTGCTCAGTAAAAGAAATATTGCCACATTGAATTACTTGATATATTTTTCATGTGGTTTTGATAAATCACCGGATTTCCGTTCTTCAGTTAAAAACAACTAATTAATTGGGGAATTTATGGGTCTGTCACTCTCCTCCACCATTAGCATTACCATGCACCATAGCAGCCTATTCATCCACCTTCAACCCAAACATCCATGCATTAGTCGGAGTCATTCTATAAGCAATACCACTCATTCTATTAATCTACATCATACCACCTTTGCTTACAACTCCTACCAACCATCAAGAGCCAAGTTATTTACCCGTGTACAATCACCCTGGAGTGACATCACCCACTCTTGTAAGATCTTAATCTCTTCTTTATCCTCTTCACCTCTCGCTCATCTCACGCATCTCCACAGCTTGCCTCCCATCTCTTTCTATCACTAGGAATTCTTCTAGTTGTACTAGTGTTCTTATGTAGATGCTTGTGTTTGTGCACATACAGGACTTGTTCTTCTGAATTGGCCTACCAAAGCTGGCTAAAGAGGAAGCTCTCAATGTTTTGTGAGGGTTTGATGTAGTTGTTGCCGATGATGACGTTGCTCCTTGGGAAGGCTAGAGGAAGGTGATTACACCCTATTTTGGTTGGATGACCGGTCGAGGAAAAAGTGTATGCCACCTATTTCCCCATGTTATGTGAGGTTGTCGAGAACATGAAGGCTGTGATGGCCAAATGTTGGGATGTGATCTAACTACCAAGTTCACCGCACCATGAGAGGATTGTTGGCTAGGTCAATGATCTCATAGCCAGAAAATGTTCATTAAGAGCGACGCATGCAGGACACATGGATGTGAAAGGATGATTTTGGCATCTCCTGCACTTATGAGGAGTTAATTATGTGTCAGGTGACAATGAAATTGAATTTCACACTGGATCACAGCTTGCTTCGTAACCATGCGTCGTTAAAGGTGAGGTTGCATATATGGTTTGTATGGATGAAACATTTGGTCATCATGTTTCGTAGGATCAAGTAGGGCACGCTTCAAACATGATTGGGAGAATGTCAATAACAATACATGATCTTCATGTGCCCCCTTGTCTTGGCAATTTGGAGTGCATTGGAGATCATTTGGATAGAAGAGAGTGGAGCAGAAGCTTTTTCGCGAGCTTTAGGATGGGGACATCTGACGTGGGAGATGAAGGTATTACATGCATTGTAGGTGCATGCCCAATGTAAGGTATTGCAAAGAGAGATTTGATTGCATGCTAAAAGCATTGAATCTGTTTTGATTTTCGATTTGATTGTAATATAACCTAAATGGTATACCGCATTGAATGACCATCCTTTGGCTTTTGAAAAATCAGATCATCTCTTAGAGAGAGAAATGGACTCCTTACGGAAACTAAATCTTGAGTCTTTTGCACTGATTAAAAAAATACACTAAAATATTTTGATTAAATTTGGAAAATACCTGAATAGGAAAATTGACTTCTGGATTATGGCTAGGATCAAAACCATTAACTGAAGGAGATTCTGGGGTAGAAAGAGGGCCATGGGCACCTTCCTCAAAACTGGAGATAAAATCTTTTAGGAACTCCAATGCTTCTTCTTTTCTTTCTGAAGCACCTAGGGATTCTTGCGAGGATGTAACACCTGTCATAGATGGAAAGGAATTGTTCTGAGGTGATTCCAATGCCGATGTCAACTCCTTCAGCTTCTGTTCCAACAGAAGGCCCAAGGCATCACCATTTATTACACTCAGTTCTACAGTTGAACACGGTTTGTTTTTTGTATTTGTAACAAACTCTTGCTGAGAACCATCTCGATGGGAGCAATTTCTGCCATCTTCTTTTTCTATCCCAACTGACGATAAAGTTGCACTCATCGATTTAGCTATAGGAGATGTAAATGTGAATGATACAACATCCATATTATTTATTCTTCTATCTTCATCCTGCATTGATTTCTTCTCAATGATGACATTATGTTGAATGCGCTTCTCATTTTTACACATCCAAGTATTGGCAGATAGCGCATTTTTCCCATTGCAGTTGGCTCCATCTGTTATTCCTTTCTTTCTGGCATAATTAGTAACTTGTAAACTACATGGTTCTTTCCCACTAACACCAACCAGCTGACATTCCTTGTCAGACCGAGTCCTAGTCTTGGCTTGACGCTTGTATGGGGTTTTATTCCTAACTAAAGTACCTTCCCTTGGATGGGATTCCCCTTGCAAATGACAATTCCTCACAAGATTGCCCGGTAGCAGATCTCTACTCACCAAAGTATTTTGCTTTTGGTTATTTTGTTCAAGGATGCGGGAACTGGATGAAGAGCCATTTTTCTTCATCTTGTTACTTTGGGGGTTTAAGTTGCTCCTGGATGATTTGTTAGACTTAACACTATCATGTTTCATGCTGGAACCCTCTTTTTTATGGATATTCATCTTGCTTTGGGAAGAAAGGAGAGAGGACTTGACTTTATCCTTTGTATGCATACCGTCCTTGTTGTTCCATGTAGGAGATATGAAAATTGCTTCATATTCTGAACCACTCCACCTTCTACCAAATGGCCGATTGATAAGACACTTTGTACCATTTGGTTCCACAGGATTTGCATATGATTCCAGAATTCTCGATGGCTTCCTAGGAGCTCCTGTACACTCTTGATTGTCACACACTCTCAATGTTCCGCAAGATAACGGGCTTGATTGAAGTCTGGAACTGCAATGATTATTTGGCTCAAGAATCTTACCGGCAGCTTCCGTTATATGAGCAGGATCAATAGATGAAATAAAGTAGGGAGTTCTTATAGGCGATAACAACTTGCAGTCGGTGATTGGAAGAGACTTCACAGGCCGCGTGGGCAATGTCTCCCTCTGAAACCTCTCAATTGGACTACTTGGCACATTTTGATGCTTCAAATGGAGGGGCTTAAATAAACAAATCTCATGTCTTCCTGTTCTATTATTGGATCGTTCATCAGATTCACCCTCAGAAGTTTTCTTCCCGTGACAAGACTCGGTAATGCCTGCAGTGGGCAGGTAATCCAAACCCATAAGCTTGGCAATGACTCCAGGTGCCTTCGTTCCCATTCCATCATCTGCTGCAACTGGTGAGCTACAATTACAATCGCTGCTTCCATCGAAACTCAGTGCACTCATGATATCAACTTCATCAAAATCATCCCTCTGCTGGAAAAAAGAGCTCCAACATTATGATCAACCAACTTGAAAAACGTTTACATAACACATGGCAGAAAGATAACAAACACTAACCAGAGAAGCGCTGGCCGCCGACAAAATACCGTTGTTCTTCCTTGCATTTTTCGTTTCTATTGTAAAATTCAAGAAACAAAGAAAAAAGATGAAACCGCATGTTCTTTTTCTACTGAAACACGGTGATCTAAGCCCCATCTCTGAGTAGGATCAAATACAAACCTGGCGAAACAACACCATTTGCGAAAAGCTTCCTCCTTGACTTCTACTCCAGTCGAGCAGATTGAAGAACGCTCCCCATTAGTATGTCCCTTCTTCACTCCCATTTTACAACTGCAACATGCACTCGAAAAGTAAAACACATCTATAAAACAATCATCCAGATGTAACAATACGGATAATCCATAAATCACACATCAAAATCCAACAAGGGAAACCCTGACAATGAGAATTTAACGAATCTCAACGCGAAGATTGAGGAAAAAGAACAGAGATCGGAACGGGCTATGGGCCAGTACTTACTACGCATTTGAATGGGAACCGGGGAGATGATCAAGCGGGAGCGGATCAGAATCGGATATTGTTTAGGGTTCCTCGCGGGACGGCAAATGTGCGGAGTAGAGGTGTTTGGGGGAGGAGGAAAGGCCTCGTCGACGAAGTGGGAATAGTATAAATGCCAACAGAAGTGGAGTGCGGAAGGGAACCAGACATACCTCTCGTTTCCTGGCTGTATTTGTTTGACTTTGAATTAGATCCCTACTGCCCAAAGAGGTTTAACGTTAGATCCTCTCTGGATACAAAAAATAAAAGGGATTTTTACCCGGCAGACCCTGTAATCTTTTGCAATTACCGCTACGACCTCTGAAACATCTTAATTCCTCTCTCGACCCCGTAAACTTGCTAACCCTTATCCCACAGACCCTGTGGTTAACTCACATCCATTTAACCGTTAGAACTAACGAATTCTGTTATCTTCTTTTACATAACACCCATTTTAGTTATCAAATTTACTACATGTGCCACTCCTCACCTCCCCCCCCCCTCCATCCCGTCCGATCGAAGCCCCCGCCCCGAAGCCCACCACCTCCTCCGAAGTGAAGCCTCCCTGTCGGTTGAAGCCCACCTCCTCCCCTACGAACCGGAAGCTCCTTCGATGATGGACGGCAAGCGAGCGTGCGCTTCTCGTTGGAGCTTTGTACGTATTGGCAGCTTTAGGCCGTGGCGGGATGCGGTACAGTTGCTTCTCACCCCCCGTTCTTCCCCTGGGAACACCCCCCCCCCCCCCCGTTCTTCCCCTAGGAACACCCCCCTCCTCAGGGCCCGCCACCCCCCGCACCCCTTCCGGACGAGCACACCCCCCCACCCCCACCGCGTCTCCCCTGCAAATCCCTCCCGGACAAGCGCCCCCCCCCCCCCCCCCGCGCCTCCCCTGCAAATCCCCCCCCCCGGACGAGCCCCGCCTCCCCTGCAAACCCCCCCCTGGCGCTCCCCTGCGAACACTCCCTCCCCTCGCCTGCGAACATGAGCCCCCCCCCGCACCTGGAACTGACGAACTGGAGCCCCCCCCGCACCTGGAACCGACCCCCCCCCCCCACACACACACACCTGGAACCGACGAACTGGAGCCCCCCCCCCCCCCCCCCGCACCTGGAACCGACGAACTGGAGCCCCCTCGCACCTGGAACCGACGAACTGGAGCCCCCCCGCACCTGGCCCGGCGACCTCAGCCCTCCGCCTCCCCTGCGAACTGGAAGCCCCCCGTCTACGTTGAGGTCCCTGTGCCGTGGGAGGGGAAGATGTCAGGGATTATTTTTTATTCTTGTTTAATTCTAACCGTCCGATTTAGGATTGGTTAGATTAACTCGTTTTAACCTAAGGAAGTTAACTTTAGATGTATCAATTTAACGGTAAGGTTTGTAGGGTAAGACGGAGCAAGTTTACGGGGTCGAGAGAGGAATTACGATGTTTCGGTGGTCGTAGCGGTAATTGCAAAAGATTACAGGGTCTGCCGGGTAAAAATCCCAAAATAAAAAGATTGCCAAAATCTTCCAAATTCAACATGAGTTCCCACCTTTTCTTTTGTCACACTTGCGGGGAGTCGACATGGTCAATGGACTGGGCACTTTGCCAGCGGGTCGGGTTTGGACTAGGAGAGTTAGATGTATGGGCCAGCTTGGTCCTGACCCGTCAAAAATTATATATAGGGGAAATGGGGCTACCCTTTGGGAGAGCTAACTTGGCTCTCCCTATCTTATTTTCGTATATTTTAAAAAAAAATAAAAAAAAATAAATCCGTGGAAATTTATCACTATATTCTTATATTATGTCATTCAAATTTCGTGGGAAACATAGGCTCCCACAACCTCCATCTAGACAGTCATATTTTAACGGTCGCAGAATTGTTGAAATCGACCCCGTCTGGATGGAGGCCGTAAGAGTCTCTGACATAATATAAGGATATAATAATGAAAATACACTGAAGTATCTTTCAGAAATATAAAAATATAGGGGGAAATATGGCGGGGGGAGGGGAGAAGCCAATTTAGCCCCCACCCCCAGGGGGTGGCCCCATTTTGCCCATATATATAAGGGAAAATGGGGATGCCCCCTAGGGGAGCTAACTTGGTCCCTCGTCTCCTTTTTTCCCATTTTATTTCTGGGATTTTTACACCCATAACCCTGAGTAATTTTGTTATTACATTCATACCCCTACGTAATCGTGAATTACACCTAAGACCTTGAATAAATGCTCCGTTTTACACCCATAACCTTCCATTAGTTGAGTTCATTAACTTAATCAAATGATTGAGTTAATCTAACCTGTCCGTGATCTAACGGTTGAGATTCATTAAAAGAAAAAAAGAAAAATATATTTCCGATGGATTTGAGGACTTGCATGTGTGGGGAAAGAAGGATGGCAGGCAACGGGGGTGGAGGCGCATCTGGCGGATGGGGGAGGGGCTTCGACCAGACGGCTACGCGAGCTAGAGGACGGGCTGGGGGTGGTTGTCTACGGGAGCTGGAGGGAAACCTGGGTCGGGGGGGTTGGAGTCCGGGGGTCGTCCGCGAGCTGGAGGGCGGCTGTAGCGGGTAGAGTATTACGGTTGGGGGGGGGGGGTCGCCCACGAGCTGGAGGGCAGCCGGGGTCAGGGGCTAGCATGCATGGGAGCTGGAGTGCGAGGGTCGGGGGCTTGCAAGCTCTCTGCCTCGGGAGGTCAGACGAGGGGGGGAGGAGGGAGCTGCATGGACTGAGGGAGGGGGGAGGAGGTCACTGGGGGAGTTGCCTCTTTGGAGAAGGTAGGGGCGGAGGAATCGACAGGGGTTGGGCTTCTACGGTGGGGGTGGCTTCGACGGGGCATGTCTAGGGTAAAGGAGGAGGTCGACAGGGGTTGCGGGGGAAGGGGAGTGAGCATTCACAAATAATAAAAATTGAAAGGGTCTAAAATGCAAAATGTTTAACGGATATCGTCATATTCAACAGGAAAACTTAACACAGGGTTATGGGTGTAAGAGTTAACATTACTCAAGGTTTTGAGCGTAATTCGCGATTACATAGGGTTATGAATGTAATTACAGAATTACTCAGGGCTATAGGTGTAAAAATTCCTTTATTTTTTTGAAAAATACTTCAGTGGATTTTCATATCTATATCCCTATATTATGCCATTCGAGTTTCATATGAAACAAAGACTCCTATGTCCTTGATGAATCTCCATTTCATCCCTAATTTTGGCATTAAAAACTCTATTTCATATACAATAGATAGAACAAATAATGAATGTTAATTTGTACAAAATAATGTTATTTATATGCATAAAGTAGGGCTTTTAAGACCAAAATGATATAATAAAGATGATGAAATGGAGATTCGTCAGACCTCCATCCAGACAGGGTCGATTTCAACAATTCTGCGACCGTCAAAAAACGACCGTATGGATGGACGCCGTATGGATTTTATTTTACATGAAACTTGAATGACATGATATAGGGATATAATGATGAAAACTCATGAATTCATTTTGAAAAAATAGAAAAAATAGAAAAAATGGGGGCGGGGGAGCCAAGTTAGCCCCCCTAGGGACAGCCTTATTTTTCTCATATATATATATATAGTTTAATGGGGTTGTCCCCACGCCATATTTTGGAGATTTTTGTTTTTTTTGAAAAATACCGCCATGTATTTTTAGCATTATATCCTTCTAATATGTCATTCCGTTTTCGTCAGAAACAGAGACCCATATGCCCTCCATCTTGAACATGTAATTTTAACGTCTTACAATTATTGTAATTGACATATTCTAAATGGAGGGTATATGAGTCTATGTTTCTGACGAAATTAGAATGGCATATTAGAGGGATATATTGATGGAAATACATCGTGGTATTTTTCAAAAAAATAAAAAAAATTGCCGAAATATGGTGCGGGGCAGCCCGTTGGTTGAATAAGGGGGCAACCCCATCAAACTCATATATATATATATATAAGCTAGGAAAGACATATATTGCTATGATACACTTCAAGTTTTTCATATTTTGATGACAGTTTTAAATAAAATTTAATAGTTTACAATCATGTCAAGTAACATGCAAACTACTTATAGTAATTATATAAATTATAAGTGATGGTAATAAAATCATTTATACTTATTAAATAACATTAAAAATCAATGTCAAAAAAAGTAAATTGGCCCATGGGCCGACCCATGGCGGGTTTTGGGCAGAGATTTTAAAACCTCGACCCATTCGGTCTGGCTTATGGGCCAGACCAACCTGTATTTTGGTCAGGTCTAGTTTGGAGGAAGATGAAACATTTTAGTATCTTTTCTTTCTTATTTCGCCTTTGTAAATCTATTTGGCTCAATAGTGTGAATAATGTATATAAAGATTTAATGAAATTCCATCTCATTTTTTTTCAACACTCATTAACTCTCTCCATTCTAACCCCCACATAATCTAACATCATGTGATATCATTTATTGTAATCATTTGACGTTCATATCACAAGTATATTTCTGAAAGAATCCCTCCATAACGATCCGTAACTGTTTCATGACCATGCGGATTATATCTGGAGAAGGTTATTTCTTCAAGAGGAATACACCAGTGTGCTGGAGCATTGTCATTGATTAGAGTCTGGTGGGCATCATTCAAGGAAGCGCATGCAACAAAGGTTTTACAATTCGGTCTACGGTGGCGAACTATGTTTAAGGATGCTTTGGATTATGTTCGAGGTTGCATTGATTGTAAAAAAATAAGATAAATAGTCGATTCCAAAGATACCATACCCCTTTTAATATTATTCAACGTGCATTTAATATAGAGATTTCAACACCATGATCCATGAAATCTTTATCAACTAACCTCTCGACCCTTAAACATCATAATTATCGCCTCGATCCTGTAAAATTGCTAACTTTTATACTCTAGATCCTTTAGTTAACTCACATCTTTTTTACTGCTAAAATGAAGTGGATTTTATTAAAATGTATCCATATAACCTCTGATTTTCGTCAATTTACAAAGAATGCATACCCTCGTCCCTCCTCACCACCCCTACCCCTTCCCCTCCTCCACCCTCCCTCAGTCATCCACCCACCACCAAAACCCAACACCGTCAGACCTCCGCCTCACCTCCTCCCCCACCCCTCCTATTGTCACCCCTACTTATGCCATACCTCCCGACACCCGCCCAACCTCCGTCCCTCGTGCCACACAGCCTCCCTCGTGTCGCCGCACCTCCCCCCCGCCCCCCACACCTCCTGACCTCTGTGTCACCTCCTCTATGGCACCCCCATCCCCCACAACCTCTGCCCCATCTCCCGAGCTCTACCCCCACCTCCACTTTGCCTCCACGGTGCGGCTCTACTTCAAAGGGTTTTGTTTTAACAACGCGGGTCTGAAATTCAAAGAGGAAAAGGTGTGTTGCGATGCTCACCGGCCTAAAGATGGGAAGGATCATGGATTGTGTGTTGTTCCAGTCCGAGACTCCCGTAAATCGTGATCAGAACTCTACTCCTCTACAGTCGAGTGAGAAGGAAAAGGTGCAAGAAGATCGACACTGACAATCAAGGTATCCATCACGCTCGGCCTCCTCCTCCATCGAAAGTAGTGGCCACACCGAAACCACATGCAATTCTGTCATTATGTTTGCTTGTAGCTTCCATGTAGATATCTTCTATCTTACTGCTTCTATTCTTCATTTCTTCTCATCGCTTCTCCTTCTTCCCTCCATTTTCTTTTAAGTTTGATATCTCAAATCCATTCTGAACCAATTTGCTTCGCCTCACTTCGATCGATTCTAATTCCCCATATTTTCTCCTCACTTCTGACCATCTTGGTTCGATTCAAGATCTGATCATAGGAGCCCTATCCTCCATCCTCCAGAGCTCCATCATTCACAACGAGTGATAGAACGAGTCCCCCTCCAGTTCGAATGGAGCATTGAGTGTTGGATTCTTTATGTATTTCACAAACCTCTCCTACCTTTTAATTTTAAAATACATTTTATTTTTGTCAAGATTTGTTTTAAGTCGACGCAATTCTCAATTGACGCACACGTTCCTAATCTATTTATGATCTCCGAAATGAAATCCATTAAATACGGTTGAACAACCACCTTCCATCTTTTACATCCAGTTTCATTGGTTGTTTAGATATCCGTTTTGACATTAAACGGGTCTTCTTGGTAATGTTGGAGGCGACCAACGATACTATGGGAACTCGTTCATCTCTTAATGTTTTGGAGGAAAAAGATGGTCCCTTTGGCCTCCATATTAATTGACAATCCGTCTATATAAAGGGTTGTATCCTCAGCCATTTTCATACAACAAAGAACCAACAACATCTTCCAGTTCTCCACCTCCATCTATCTTTCACCACTTGTGCGCTCATTGTGGATTCGCGACGACGCATTCTTTACTTTATTTTTCTCTACGATGATGAGGGCCAACGGACGTTCCACGTTGTTCTCTTGCTAGCACCGAGAGGTAGCAACCAGCTGGGGGTGATTGAATATGGGAGCCAGGTCTCCATCAAAATCGTGCATAGGAGCGGCAGAATCAGACTTCACGATAACGTCTTCAGACATGCCTCCATTTTCCAGGCTGGCTTGCAACTAAGATTTCTTTATTTTATTTTGATCAAAATTGCTTGCCTATCTAAAATAAAAATTAACCTCATAGATTACTATACTTTTTTCAACATCGTGAAGTCAGATTCGCAAGTTTTCTATCTATTGTTTACTATCACCTTTGCTAATTAAACCTCTGCTAAAAATGGATCCTAGAGCAATGATGAGCATAGAAGATATTGCTAGTCTTAGACCTGAAAATTTTATAGGATCACTTTTCCGTAGATGGCAACAAAAAATGAAATTTTGGCTCACCTCATCGGGATTGGTTTTTTCTATAACTCCTCCTGAGGAACTTGAATCTCCTATCAAATCTGTAGATCGTGTCAATTTTCATTCCCTATGCTTTATTCGTAATAAATTCCAGTTACAATGATCCGCTTGCTTCTCCTACATCATCTCATCCTAAATACATAGAGAAATAGATTACCTTTGTCATAGTAGGATTCTTTCTTATTTGTTTGATGAGTTTTACGACATCTACCATATGCACCCTACTGCTCTCGAGCTTTGGAAAGCTTTAGGGTTTGGAACGATATGGTTTTATCCAGTGGCTTGGTAATAAAATGATTGAAAATAAGCATGTCTCCGCACAAGTTCTTGAATATCAAAACCTTGTCTATGAGTCTATTGCTAGTAGCTATAAGCTTGATGAGAATGTACAAGTATCGGCTCTAACCGAAAAACTCACCTTTTCTTAGAAAGACTTTGTTATATCTCTTCGTCATAAACAAGAAAAGATGAACTTGTCTTCTCTCGTAAAGTACCTTCAAATTGAAGATCGTCATATGGCAAAGGACACTAAGTACAACCCTCATGTCAATTCTTCTGGACCATGTCAACGTCAAAAAGAAACCCCATAATTTCCACCCCAAATCCAAACAATCTTTCAAGAAAGGTAAGCAAACTGATCAGAATAATAACACTGATTCTAAGGGCCAACGCATCTACTACGTATGTGGCAAGTCGGATCATCTTACAAATGTATGCAAGAACTGCAAGGGACAAAAGAAGCAACTTCCTAAGAATACTGAAGTTAATATGATTTCTATGAGGGTCGATGCTTCTGAAAGGTTAGAAACCAACTCTATTATCCTTAATGTTAGTTCTTTCTCACATGATAATTGGTGGTTAGATTCTGGAGCAGTATCTCATATCTGTTATGACCGCTCTTCTATTTCCACCTATCAGGCTGATAGAAGTCATATCATCTCTTGGGGTTATGATGTCTCTATAAAATACATTGTAGGCTTTGGACATGTGGAATTGAAGCTCACATCAGGGAAAGTCTTGAAGTTACATGTTGTTTTACATGTTCATATAAGAAGAACCTTATCAGTGAAGTTCTAGTTATGTCTTACGGTTACTCCTTATTGAATTAGGGTATATAAAGTTGTAATCTCTCATTTTAGTTCTTATATAGGTGATGGCTACACTTGTAGTGGCCTTATCAAGCTTAGCGTTGAGTCTTGTAATGGTTCTTCCCATATAAATGAAAATTGCATTAGAGCTCTTTCTACTACTATGTCATCCGATGTTTGGCATGCTCGCCTAGGACATGTGAACAAAAATACAATGAAGCATATGGTTCGTATGGACTTAATCCCCAAAACCGATCTAACAAATAATGTTAGATGTCAAATTTGTGTGCAAGTTAAATTGTCTAAGAAATCTTCTACATCAATAGAAAGAAACTATGTATTACTTGAGCTTGTTCGTAGTGATGTATGTGATCTAAATCATGTTCTTACTCGCGATAATATGTGCTACTTTGTAACCTTTATCGATGACTTTTTCCAAGTATTATTATATTTTTTTGCTAAGATCTAAATATGAGCAAATGGAAAAATTTAACGTCTACAAAATCCAAGTAGAAAATCAAAACTGATAAACATAAAAAGGATTATGTCTGACAGAGGGGGTTAGTATACTTCAAATAAACTAAACCAATTCCGTGAGGAACACGACCTTATACATGAAACCACTACCCCTTATAACCCTCGGTCTAATGGTGAAGAATAGAACACTAATCGATATGGCCAATGCCATGTTAGCTGAATCTGATCTTAAACAACGATTGTGTGTGTGTGTGGGGGGGGGGGGCTCTCTTAACCGCAAACTATGTGCTTAACAGTATCCATTGTTCTCCTTAGCAAGTGGATGGCTTCAATAGTTTAGCGACCTGACATGAATCCGAATCGGTTTTCTTTTACTTTAGAAACTTGCTTCAACCTTCTTTCGATTACACGCTCCCAAATTTTCATAATGTGACTCGTCAGCTTGATACCTCTATAATTTGAACAATTTTAAATATCTTCTTTGTTCTTATAAAAAGGCACTGCGATGCTTCTCCTCCATTCTTCAGGTATTTTCTTGTTTCCTCAAATAACATGGAATAAATTTGTAAGCTAAGTTAAACAACGCTCACATAAAACTCTCTAAACTTCTATAGAAATGTCATCATGTCATACACCTTTCCCATATTTCATAACCTTCAATGCCTCCTCCATTCTTTCCTTTGTATTTGTCTATAGCTTGCACAATTCAAGTAACTTTCACTACTAGCTAGATTTCCCAAAGTGATCTCTCTACTCTCTTCCCCAATGAAAAGCCTATGGAAGTATTGCTTCCATCTAGTCTCTATATCCCTATGAGTAACAAGCACATGGCATTCCTCATCCTTAATGCATCTCACTTGAGAAAGATCTTTGGTCTTTCTTTCTCTTGCTTTAGCCATCCTGAATATATCCTTATGGCCCTCCTTACAATCAAGATTTTTGTATAAAACTTCATAAGATTTTGACTTAGCTTTGTTTGCCTCCTTCTTTGCTCCCTTCTTTGCTATTTTGTAGTTTGTGACAGTTTCTCTATTCTATCCTTAGACGCAGCTTTAAAGCAAACTCTTTTAATTTTGAGCTTCTCTTGCACCCCTCCACTCCACCACCAAGCCTCCTTTTGCCCTAGAGCCCCTCCCTTTGACTCGCCTAGCATATCTTTGGCTACCTTTCGGATTTACAAGATGCTACCGCCTCCTGCATCTCATTAGCACTTTTGTTACAATCCCAGGATAAGTCTTCTAAAACCTTCTCCCTGAAGCTTGATTGCTTCAATTGAAGATTCCACCATCTAGTTCCACTGATCTTGAAAAACCTCATTTTCTTTACTAGCCCTTTTATTTGCACATCCATAACTAGCAAGCAATGTTGGGTGGTCAGGCTCTCTCCTGGGATTACTTTGCAGTCTTTGCAAATACATCAAACTTCTATAATAAATAAATAATATACGTATAACAAACATATAAGAAAGCCCCCATAAAGATGTAATAATATACTCTATACTATATTAAACCAGTTTTCAAAAATTATAACATTTTAATATTTTTAATAAATCAAACATTGTACATAAAAATATACTTTCACCGATGCATCGTGAAGCGTGGGCTCATGCAATAGTATATATCTACGCATCAGATATGTCGCTCGTGAACTCTTTTTTATCTCCATGCTTTTCTTCTTTATGCAGCATTCCATTAGATGAAGGGAAGAAGATTTAATTTGCTCAAATCAAGATCTAAAATATTGGAAGAATAAGATTCGAGCAATTATTGATTGCAGAAGGTTGTTAATCTGGAACTGACCTTGATAATTAGGGCATAATCATGACACTGATGGTTCTTGACATGAGATAAAGAAGTGCACACATCCTGGATGTGTGCATACAAACTGTCTTTTACCCTTGTTTGAGCTGACTTTCCATTATATGATCCGTTTTATTGTTATGAATTTCAAAGTATATCATAGAGTCATTGACCCTTGAAGCGGATGTTATCCGTGTTGCATATTTATATTAGGAGGATATATAAATGATTGTTTACAATTATGGAATATTTACACCTATAACTCTGAGTAATTTCGTAATTATATACAGAACCCTAGATAGTGACGAATTACACCCAGAACCCTGAATAATGCTTAACTCTTACACTAACCCCGTGTTAACTTCCATCCACCTTTCCGTTAAATATAACGGTATCCGTCAATATTTTGCATTTTATACCCTTTAAATTCTCACTATTTACAAATGAGACAACCTCCTTCCTATCCAGCCCCCTCCTCCCCTCCTCTCTTTATCCGCCAGCACCCACCTCTTCCTCCCCTCCCTCTCTTCCATCGATCACCTCTTCCTCCCCTTCATCCTTCGGCACTTGCCCGCAAACCTCTGAACTACCCTCGCCATTGCCCTCCACCTCCCGCCGACCACCTTACCCATGTTGCTGTCCTCCGTCGACACACCCACACCACCTTCCTCGACCAGTGCGTCGAAACACCTCCCCTTCCATCACCACCATCGAAGCCCCACTGTTCTGCCCGCACCCGTTGAAGCCCACCCCCTGCTGCCCCCTCCCCCCTCCCTGCTGCCTCGCCTCTCCGCCTGCAAGCCCGCGTCCCTCCGCTGCATGGAAGCACCCCCTACTGCCTCACCTCTCCGCCTGCACCTGCGTCCCTCTGCCGCTTGGAAGCACCCGTGTCGAAGCCACTGGTCGCTGTCTGCCTTCTCCAGTTTAAAGCCCCCCGATCGAAGCACCCACACCCTCGCCCTGATTGAAGCCCTGTTGTTCTGCCCGCACCCGTCGAAGTCCCCCCTCCCCTCCCACCGACCATCGAAGCCTGACGTCGAAGCCATACCCCCACACACCAACAGCCAAGCACCCGTTGAAGGCCCCCTACAAGCCCCTGTAACCCCATGCCTGCAAGCTCTTGTCCGCCGCCACCCTCTACCATCGTCAAAGCACCCCCTCTCCCCCTCGTCATCAAGCCCCCGTTCCCATGCCGCCTGCAATCCTCGGTCAAGCCCTCCCCCATCCTCTACCATCGTCAAACCCCCCTCCCCAACGAAATGCCACGTAGCTGTAGGTGCTAGATCAAGGGTGGGATATTTTTCCTTTTTTTTACTTTTGAATATTCCAACCGTTAGATCATAGATTGGTTGGATTAACTCGCTCCTATGGTTGAGTAGTGAACTAAACTAATGGAGAATTATGGGCGTAAAACGGAGCAATTATTCATGATCTGTGTGTAATTCGTGATTATTTAGGGTTATGTATATAATTATATAGGTATAAATATCCCTAAAATTATCTATAAATTATGTGTAGGAATCGATCCAAGAAGGACCAGGTTGTTTATATTGGAATCTATTTTCAGTCCTTTTTGACTTGTACCTTTCCCGTTCTCTCTTAACAAATTATTAGTACAATTAAGCATAGCATATTGGGGGGGAATAAACTGTCTGCAAGCGACCGACACGGATGGGTTCCTGTCCATACAAAACGAAGACCCCATCAACCACCTTTCCCCTCTTCCATCGCCGGAGACCTCTCCCACTCCTCAAACATAGACCCTACACTACCCTTCAATTCCCAACGGAATCACGAAACTGCCACCCTCTCTCCACCCTCGAAATGGCAAACGCGTAATTAACTGTAATCATGGAGGGCCTTTCGAGAGTGGCGTACTCGCGACCTCGGCCTATAAATAGGTCTCCGTCCCCCGACAAGAACTCGCCAAGAGATACCACGCGCCCCGCTCGGCCGGGCCTGCCGGGCCCTCCTTCCTCCTAGGAGCTTCTAGAGGACTAGACTCCCTCCACGTCCATGGACGAGAGCGAGACGAAGAGCACGACCGACACCGATGCCGAGCCGAACCCCAACCCCAACCCGCCGCGACCGGCCAAGAAGAGAAGCGGGATGAGCCTCCTCCGGGCCGCCCTCTTCATGGTCCGGCGCCGCTCCAAGAAGACCCCGATCCACGTCGATGTCGCCACCTCCGGCAAGAAGGGCTTCTTCAAGAGCCTCATCGCCGCCATGCGCCTCCTGCAGCAGCCGAAGCTCGAGAACCTCCAGCCGCCCATGCTCCTCTCCGCGCCGGCACCAGAGGAGTCGCCAGCCACGGCCGACGATACCCCTCGCTCCCGCGAGAGGGAGGTTTCCTGCCGCCTCCTTCCCCCTGCGGGTCGGAAAGCTGGTTCTCCATCGACGGCATGAGCAGGTACGCGTCCACGGACGACTTATCCGCGCTTGACACGAGCGGTGACGACGAGGTGGAGCTCGAGGAGGTCGATGGAGGCTGTGAGGGGAGCCCTAATGCGATCGATCTGAAGGCGGAGGAGTTCATTGCTATGTTCTATGAGCAGATGAGGCTGCAAAGGATGGACCCCATGGGTTGATCGTCGAAGTCAGATCTCTGCGTGTGTGTTGGTGCATGCATGGCTTCACGTCCTCTCCATCCGCTCTTCTTCTATCTTTGTTGTCGATTAAAGTTTTATTTTGCTGGCTGTCGTAACGTGAATAAAAGATGGGAATGGGAGAACAAATAAACAAAGAGATCGGAGGCGTTTTGCTAAAATTCCTATGTATTTTATTGACGATTAAACTTTGTAACTTTCAAGGGGAAGAATGCTTTGTTTGTGTTCTTTCTTTCTTATTTTTTTTCATCTTTTTGGTCAACTGTTAAATTTTGAGTGTTCGTTGAATAATAATAAGGAGTTGTATGGTATTATATATTCTACTGTTTACATAGGCCTCTTTATGGTATATGAGTAGGGGGACGGATCGTCTGGTGTAGTTGGGAAGGCAACTCTGTTGTAGACGTGTCACACGATTTTGCACTTTTTGTGAGTTCATACCATGCAAAATCGTGTGAATTGCACAATCACGATCGAACACGTGACCACAGCAGGCACAACACTACAACAGAGGATCCTCAAAGACATAGGTGTTGCCATATATGTATATATATATATATATTTAAAAATGGATATAGATATGAAAATAGATATCTTGCCAATAGCGGATATTGAAGATGGTTAACCATATCTTTAAATATGTACACAAATACATAGGTGGTGGTTTTTAGAATTCCGTCACTTTATCATCCATTGTTAAATATATTATGATGATATTATTTATTGCGAAATTATTTTTTATACTTGAAATAATCAATGAATGTCATATTTGTTGCTATATCATTAGGGCATTTCATATAATGATGCTTATCCATTATTATTTTTCAATATTTTAGTTAATCATTGTTAAATTTTGAACTAAAAAATCAACAATGATTAGCAAATTTTAAAAATGCAGCGAATAATCATTGCTATATATAATGCCCTTAATGATATAACAACAAATATAACATTTGTTGCAAATTTTAAGTATAAAAAATGATTTCACAACGAATAATATTGATGTTATATATTTAACAATGAATGATATAATTACAGATTAAAAAAGGCATCATTTTAGACCCATTTTGTAGTGTTCACTAACTCAAAATATATAAAAAATAAAGGATTTTTACCTGGCAGACCCTATAATCTTTGTCAATGACCTCTACGACCTTTGAAACGTTGATATTCCTCCCTCAACCCTGTAAACTTGCTCCGTCTTACCCCATGAACCTTGCCGTTAAATTGACACATCTAGAGTTAACTTCCTTGGGTTAAAAATGAGTTAATCTAACCCATCTGTGATCGGACGGCTAGAATTAACCCAGAGAAAAAAATAGTGAGAGGGTAGCTTGACCTAGGAGGGATCAACTGGAAGAGGCGGCGCTTGACGTGGAAGGGAGGGAGGGGGGATCGACTGGAGGTTGGCGCGTCTATGGGGGGTGGAGGTTGGCAGGGGTCGAGGGAGGGGCTTCGAGCGGCACGACGGCGGGGGGGGGGGGGGGGGGGGGTGTCTGGGTGAGGGTCTTGTCTTTGAACGCGAGGGGGGGGGGGGGTTACTTCAAGCTGCCAGGGCAAAGGTTGGGCGAGGTTCCCGTCTTCGAGCTGGGGGGGGGGGTCCCGTCTTTGAGCGCGTGGGGGGGTGGGGGCGGGGGGAGGGGGGGGGGGTGAGCGGGCTTCGATCGATGGGGGCCAGGCCGGGGCGAGGGGGAAGGGGGTGGTGGCCAAGCGCGAGCTGAGCTGCTTCGAGTGACGGGACAACATGGGGCTTCGGGCTTCGAGCGGTCGGGGGGGGGGGGGGTGTGAATGCAAGCGACAAGGGTCGGGGCTTCGGACGACGTGGGTGGGGGAGTAAGAGAGACGGGGCCGGGGCTTCAGGCGGCACGGGCAGGGGGGAGCAGGGGAGGTGGGACGGCTGAGCGCGGGCTATCCAGGAGGACGGCGGAGAGGGCGAGGTCCGGTGAGGGGATGGGAAACAGAGATGGGAGGAGGGAGAGGGGAAATGACATTGAATGTAAATTTAATAAACGAAATGGGTATAATATAAAAGAACATAACGGAATCAGGTTAGTTTTAACGGGTAAGTGTATGGAGGTTAACCACAGGCTCTGTAGGGTAAGAGTTAGCAGGTTTACGGGGTCGAGTGAGAAATATTGATGTTTCAAAGGTCGTATAGGTCATTGGCAAAGATTATAGGATTTGTCAGGTAAAAAACCCAAAAAAATAAAGTAATATTTTAGATTAAACAACTAGTAAAAGCTAATTACGTAGCACAAAGACATATGAATTTTCTTCCTACAAGTGAAAATAACTCCAAAATATAATACATTATGATTGTGAGATTGATGTAACTTCAATTATGTTTTCTTTACGTTTATACCCTTGAACTCATTTTAATAAATTGAGTATATGAACTCCAAATTTAATGAATTTGGTCTTGTTGGATAATGCTTTACATCATAGTGTCATGTATGTCCTGATTTAATGTGCAACTAATCATCGAATTATAGAACATTTTTCTTATTGCGTAACCATGAAACTAGATATACACACACAACACACACAATACACACATACACACACAAACGAATATCCAAATCTGTCAGTATCCATATCCTAAAAAAAAGATATCCACGTACATATCTTGATCTGCAAAAAATAAAAGCCCATCATTATCTATATCCATATCCATCATATATATATAGGGAAAAGGGAGTATGCACCGGCGGGTGCAGCTAACTAGCTACACCCAGCCATTTTTCTTATTGGTTTTTTATTTTTTTTGAAAAAACTTATGGAGATTTACTTAGTTTATTGACAAGAATATGTGTTTCAAATTTCATGCAAAACAAACACTCCTAGCATGCCCATCTAGATATGGTCAATTTCAATAATTCTGAAACCGTTAAAATATCATAGCCTTGATGGAGATGATAGAAATGTCGAATTTAGTTGAAATTAGTATGATATCGTGGTGATATATGGTGATTTAAATCCCCCTAGATTTCATTTCAAAAACACAAAAAGTCAATGAAAAAAATGGCCGGGTGCAGCTAGTTAGCTACACCCGCCGGTGCAGCTTCCCCAACCCCATATATATATATATATGTGGATTTAATGGGGCTGCCCCCTGGGGGCAGCCAACATGGCTGCCCCGCCCCCTATTTCCGACGTTTTTTTTATTTTTTTTTGAAAAATAAAACCATGTAAATTCATCCCTATATCCCTCCTACATGCCATTCGAATTTCGTCAGAAACAGAGACTCCTACGGCCTCCATCGAGATGGTGTCGATTTAAAAAATCCTGTTACCGTTAAAAAATAACTGTCTGGATGGAGGCCGTAGGAGTCTCTGTTTCCGACGAAATTCGAATGGCATGTAGGAGGAATATAGGGATGAATATACATGGTGATATTTTTTGAAAAAAAATAAAAAAAGCGTCGAAAATGGCGCGGGGGCAGCCATGTTGGCTACCCCCAGGAGGCAGCCCCATTAGCCTCTATATATATATATTGTTGGAGTATTTGATGTATGCGTCTTGTAGGATCCATTTACCACATCCAGTGGTTTAGTCCCACATCGTCCAACGGTGAGACTTGGAGGCCCTGTGGAGGCTATATAAGGAGCTCCAGGCCTCCTGTATCAGATGAGAAAGTAATAGAAAATTATGCCCCTTTGAGGGCTTCTCCCGTGGTTTCATCCCGCTCCTCACGGAGTAGGGTTCCACGTAAAATCATGGTGTTCCATGTTTATCTTTTCCTTCTTATGCTTTGTTTTATCATTCCGCTTCCGCTTCCGATTTTCTAACATGGTATCAAAGCGGGTTCGATTCTCAAGGAATCATGTTATTTTATTTTTTAGTCGAGTTTCGATTATTGTTCATGGATTTGATCAAGAAGAGTGTTCTTTTTTTTCTCATTCAAGTATAGGATTTCATTCTGAAACCCTATTTCTCATTATTGATATTCATGCTGCGGGAGCATAGAGTTTTCATGTGGCAGGATCACATCTCCAGGATGTTCTCCATGGTACGATTCACATCTCCTGATCCATATCGGAGTCGCCCGCAGCCCAAACACTGGAGGAGCATACCCAGGAGCCCTACAGATCCCCAGTGTGCGGCTGCACACGTCCCAAGAACTCGCGCGAGGTCTCGCAACCAGGCATCTTCCATGCCGCAAGAACGTGGCGTAGATCCCAGCCCAAAACCTAGGCACTCCAGGCGGCGATTTCTCGGATCGCACATGGGCACCTCCCAAAGCCTCCCATCGACTTCTCCCGCGGGCAATGCGCACAAATCCAGGAGCGT
Organism: Ottelia alismoides; assembly: GCA_037367405.1. NCBI lineage: Eukaryota > Viridiplantae > Streptophyta > Magnoliopsida > Alismatales > Hydrocharitaceae > Ottelia > Ottelia alismoides. The sequence continues at coordinate 402,588 of JAZKJV010002365.1, read as the reverse complement.
GCCAGAACCAGATCACCCAGCGCCTCCAGGCGAGTGATGAATCCACATTTCATCATCTTTATTCTATCATTTTGGCACCTAAAACCCTAGCAAATGCCTGTAAATAGCCTTAAATCAAGCATCTTAGCATTCATACATGTGCATCTAAACAGTGTGTAAATTACTGTAATTAAGGCCAAAATTATAGAATAAATAAAGAAAAGAAAAAGAATAAAATATTGTAAATATTTTATGACCCAAAACCCCCGAGACCTAGGCATCTTGATGAATAGGTCGACAAGGAATAAAGTAGGGGGAGATAAGGCCAAAAACACAGTCAAAATACCTATACTTGTTATTCATTCTTTATTCATTTTGGGACCTATTTTTGGTTCCACTTTTTGTACATAAAATAAAGAAACTTTGTACATGAAAGTTGTAGATAATTTCATAAAGAAAAAGACAAAATTGATTTCACAGAAAAAGAATGTACAGACAAAAAGATATGGTCTGAATAAGAATCCAAAATCCCAACTTCCCAGACCCGTATCTCACAAACGACAACTCCAAATGCAGTGTACTCACCTTTAATTGTATATAGAATAAAATAATCTATCCAATGGTGGTGGTTTCGCATTTGGCGGAGCTACGGTTTGAAAGTTGAGTTTTGGACCCCTCTTGTACACTTGTACTGAATAAAATATTCAATTTATTCTTTATTCATTATTTATTCATTGTTATATTTTTATAATTTTGTAAATATTACTTATAGTATATATATGCATTAAAATTGAAATAAAATGCAAAGAAAAATAAAAATAAAAATACTTGCATCAAGGATACATAGATATACTGCATATACTTATACCTATATACAATACACTTGTATTTTATTAAATGCACAAAACAACTCAGAAAAATAAAATAAAAATATACTTATGTATATAAAAGTATGTTATAATTTTACAAAATCATAAATAAAAATAATAAGATTAAAAATACATAAAATAAAATAAAATATTAGAATACATAGGTATTATACCTATATAGGGCTAAAAATGTAACTTGTAAAAATATAAGTCATAAAAATAAATAAAAATCAGAATTAAATACTACATAAAATTTTGAACATTTTTTATTTTATAACTTATATTTAATTCGACCATTTATTATTTTAAATTGAATTAACAAAACATTAATTCAGGGTTTTTCCTGGTTGGTCCACGTGGACCAACCAGGAGGCCAGGACTGTTGACCTAGGTCAACAGTCTGACCTACCCCTGTAGCCCATGTCAGACCTCATTTTTGAGCCATCTTTTTGGCTTTTTCCAGGCCGATTCTTTCATCTATTCGTGTTGCATCCTTCTGCAACATTGTCCACCATCCATCTACCTAACTCGCCCAAGCCTAATCTTGGTCGTCAGACCCAAGATTTGCAAGATATCCCTTGGTCTTTGGACCCCTGCCACCTCGGGTCAAACCACATATAACCGACCCCCTTCTTTCCATTCGAATTTGAGTCCCCTTGGTCCACCCCTCTCCGCCTCTCGAGCGCTCTGAGCCTTGCCGGAGGTGACAGCTCCGCCGCGAGCTTCTCAGCTAGGGCGAACGAGGTCGAGGACGACTCCAGCACCTCCGCCAACCGCCGGCGTCGAGGTATCCTTCATCCTCTGGCTCCGGCCATCGAGGGCTCCCACCCCGCTATTTCTTTCTTGCATTCACATCCTGTTAGCTTTAGGATCAAAAACCCCAAAAAAATCTTAAGTTTCATCGCGTATTTTGTCCATTCACGCATCCTCGCCGGAGCGCACCTCCGGCCACCGCTGATCACCCTCCTTCGCGCATCGATTAGGTCACCCCCAGGTCCAGGCACTTTGCCCTGAACCTTCTAACGCTTTTTGCAGGGTCAAAGCGCATTGACTCGCGCCTGGGCGCGTTTTTGAGGTTCGTCGGAGATCAGCTGAGCCCTCCAGCTCCGCCGACCTCCTGCGAGCAGCACGGCCCACGTCGTGCACTTTTGGTGCCCTCAGGAGATAGAAGACGACCCCCGGGAGCTTCACGGCCATTTTGGAGCCCTAACTTCGTCGGAGGATGAAGATCTGGAGCGGCGAAGTTCGCCTCGCCGGCGTTCTTCGCTGTTCTTCCTCATCGCCTCCCAGCCGTTGGATCGAGGAGCCCTCCCCAGATCGCACAGCCTCCGTTGGATCTTCCTCAGCCTCGACCGTCAGATCAACCGAGGAGGATCTAATCCAGGCCGCACAAGCCAACCGTCATCGCGCGCCCAGGACACGCCACGTGGATAAGTGGACCGCCTCCAGCCGCTGGATCGCGCCCCGTCGCCCAGCCGTTGGATGCGTGCCACGCGTCTTCATCAGAGCGCCCGGGCGAGGGTAGTTTGCATCTCAACCCTCGCCATTTTTGTATTTAATATTTAGTTTTTAAACTTTCGTCTGTAGCGTAAAAAGTTTGTAATATTTGCATAGAGACCCTCGAACTTCTCTTATTTGCATCTGAGTCCTCAGCCACGTCACCTCACGTGACCTGTACACGTGAGGTGGGGCATTTTGCAGAGGGCCCCTCGAATATTTGGGTATTTCGTTTCAGTCCGTAAACTTGTGTATTAAGTGTAAACTTTTTGGTTAAATTGCAAGTAGACCCCCAGGGTTTTCTGATATTGCATTCCAGTCCCTCCCAGGCGCGTGCAAGTCACGCGCCCTGGTGGGTAATTTGTGAGCGTGCCCAGGCGGCTTTTGTATTTACATTTTGGTTCCAGAAATTGAATATTCAGTTATATATTTTTGTGGAAAATTGCATGTTTGTCCCTGGAAGTTTTGTAAATTGCATTTATGCCCCTGCCAGGCCTGATTATTAATTGGTTGCTTATTGTATTTATTTGAAAGATCATTTCAAGCCCAAAAATTCCACAAAAATAGACTTAAGCCCCTGGATAGGTGTACTTTCACGCCACATATTTAGTTTTTGATTTTATTTTATTTTCATATTTATTAAAAATCAAAAACTTCCTTTTTGTGTACTGTCTACCTTAGAAAATACCAAAAAAATATTAAAACACCTCCAAAAATTCCAAAAAAATCACCTATTGTCTATTTTATCCTATTTTAGTGTCAGTCCAAAAATCATTAAAAATTTCAAAAGAAAAACACTAAAAATCTAAAAACACTTAAAAACTTCAAAAAAATATATAAAATAGTAGAAAAATCCAAAAAATATAAACTCAGCTTCTGTTTGTCCCTTATTTTGTTCTTTTTATTAGAAAAATAGTGTGAAAACTTTTAGCTACTGGTTGGTATTTTTAAATCTCATTTTATTCACAGCCAGCCTCTTTTCCACTGTTTAGCCTTATTTCAGTATTTAAAAATATCAAAAACATTTTGAAAAACCCTCAAAAATCACAAAAACAGTAGAAAACCTTAAAAATACCAAAAACATTTTATTTCTGAATTTTTGAGTATTTTTGTGCATTTTTATTAATAGTTCACCTTACCTTTTATTATATTGCCTTTACTTTCCAATATTGAAAAAGAAATAAAAAAAATATATAATATAAAATATAAAAATCAGAAAATTAAAAATCAAAATACAAAATTAAAAATTAAATAAAAAAAATTAAAAATTAAAAACCCACAAAAACATTTCTTTTGTTTGCTTGCTTAGTGTAGACACATCATACACTCACACACACTTTAGCACTTGCTTGAGCTACACTGTTTGTTCCCTGTGTTCGAACTCTCTGCATAATTGACACTATACACCACTTGTGCAGAGTTAAAAATAAATTTTAACTCCACATTATTTCTAATTTATTGATCTTTAGTGTGGGTTAATTGTTGATTAAATTCGGATTTTGATTGGTCGACACTGCGACTGAGTTCACGCTTTGTGTTGAACTTAAGACCGTCGAAATTCGAGTTTATCAGCGAGCGGCGGTGGCCCTCCTTCGCTAGGGGCTCCCGCTCCGCCCCCAGTGCAAGCTCCTTCCAACACCTGATGGCGCCCCTAGGTGCTCCAGTCCTGCACCTCCAGGCGGTGGCGCATCGTGCGCACATGCCTAATCAACAGGAAAAGCCCTCCACTCCTTGGTCTAGGCGGAGGCTCCAGCGATCGTGCGCACATGCCCAATCATGTCGTCGAAGTATATGTTCTGCAGATCTTCAGCATAAGCAACAAGGCACGCGGTGATGCAGCACTAGGCGGGGCCCTTCTCCAACACAGGCTCCAAGGACGGAGCCCCGCCAACGTCGCAGGCACCCCACAATCAGACCCAGGCCGCATACTCCTCACGCAGGGCCGCGCATGCGTGAGTCTTTCCCATCGACGGTGAAGGGTTCCCACTGGGAACCCTAGTTTATGCGTAAGTGAGGGTTTAGGGCCTCGCGTTTATTTAAAAAATGCTTGTTTTGGGGCCAGATGTGGGCCGGTTTAAAAAAAACGCGTATAATTAAAAAAACCGTATGCAAGTGAAAAAAAGGAAAGATAGAAAAGGAAACCGTACAAAAAAAGAGATGCGGTTATAAAAAAAATGATTCAAAAAAAAATAAAAAATTTAAAAAATGATGAAAAAATGAAAAGCCACAAGAAATGTTTTATTTACCCCCAAATTTCTTTGTCTTCTCCCAACTTTGTCGACGTCCATGTTTTCCGACAAGTATGGGAGAAAGGGGGAGTATGGTGTAGAGTCACAGGTCTTCTTCCAGATTCAGATGCAGATTTCCAGACCTTCCAGATTTTCAGACTCTACAAGTTTTTCAGATGAAGATCTCCATGCGTAAGATTCAGACTCGACGATGCGCAGTTGTTCATACTCGACATATTGGCCAGAGTCCAAGATCGAGGCACTCCAAGATGAGAGGCCCATTTTTCGAGTTCTCCATAGAGAGATTCACTTTCAGACACGCACATGGATGCGGTCATTTTCAGATGAGCATATGTTGCCATCATTTATTCGTGATCTCCATCATTATTCTTGTTTTGTCGGCTAGAGTTTTCATGTGAGCCATAGGGACTCCAGAGTAGAGGACCATTCCCTATGCCATGTTGGCAAGGGTTTTCATGTGGTATCATAGGTACACCAGAGCAGTGCACCATTCTCTGAGCTAGATGGGAGAGACCCAATTCTCTGACGAGGAGACTTCTTTCAGACTCCATTCTCCAGCGACCGTGGACTCCGACGAGGATTGCACAACCACAGCCTTTTCAGTTCAGCCCTTTTCAGAGATGGAGCAGTTGTCCACATTATTGTGGCGGGCGAGAGCACTCCGACAAGGAGACTCATTTCAGTTGCAGTGACTCTGACAGACGCAGTTTAGAGCACATGCTCTCCTACGAGGAGACTCAGAAGACTCACACTCCAGCCTATTCGTCCTCCTCGCCTGCACGGCATGAGAAGCAACGTCCTCGACTGCAACAATGTGCGCGTTGGGTTGATATTGTCCGTAGTGTCCTGTAGCGTTGAGTTGAGTTTCTTTCTGTTTGTCCAAGCTGAGCATTGCATGCTCCAGCTTGAGGGGGAGTGTTATAGTATTTGATGTATGCGCCTTGTATGAGGGAGATGTGTAAATGGATCCCTTCACCCCATCCAGTGGTTTAGTCCCACATCGTCCAACGGTGGGACTTGGAGGCCCTGTGGAGGCTATATAAGGAGCCCCAGGCCTCCTGTATCAGATGAGAAAAGCAATAGAAAATTATGCCCCTTTGAGGGCTTCTCCCGTGGTTTCATCCCGCTCCTCACGAAGTAGGGTACCACATAAAATCATGGTGTTCCATGTTTATCTTTTCCTTCTTATGCTCTGTTTTATCATTCCGCTTCCGCTTCCGATTTTCTAACATATATATCCATATGCACTTAAAACAGACATGATAGCAGAAGGAAATATGTATGTATGTATGTATCAAGTTGCATAATAAGTCATTTTTATATGGTAAGAATCTACCACCCAGAGGAAAACAAAAAAGCCTTTCATGGGTAAGTTGATGTCACTTGTGTGAAGCGAATGAAGAAAATATTAGTCAAATTTTGTGCAAGTGCTATTTTGCGGTCATTATGTTTCAAAAATTGAGGATTCACCTTTTCACAACCTCACTCAAAAAATTATCTATGTTGGACTTCCAAAAACTAAAACACAGATTTGATGACGACTGTGGCAAAGATCGCTATAGTTTGGTAGCTTCTACGGAAAGCGGGATGCAACAAACTTTTTTCTAACGAAAAACGGTGCACTGCCGTAGAGGCAAGCACCCAAAAAAAACTTTATATTCATTGTTTAAATATCATAGTTACACAAACAAACTTTTAAAGGGACAAAAATCTAGGGGTGTTCAAAATAACTGGGTCAAACTGGTACCTGACCCAACCTTGTTGTTTCGACTCTAAGTTCACGGGTACCCGACAAAGAAGTTTGGGTCGGGTACCCGTAAGCAGCTGCCCCATTCAACATTGGCGACCCGGTGGAAAAACCCACCGGAAACCCAGGTACCCGGTTGGAGCTTTGGGTCCACCTCTAAACCAACATTCCATCAGCCATATGGTATTATTTGATGTTTGAAGCAACTTTTGAGGGGAGGAAATGAACCTTGTTCGACTATCAGGTCTCTACTTCACCTGAACGCCAAGGGAAACATGCAACCTCTTGGCTCCCCCACTGCCTTTGATGACCGTGTGGCATCGACATTTGAGATCGAGTCCCCTTCACCGTCAGTGTGCTTATGTTGCTCCTCCTGCAACTACTTATTTTCTTGCAATTTGCTTTTTGTCACTGGGAAGGCGCAACCACCGCATCCTCCAATATGCTCCTCTTTCATGTCCATTACTGCCCCTGCTGCTACAGAGACACCGCCAGAGGCAGCGACGAGCACAAGTGACATGGATAACTATAAGGTTTGATGGACTGGGGCACCCTCTTCGACGGTCCTTAATTTCTACTCCTTCGCCCTCGCTAACTTTACTGTTTGTTTTGTTATAAATGCTAACTTTGCAATTACGAAGTCAATGGTTTGAATCATGAGTATGAAATTTGTTTGCAATGGAGTGTTGTCACTCGCTTGATATGAAAGTGCACAAAGGTATATGAGGTTTAAATAATATATAGCTTTGTATGCCTTTTTAACCTTTATTTTGTATGGAAGCGCAAGAAAGGTTCATCGATTTGTACATATGATATATTGAAATTACTGTGATATATGGATATGGATTGCTGGAGAATGTGCCTTTTTTCTCCTTCTAATATAGAGATATCAAAGGTTGTTCTTTATAGTTAACCTTCTAATCATATTTTGGATATTTGTTATGGTGACCCACGGGTACCCGCAGGTACCCGTTACCAATTCAAATAATCCGAGGTATTCGTTAGAACCGGGTACCTATTGGAACGGGCCGGGTCGATCCGATGACCCAGTAATGAAGGGTCGGGCGGGTCATGACTGAACGGGTCGGGTATCCGCCCCATGAATACCTCTATAGAAATCCCTTTTCCAGTCTTATTCTCAGAGATAAATTAGTTTTGTTGAGTTGTTATGTGTACATGGGTAAATTGATCTTTAGATGAGAGATCGTTTACCCATTCAACTCTATGCATTGTATTCATCCTCCCTCTTTGTGATGAATAGGGGTTTTCACATAAATCCTTGTGTGCTTAGTGTGATCTTGGTGGTTTGTTTCCTGCTTAATGTTTACATGGTATCCGAGCCTTGTGGAGGCTCGATGCCCTGATTCTGCTTCCAAAGTTGTGCGGTGGGTGTTTCGTGTTTGTGGAGAGATTGAAGGCCCTTGTGCGAGAAGGATGTCCCTTTTAAAAAATCCGCACCGTGTTGCTTCTGATATTGAAAGCCCTTGGGAGAAGGCCAGTGAAAGTTAGAAAAAATTCTAAGTTGGAAATCAAGATTGAAAGTCGGACGAATTGGTCTCTTTTGTTGTTGCAGGTGCACCAACCCGATTCTCTGCATTTTACTAGCCCGAGTCTCTATCGAAAAATTGCACATGTGACCTCCCTGCGCCCACGTGCCAAGGTTTGCGTCTTTGCTAAAATAATGTTTCTGTTAAAACAATGTTTTTAGAGACATTTATGTAGGATCATAGGTATACATGCGTATATTCTATAAAAAATATGTGTAAATAATCAGTCTATAATACATTAAAGTCACCTCTCCTAAATTATGCAACCGATAAAATCCAAGTTACAACTAAAAATGATAAATAATGACAAAAGGATTAGATAAATAATGCATCCTTAATTTTCCCCGACAAGTAGACATTTCTTGCTTCATCCATAGATCATAATACGCTCAAGCATATATGGTACCCTTCTAATCATGTGGACCTTTTCTGAAATTTAAAAGTCACCATTAAATTTGTAAATTATGTAACAATTTTGTAAAATATAAACTGCATATTGTAAAATAATGATGATCATACTGTTTTGTAAAATATAGCATCCATATTGTAATTGACATTTTCTTGATATACATTTATGTTAACATTTATTATTAAATTTATAGAGTTAAAATTGTAAAATAAATAGGAAAATACCTAAATTGATGTGACTATCCATGCATCCAAGAAAAGCCTACCTCATTGGAAATTTCATCTCTTTCTCTCTATATATATATGATGCATACTATGTAAAATGGTCATATGTATTAAAATTAAGTGTATTGCATTGTAAAATAATATATTATCACTAAACTTAAGACATGATGTGTATATACGGATGATGTAATAAAAACACTAAACTTGAAATAGAACAGAAGTGAATGAAAATGTAATAGAACGAGTGCACGAAAATTAAATAAAATAGAATTTTACAAATTAAAAATGAATAAAATTAGAATGAAAAATATAATAAAGCCACCGGTGATATTAGAATGTAACCAAGAAATCCTCCTCATTATTTCAAATCTGATATGAAAAGGTATAAAAATATATAAAGATAGTAATGAAAAAAATAATGAAGATTTCTAGTAAGGAGACGAAGAATTGAAGTAAGGAAAATGAAAAATACTAAGAATGTTCATCCTCCACGCGCAAAAAATACTATCCTAGCACTTTTTTTAATGGAGATCTTGAGCGTGTCGTCAATGTTTTTAATGAAGTCGTAGGATAATAACTAAAAAATAACGAAGAACATATACATGAATCTCGAGTAAGGGAGAATGACATTCAAAAGAAATAAATTGATGGCTCGACTATTGTCATTGAGTTCGTAAACAAGGCGATAAAAATAAAAAACAAAACTGGAGACTTAACATTTCAAAATCATGTGATAATATTAAAATACAAAATAACAAATATATAAATATTTAACCTTCCTTGGCCATCCTTTAAACATAGTGGTGAGACAACAACCTCGGTTGATTCATCATCAAAGTACACATCTTGCAGTAACATTCCATCCCGATTTGGTTGTTAGTAATGCGGAAGAAGTGATGATGCAAAGAAGACAGAGGTTAGAGGTGTTTGATGGGTCTGTGGATGAGAACCCGGATGGCGATGACGAACGATGGCGGAAGGAGAATCATATGTTCTCAAGCTTCGTGTGAACGCATGCGATGAAGAACAAATCGTTGGTGACCTCTGGGTATGGGCAGGTAGCTGGCAACACGTAGCTGCAACATGACATGAGGAGGAAGTCTACGTGGTGTCGAACAATGGGAAGGATGATGAGGGCACAATAGAGAAGGAGGGGTCCCTTTCGTATGGCCAAAAAATGGAAAGGAAGAGAATTATCACGTTACTACTTTTAGTAATTAATAATGTGAATCAAGTGACAGCTTGAAAAATGAGATAATAAAGGATACTAAAAAATTATTTCTAAATATAGAATACTGTAAATTACTTTAACAGTGGTTTTTGATGGATTGGCAGTTTTGTCGAGAGCCGTAGATCACAATCTGATGGCTACTATTGTGTGTCGCACCAAATAGATGGTAAGATGGCACCTCAATTCAAGTTTTCCCTATATATATAGGAGAAACTTCAAATGAGGCGGGGTATCACCATATATATGGTGAGCCACCCTCAATTTAGGCATCTTTCCAATATATTTTACAATTTCTTGTTTCATACATATAACAATTAATATTAACACAACATGTATAGTGAAATAAAATTATGAAAATATTATTATACTGGATGGAAATGTTGATTTAAATTTAGATGCTATATTTTACAAAATTCATTTTTTTACAATGTACAGTTATGCTTTTACAAAACTGTTAAGAGTTTTTACTAAATTCGCAGTGGCTTTTACAATTTCAGAAAAGCTCCCACCTCATTTGAAAGGTCCACTATATATATATATGTGTGTGTGTGTGTGTGTGTGTGTGTGGCTGCCCCGCCCCTATTTCAGCGTTTTTTAATTTTTTTTGAAAAATATCACAATGTATATTCATCCCTATATCCCTCCTATATGCCATTCGAATTTCGTCAGAAACAGGGACTCCTACAGCCTCCATCGAGATATTGTCGATTTTAAAAATCCTGCGATCGTTAAAAATGATTGTCTGGATGGAGGCCGTAGGAGTCTCTGTTTCTGACGAAATTCGAATGGCATATAGGAGGGATATAGGGATGAATATACATAGTGATAACTTTCAAAAAACATAAAAAATAACAAAAATGGCACAGGGCAACCCCATCAATCTCATATATAGGGTAAAATGGGACTGCCCACATGGGGAAGCTAACTTAGATCCCCTCGTCCCATTTCGCTCGGTTATTTTATTTTATTTTGAAAATTTCTTCCGTGGATTTATATCAATATATCCCTATATTATGTCATTAAAATTTCATGCGAAACAAAGACTCCTACGACGTCAACCAGACGGGGTCATTATTAGAAACTCTGTTACCGTTAAAAAAATGATTGTCTGGATGGAGGTCTTAGGAGTCTTTGTTTTGCATGAAATTTTATTGACATAATTTAGAGATATAGTGATGAAAGTCTGCAAAAGAAATTTTCAAAAAAATAAAAAATAAAAAAAAGCCGGACGAAATGGGGCGGGGGAGCCAAGTTAGCTCCCCGCGGGGACAACCCCATTTAACACACACACACATGAGTAAAATTTGTATGCCCCCCTAGGGGGAGCTAACTTAGCTCACTATGCCTCATTTTTCACATATTTTTTATTTTTTTTGAAAATAAAAATCATGTAAATTCATTATTATATCCCTATATTATGTCATTCAAATTTCATGCGAAACAGAGACTCCTACAACCTCCATCTAGACAGGGTCGATTTAAAAAATTCCGGAATCGTTAAAAAATGACTGTTTGGATGGAGGCCTTAGAAGTCTCTGTTTCACACGAAATTTGAATAACATAATACAGGAATATAGTGATGAATCTTCACGGAAAGATTTTCAAAAAAAAAATAAAAAATGGAGAAAATGGGGCGGAAGGAGCTAAGTTAGCTCCCCCTAGGGGCAACCCCATTTTCCTCTCTCTCTCTCTATATATATATATGAAATATTTCCAATGAGGTGCACCTTTCCTGGGTGTATGGAAAGCCCATCATCCTAACCATACGCAATCAATCCAATGGTTGTCATTAATAGCTCGTTGTTAATATATTTTTTATGTTGAAAAATCCATTGTGGTCATTTTAACATATTCTAAATTTAGAATGCAGCAAATATCTCCACAGTTATCTCCTCTTTCCTCTCTCTCTTCCTCTCTCTCTCTCTCTCTCTCTCTCCAACCGTCTCTCTCGATCTCGATTGCCACACGAGGTTCCTCTCCTCCATCTCTCTCTCTCTCTCTCTCTCTCTCTCTCTCTCTCTCTCTCTCTCTCTCGACGGCGGCATGAGGGGAGAAGGTTGCTGCTCGTCAGTGATGACGTTCAAGACGGTGGATGCAACGTTCTGCTCTACGGTGGGCGGTGATGGCGTTCTCCAAGGTTGTTTTCTTGTATCTAATAAAGGTGGCGTCGTGTGGGGGTGATGACTACGCGTGGAGGAGGTGGATCATGGAGGAGAAGGTTAAAGGAGAGCGTGAATGGAGGTGTGTGGGCGGAGGAGGACGTGCATATAGGAGGTGGGTCGTGGAGGAGAAGGGCGGAGGAGGTGCGGGTAGAGTAAGGATACTGGAGATGGAGGGCTTGCCCAGTTTTTTTACAATAAGAGATCCTTTTTTGCAATCTCGAGTATTTTTTTACAATCTCATATCGTATTTTACAATATCATATCATTTTTTTACAAATTTCAGTCTGTTTTTTACATTTATTTATATTCCGTGGTATTAAAAAACTATTTATGAGACTCAGATATATGTTGAGAGAGGGATTTTACAATCTCAGACCAGAATTTACAAATACAAAGATATTTCCTACATATATGAGACATTTTTTTTACAAAGACATTACCAAATTTACAATTACAACAATAATTGTATTACTAACTGCGATCTTATTCTACTATACAGGATGCAAATTTACAATGTGGATTCGAATTTTACAAAGATGCTTGGCATTCTGCACGGCGCGAAAGTACCGTACATTTTTGTGAAAAACGTATATAATTGTTGGTGTGGATTTACAATCTTCATACATATTTTACAAAATATATTTTACAATAGTGTTATCAAAATTACAATTATAATATTATAACTATTACTAATTGTGATTTTATTTTATAATACAGGATACAGTTCTACAATATCAACGGGTATTTTACAAAGAGATCTGTTATTCTGCATTACGCAAAAATACTACCACGTTGGCGAAACTTCATTAACTAAAAGGCAACAAAAAATACCAAATCAGACGCGCTAAAAATGGAAAAATACAAAGATGAAATAAGTTTCAAATTCAAAATTAAATTCAAATTTAAAACGAAAATGTATGGACTAAAATACCCTTTTGAATAAATGGGGCTACCCCTTGGGGGAGCTAACTTAGCTCCCCCATCCCATTTTCCCCATATTTTAGAAAATTTCTTCCGTGAATATTCATCGTTATATCCCTTTATTATGTCATTCGATACTCATGCGAAACAGAGACTTCTACGGCTCCATCCAGACAGGTGCGATCATTAAAAAATGACTGTCTAGATGGAGGCCGTAGGGGTCTCTATTAGCACGAAATTTGAATGACATAATATAGGGAGATAGTGATGAATATTCACGGAAGAAATTTTCAAAAAAAATAAAAATGAGAAAATGAGACGGATGAGCTAAGTTAGCTCCCCCTAGGGGCAACCCCTTTTTCCCCATATATATATATATATTACTGGTAAATGTATCGATCATCATTGAATTATGTATTTAATTAACTAAGAATTAAGTCCAAATATTTAGATAGACATGCGCTCCTTGCAGCAAGGATTAATCATTGACCAGCCCAACCCGAGCCCATGTAACACAGAGGACCTACGGGCCGGGCCCGGCCCACTTACTTTTTTCCGCTTCTAAGCCCAAACCTGCTTGCTGGCTTATATCTCTAACCTGATTCCAGTTTTGGCATTCTTCCAGAGGCTGTTTATACTTTATATTATTCAAGAAAGGAAGCTATACGCCAATTAGTAGTTAGGTGAGATTTCCATGCTCAAACCCCACACAACCAATTTACAGGAGTAGTCATTATTATATATTTATAGGAATCTAGATCACGGTGGACTAAGGAACCACGGTCCCCATACCTTCCAAGGACAGCTGCATATATAGTGCCATATATCATACAGCAGGAAACTTGTCCGTATATACCATGCATGATACAGATCCATATCTATACGTTTACCTTTGCTTGTACCGCGTTCCCAGATTCCGATGATGGAATATTTCTCCTGATATTAAATCTAGAAGCTAAAGAAACCCCTAGATAGTTAGCATCTATGTACGTTAGCAGACATGCATGAACTGGCAATGAAACAAATTGTGCGAGGAGAGCAGGAACGATCCCAGACATGCATGAAACTGTGTTAAACGTGTGAACCAATGCATCACTGTGGAGAGAATGGCATATCATGTGTGTGTCTGTGTAGAACCTGTTAAACGTGTAAACCAATGTGTTGCTAAATTATCTGATTGTGATACCAGATAGTTTGGTGTGTGTGTGTGTTTGTTCCCTCTAAACTTCTTGCTAACTCTGTGCTTGTCAGATTTCCCATAAATAATAAGAATGAAGAATCAAGTTAGGTCATTATGGTTACCATAGGTTAAGCGATTTCGATATGTCCTTTTTAGATACTATTCATGGAGGAGAAATGGTCTGAATGCATGTAGATAACATTAATTTGTCCAAAATAACACTCATTTAATGACATTTAAATAGTGTACAAAGTTCTGTATTTAATAAAAAAGATAAAAAAATAAAGGAAAAAAATAAAAAGAATGAAGTGTCTAAGATACAGGGTGGCCCTAGACCTCGAGATCCAGTCATCATGATGACTTGATCGACATGGAATAAAGTAGGGGGAGATATGGCAACCAATTGTACAGAAAACACAGCTCAGAAATCCTAATTTTATAGTCCAATAATTGCATTTTGGGATCCAATTTATTTTCCCATTTTTAAACCACAAATCAAGAAATTCTCAACATGAACATTGTACAAAAAAATACAAATTGGTTTCATTAAAAAATAATGCATGGTGTGCACATGACACACATACTAAAAAGCCGCAAAGAAAACTTCACAGATCTGTTTCTTCTCCATATAAACTCAAAATTGATAAATCTCACCTTTATTGTTCATAAAATTAAATTATCAATTTAATGAATATAGTTCCATTTAATTTGGAGTTAAGATGCAAAAGTTGGTTGTGGGCACTCATTGTGCATTATACATGCATATAATATCCAATATATCGATTCTTTATCATTTTTAATTTCTTATATTTTTTTTATAGTTTTTGAAAATATTATTTAAAATATATGTAAATAATAAACATAGAATAAATACATGAAAAATACATCAAATTAAATAACATATTCCAATATATAGGTAAAATATACCTATATAATATACACTCCTATTTATTTAAGTAACTAAATAAGCTTAAAACATAATAAAAATAGTCAAATGTGTAAATAAATTATTATAAATTTATAAATTATTTACATAAATTATAAATTATAAAATACAAAATAAAAATTAAATAGGTTCTTTAATCATACTTGTAAAATTAACACATAATAAATAGATTGATAAAAATAAATAAAAATCACTTACAAATAGTATATAAAATAAGGAATAAATTTCATGTTTTGAGAAATAATAATAAAATCATTTAATATTTTATTTCCATTTTATTTTCCATTTTGTCTCTTTGCGACTGACGTGGACCAATCAGGGAGTGGCCCTGATTGACATGGTTTAACTCCCCGCTCCTTGCTTAGACCGGTCCCAACCATGCATTTTCCTCTTTTTTCTACCATTTTTCCTGACCAATCTAGATACCCTTTGCCCTTGATTTATTCTTGTGAAATATTCACCTAACCCCGGTCTTTCACGCCGATCAAGAATCGACGTCAGTTGACTCTCGATTTCATCAAAAAGCTTAGGCGAAGTACCTCTCTCGGGCAGTTTTGTATATAAACTCGCCCCTCCTATTTTGAATTTTTAATCCCTCTTACGTCAACTTTTACCCCTTGGATTGAACCTCGGTGTGTTCCTTAGTGATAGGGAGTGAATCCAATCGATTCACAACTAGAAGGATGGTGATTGGAGGAGATTCAACCATCATCGGACGAGTCTCCGACGGTCTTCTTCTCCCAGCCAATCAGGCAGGTGAACTGCTCTTTTCTTTGCCTTTTCAATTCCTAGCGATAGCTGTAGAGTAATAATGTCTTTTATTCTATTTAGTTTCATCTTTTATTTCCTAAAAATAAAAAAATCGAAGTTCGTCGGAGCTCCGGCCTCTGTTCCTCGCGAATCACATGTTCCCCGACTCGCCTGACCACCTACAAACCTTCACCATCTCATCTTCTATCATCCCGACCCATTTCCACCCTATATATTGCAAAGATCTGGGAGATCAGCACTCCACCTCCGTCATTCGCAGGAGCTGCTCCACCATGACTCATCTTCACCCTATTTTGTCCCCCAGATCAAGCCCATAACCTCCCTTTTCATGTTTGCAAGCTAATGGTGCAGGTACTGGAGCTTGAAGACCCACTTTGGATCGTATTTTGTCGAGAGGGGGGTCTCATGGTCCTCGTTCTTCCTTGAGCTCCCAAGACCCCATCAATGGGTCCTAGATCATTTTGAAGGTATCTGCAGGAACGGAGGAGTCCCAGCTCCCTTTTGTGCCCCTTGTGAGCCTCCCAGATGGTCAAAGAAGCGAGTTACAACTGATTGAAGGAGGCTGAGCTCGACTTTCTTCCCTATTCTTCCTAAGCAACAATAGCCGTCGGATCTGCTCGTCGCTCCAATTTTGTTCTCCGCCATTGGATCAAGTTACGTGTCAACTGTTAGATCCAGATCCTACTCTGATCCAAGCCCTCCATCACTGAAGGAGTATCCGTTGTTCACCATGCGCCATGTGGATAAGTGAATCGCCATCATCCATTGGATATCACAAAATTTTAGGTATATTGCATATATTTCCCCACCTTTTTAGTATTTACTTTTTAGTCCTTAAAATTTCAGTTGTCATTTAAATATTTCTATAATATTTGCACTTAAGAAACCGAGCTTTATCTTATTTGCACTTTAGTCCAATCCACGTTACCGCACGTGCCTGTGCACGTGAGGGGTTGGGTATTTTGCATAGACACCCCTCTGGGTTTATGATGAATACCCATTCATCACTCTTTATTCTTATATTTTAGCTACAAAAACCTATGCAAATGCATGTAGATATGTGTAAATAGGAATAATTAGCAAAAGCATGCATCTTGTAAAAATACATAATTAGCACGTTTTTGTGCAAAAATAGAAGAATAAAGATGAAAAAGAAAAAGAGGGAAATATTTAGAATAAATATTGAGCAACCTAACCCAAGGGAGGGCTCAGCATGGGCCTGACCGCATAAAAGCCAAAGTAGAGGGAGATAGGGGCTCATGTGTAAATATTTATGTAAATAAATAAATTATATTTTCCTCACCCAAAAATATGCTTGTACATATTTTGTATATATTTAGAAGATATCATAAACAAAATAAAAATTTAAAAATCAAAAATCCAAAAATATCTTTTCACCATGTACATAGACCATGATCCTTTATTTATTTCACCTTGTAAATAAATTTATTTATTTTCAAAACTTTTTGTAAATATTCTATGTTATATATTGTAAATAAAATAAATAAAAAGAAGTAAAACAAAAATCAAATA
Source organism: Ottelia alismoides (assembly GCA_037367405.1). NCBI lineage: Eukaryota > Viridiplantae > Streptophyta > Magnoliopsida > Alismatales > Hydrocharitaceae > Ottelia > Ottelia alismoides. The sequence continues at coordinate 385,323 of JAZKJV010002365.1, read as the reverse complement.
AAAATGACAAAATTAAAAGTACAAAAATATGTTGTACATATACCATGTATATAGTTGTACATAACTATTTATTTCACCTATGTATATAAATAATAAAAATCAAATAAAAATATCCTTTTATTCCTCATTTTATTCTATAAATAAATAAAATATGAAATGGGAATAAAAATGTATAAAAATAACTAATTAAAAATCAAAATTAAAATCCCTATATTGTACATGTACCTATATATAGCCCTATTATGTAAATACCTTATTTTTATTTTGAAAAATTAATTAAAAATCACCAAAAAATAGAGAAAAATAAAATTAATATTTTTCATGTTTTAAGTTTCTGAAAATTCGATCATTTTATGGCCCAAAAAAATCAAATAAAAATTCAATGCTTGGCGGGCTCTAATTGGTCCACGGGGGATTGTTGACCCCCGGTCAACTCCCCCCCCAGGACCACCAGAGCCGGGTCTGCTGCGCCCGACCCACCTTCTCGGACTTTTCCCATGCAGACCCGAATCCTTTTCGCCCCAACTCCGGGTCCGGAATGATCACGTCATATCCGAGAGCTTCGCCGGAGCCCTCGCCTCGGGATCCGCGCACCAGCTCACCCTACCCGATCGAGTTTTGCCGGACCTTCCACCGTATAAAGCCTGAGCTCCGCCCCCATTTTCACGTATCTTTGGCTCTCCACCCTCAATCCCGTGACCTCCATAGCGATCCCTGAGGTGACAGCTCGCGATCGCCCTTGTAGCAGTGAGGAGGGGGTGGCCGGACCACTGATCCGGCGACGTTGCGCCGCCGTGCTCCGCCCCGTGCAGGAGCTCGAGCCTCATGCCTTGACAACCTTCGAGGCGACGACCAGGAGCTACCTTGGCTCCAGCACAGTCTTCCACATCGCCCAGGTAACCTTCTAGCCTTCCTGTTTAGCTTAATTTTGAGTTACCCCCAAATCATAGTTCCGCTGAGTTCCGTCGATTCCGGCTATATCGCACATCTTTTCGATCATCGGAACCCACGCTCACCATCGCCATCCCTCCGCGCACATTCTTCGCCCATTCGTTCAACCCAGCTCGCACAGGAGCTGGGGTTCGAGCTCCACCGTCCTCCGCTCGCCGGAGCTCGCTCGCCCCGACCCACGGTTCACCTTCACGCCGCTTCATCGGGTCGAGGCACTTTGCCCTCGACCCGCGAAGCTTCTGGGTTATTTTGCAGGTCACGAGGAGGCCATCTGAGGCTTCCCAACATCAGTCCAGGAGCTTCCCCTCCGTCGACCTCGCCGGAGCCCCTCCAGGGCTCGGCTGGGCCATCGGAGGCGACCACCAGCTGCGGGACGTCATCGCCGACCTTCTCCGATCTTCAGAGGCAGCTGAGGAGGCCCACAGCACGCGCACGAGGCCAGCGAACCTCGCCGGCCACCTGTTCTTCGAGGGTCCTCCACCACCGTCCGATCGCCCTCCGCTCCAGTTTCCATCGTGGCCGTCCATTCATCGAGGAGCAGATACCGTTGATCATCTCGAGGGTCGATCCGGACCGTTAGCGCAGAGGAGAGAGGCACCAGCACCTGACCCGTCAGATCTTCCACGTGGCCCCCTCTGAGGCGTCGATCAGGCCCACGTGCGGAAGAAGAAAAGCGCCCGCCGTCCGAGACCGTTAGATCAGCTACGTGGCGCTCATCCAGCCGTCGACGTAATATAGGGGTAAATTACCTTAGGCCCCCTCGAAGTTTGTGTTTTTAGATTTAGTCCTGTAAATATTGTTTGCCTTTTATTTACGTTGGGATATTTGCATTAGGGACCTGGTACTTTAGTTTAATTGCAGTTATGCCCCTGTGAGTGTCTGTCACGTGCTTCGCCACGTGCTTTATTTGGGTTATTTGCAACTCTTATCCTGTAGTTCTGGATGTTTGTGATTGAATAGAAACTTTCTGGTATTTGCACTTATGCCCCTGTGAACGTTTTATTTCCGCATGTGCGCCTTTTAGTGGGTTAATTGCAACATAGCCCCTGGACTTTTTGGTACGAGTTACCAAAAGGTCCTAGGACTTGTTTTTATTACCAGAAGGTCCCTGAGTGCCCCAGGCACGCGCCACGCGCGTGACTTTCTGGGAAAATTGCACCTGGACCCCCAGAACTTCGGGCATTTGCACTTAAGTCCCTATGCACAGTGCCCCCTTTTGATTTTTGAATAAAATATCAAATCACCTCCAAATTCGATGAAAATTTGACACATGGCTCCTGCCATGTTGTAGAATTTTTGAGAATTTTTGAGGACATTTTTGATTTTATTTGTTATTTTTAAAAATTCAAAAACATATATTTTAGCTATTGTTTAGAATTAAAAATCCCAAAAAAACATAAAAACACCCCCAAAAATTCCATAAAAATTAGTTACTGTTCCTTGTGTGTTTCTTGATTTTCTAGCCAATTTTGGCTATTTTTCATTGAGTAAAAACCCAAAAAATTTAAAAACACCTAAAAACTCATAAAAATTATAGTAAATAATCTAAAAACCCAAAAACAATAATTTTGGTGCTCAAATTTTCCTTGTTTTCTCTAGTATACAGGAAAATTACCTCCAGGTCCCTCTGAGATCCTTAAATATTTTATTTTTGGATTTTGGGCCTGGCTGGACAGTGCCTTGCATTTTTAGTACTGTTTGATTTTTAGAAAATAAAATACACCTTAGAAAAATCCCAAAAATTCACAAAAAACACTTAAAAATCTAAAAAATATAAAAACATTTTTGTTTGAATTTTTGCTTGCTTTTTGACATATTCAATAATTAGCTAAAGTGTGCTTGTCTTTACTTTCTTTTATTTTCTTCACATTTTAAAAATCCAAAAAAATACAAAAATCACTAAAAACCACTAAAAATCTTTGTATTTTATTTTATTTTATTTTTACTACTTCGCAGGCCTTCGGCCAACCCGTGCTCCTTGTGTTCGACCCTGGGTGCTATACCAGGTTAATCTCATAGCGAGACTGCTCTCTTTTGTGCTTGATTGATTTTACGTGTTTTGAGTGGTTGATTTTTCTTGATATACCCATCCTCTGAGATCCGGGTCGCAACGACCCTTGTCTTATTACCTTCACCCGGGTCTTAGGGATTTTTAGGGTTATCAGAATGGCGCCGTTGCCGGGGAGCACGGCTTAGTAGTTCTTTTTGTTTTTATTTTCGTTTTTGTTTTCGCAGCTTTTCGCGGCTCTTCGGAGCTCGCGGCTTTTCGCGGCTTTTGTATCTATTTTCTTTTTGTTTTATTTTGATTTTCTTTTATTTTTATTTTTGTTTTATTTTCTGTGTTTATTTTATTCTCCATTTTTGCATATATACCCTGACTTGTATTTTCATTTCTTTTTCTTTTCATTTGATTATTTTTACTGGTCTGACCACTCTTCTCTTCTTCTTGCGAGGGCCCGAGGACCGCGGAGGCGACTTTCGAGGAGCCGGTGCAGCCGAGGAACTTGGAGGCGGCTTCTTTCTCTACGAAGCCGCAGGAGAGAGCGAGACAGAGAGTCGAGTGGGTGAGGATAGTTTAGGATTTTTATTTCATTATTATTTTTGTAATAATACAGGAACTTGGACTGTTTGGACTTGGACTTGTGACCGTAGCGGGTCTGTTTCGCCGAGCACCGGTGTGCTCGGGGGACCCATTAGGACTTGCGCGGTTTTTCGCGGCTTTCTTCGCGGTTTTTATTTTTCTTTTATTTCTGTCTTTTCCGGTTTTTCGCGGTTTTTGCTCGAGCCCCTAGACTTAGGATTTTCTGGTGAATGTGCCGTAACTAGTAGGATCCACACACTTAATGGCATATCTGTTCCTATAGACCGTAATTGGACCTACTTAAAATAAATAATAAAAATAACCGACTCGCTAGCCTCCGTAGCCTACGTGCCGTAGCCCGTCCTGTAAAGCGCTTACTCCTACCCCCGATTTGTCGGGCAGGGGAGGGACGGGCCAAGACCGGACTCTTTGGCTTGGAGGTCGGTGACCGGTTAGACGGTTCTTCGCTAGAAGTTGCTCGTCTAGGACTCGGCTTTTACCGTTGCATCATTTAGATTAGTTTAATTTCTGCCTTTTATTTTATGCGCGGATCATATTGCATGTAGAGAGCTGGAGCAAGGTACGCATTTCTGACTTTGCATGCATCATTGATTTCTCGTGCATCGGCTTTTTCGACTTCTCCCCCCGATTTTGGACTTAATAATCAGGAGAACCGAAAAGTTCGTTAGGCGTTTTGTTTGCTTTGAAAAATACCTAAAAAGTGAAACCATAAAATTGGGACTGCTAAAATTATTGACCTTAAAACTCGCTCACCCTAAAAATTTTGTCTTGGGGAGAGCAACCCCCTCATTGCTTGGTTTGTATGCGCGAGAGAGTGACCCGCACACTAGGTAGAGCCCCCCGTTGCTACACCTAACTGATTACCGACTCTTCCGTGCGGGCCAGTCGGTTGGGTTAGCAGCGGATACCCCAACAGGTCACGTAAGCGCTCTGATATTTGTGTGTTCACCAAAATAAATTTGACAAGATAATTTGACCGAACTTTTACGGTCTTCAGCTCGCGTTGCGTTGGTGAACCGGGGTTTGTTTTCAGATCATAATTTTTCCAGATCTCATCCGCCCTACTCTCCAGATCAAGATGATGGGTAGACGGTCTCTTAGGCAGCCTCTGGTTGCACCGCTTTCGGGCGCGTCTACCTCATCATCTAGGTTGGCTCGCGAGAGCTCAGACCCGCTCTCCGAGCCCGAGTACGACTCCACCCTGTTCCCCCTCGACCCCCTTTCTGATCTTCCTAAGAGACACGAGCCCGAGGAGAGACTGATACATTTGACAGCACCTGAGTTGGGCTCATTTGATTTTGCAGACGTCGCGATGGCCGGCAGTTCAGACGATCACTCCCGTCCCGAGCACTTCGTACTGGACCAGGGAGCGATCAACTCCACCCTGATCGCATCACTAGAGACCGTTCAGCAGCAGCTCCGCGATCAGGGAGCTTTCATGATTGAGATGAGGCGTGAGTTGGAGAGGCTCAGAGCAGAGCGAGACAGACAGAGCGAGCCCGATGAGCCCGATGATGCAGATGCACGAGCAGCAGCCGCAGCAGCAGCCGCGGCCACCGCAGCGGCAGCCGCCGGAGCAGGAGGACCACCGAGACCGATGCGGGAGTTGCACAACCCCGGATCTACACTGATGCACCATTGGGTGGTGGTTCCAGCTATCGTGGGGGACTTCAAGTTCCCCCCGAACACCTTGCAGATGCTTCCTCGGTTCCACGGACTTGCTACAGAGGAGCCCCACCTCCACCTCCAGGAGTTTTTGATGATATGCAGCACTGTCCACGACAGACATGTGGACCAGGACACGATCAGGATGATCGCCTTCCCCTTCTCACTAGCAGACAGAGCAGCCACCTGGCTGAAGCATCTGGGGAAGTTTGTCTATACCTGGGAGCAGCTCCGCACCGAGTACTTGAACAAGTACTATCCACTCGGGCGGACGAATGCAGCGAGGGCCCTGATAAGCAACTTCTCCATGTTCCCCAACGAGCAGTTTCACGAGGCTTGGGAGAGGTTTCGAGAGCTTCTGGACAGATGCCCGCACCACGACATCACGAAGCCGAACTTAGTTCAGAGCTTTTTCAGTGGGTTGTCACCAGAGCTACAGGGCCTGGTGAATGCTTCTTGTGGCGGGTCCTACTTCGCCAAGGACCACGACCAGGTCTGGGCCATTTTTGAGGAGATGGCAGAGAACTATATGGTGATGTCCTAGACCCGGCTCTACACTCAGAAGACCCAGCCACACCAGCCAGGACCCGTGCAGTACCAGAGGATAGCACGGGTAGATGCAGGTCCATCCAGTTTGTCTGCAGCCGCAGCAGCACAGGCAGAGTCGTCAGCTGCAGACATGGGTATCATTAGCGAGAAGTTGGACCGCATGGAGCTGATCGAGAAGAAGCAGTGCCAGAGCATCACGCAGATGAAGCAGATGGCACAGGAGGCACAGACGGCTTCTCAGCCCCGTCTTCAGTCGCGAGGCGACACCGGCAGCAGCAGCAGCTCGTCCCAGCGCTCCAGCACCCCAGTGCAGCCTAGACAAGTTCACCTTGTACAGGCGGAGCCGTACCAGCAGCCGCAGCCCACCTACCAGTCTCCACCATCTCCAGAGATGCAGATGGTGGTCTACCAGCCGGACCAGCCTCTAGCAGTACTCCCGCCAGCCCCCTTTGATGCCGAGCCGTTGATGGATGTCAACGGGATTTGGTACGACCGCCCTCGGCCTGGGATCCGACGGGACCATCCCGGATTCAGGTGGGGGAGTGGTGGTGCCCAGCCCCAGCAGCAGCCGTCAGGATAGGGAGGGCAGTACTCCCATCAGAGAGAACAGCACCAGCCGCAGCAGCAGCCCCCAGCGTATCAGCAGCAGTCATCCTACGGTCCTCGTCCCTATCAGCAGCAGGGACAGTCTTGGAGACGTGAGCAGCAGGCTCACCAGGGATACCAGCAGCACCCTCCATCCTACCCCTCTTACCCACCACAGCAGTTCCAGCAGCCTCACCCACAGAGAGGCCACTCGTCGGGCTCCCACGAGAGCCCCGCCTTGGATGACATCGCCCGCCTCCTCACGGACCAGCAGGCTACATTCCGACGGGAGATGGACGAGTTCCGCCAGGAGATGCGGGACCTGGTGAGAGGGAAGGCCGCCATACCAGCCCAGATAGAGCCCAATCCGAACAGCCTCAAGAGGAAGTCTGAGCAGGTAGTACCTACTGAGTTAGCCACTCCTTGTGACCCATTTGATGATACTTCTTCGGATCTATTTGATGCTGATTTTGTCACACTTAGGAGCGGTAGGACCCCAGCAGGCGGCGGCGCCTCATCTGAGCACCATTCCGAGGCACCACAGGAGGAGGAGGAGAGCGGTACTGAGGCCGCTCCAGATGATGACGGTGGCACTGAGGCCACCAAGGATGCTGATCCCACCGGCGGTACTGAGGCCGCCGCTTCACCAGATCTAGGAGGTGGTACTGATGCCACCCATTCAGCCGAGCCAGCCAGCGGCACTGATGCCGCACGACGTCTCCCAGCAGCAGCAGCAGAGCAGCGAGCCCGTGGTGGTACTGAGGCCACCGGTGTTTGTACAGACAGTGATGTTGTTTTTCCTCGTGTTCATGTATCTCGGAACTCTGCTATGAATAAAGGAAAAGGTTTACTTTCTTCTGGTCCCACTGTGGTGCATGATGTATGTGTGGATCCGGTCCTTGAACCGTCTAGACCTTTTCCTAGTCCTTCATCTGAGAAGGACCCAGTGATCCCCTTCCCTAGAGCCCTTCAGATGGGAAAGGGGAAGAAAAATGATCCAAAAAAGAGAGAGTTTGAGGAGTTCAGCCAGAGCATGATTGATCGGTTCCATATCCAGCTGACCCTCCAGGAGGCTTTGCAGCACATCCCCCTTCTCCAGCGATCTTTGAGAGAGAGGACTACAGTCAGGAGGAGGAGGAGGAACCACACTTCAGAGATACATGTGCTGACCAAAGCCACGTGCTTTGCGATCCAGAACCGACTGCCAGCCAAGAGGCCAGATTCAGGGGCCCCGTATGTCAGATGCCAGATCAGTGAGCAGAGGTTCGACCGTACTCTTCTAGATAGCGGATCGTCGATTAACCTCCTTCCGGCAGCCCTTCTCGACCGCTTCGAGTTGGGCACTCTTCGACAGAGCAGGACAGTCCTTCAGTTCGCTGATCGATCTGTCAAGAGGCCGAAGGGGTTATTACGAGACGTTATCATCACGATTCAGGGTTTGCAATTCCCCGTGGACTTCGTAGTGTTGGACATGGAGATCCCTGAGTCAGTGGCCGATACCCCCATCATCCTTGGTCGTCCGTTCTTGGCCACAGCCAAGGCGGTGACTGATCATGATAGCGGGAAGGTGTACTTTCGCGTCCAGGGCGAGAGTATACAAATAGAGACGGTCGAGGACTACAGAGCCAGATTCAGATCCAGCTCAGGTGCGAGTACAGACTCAGAGCAGCTGACAGACGTAGAGCCAGACATCCACCAGGACTGCGACTTTGTGATCACAGATGATGAGGCAGCTTGGGCAGACTTTGAGACACAGACCACCATCTCATTTTCAGACACAGCTGATGCAGAGATGATAGCAGAGGAGAGTCTGGAGAGCACAGACCTGGTTCAGGATACCATTGCGGCAGCAGAGCCGGTCCTCGATCGCAGCATGATGACTAGTGATGGTGGTGCTGAGGCCACCTTGTCTTCCGGTGGTACTGATGCCACCAATTCTGATACAGATCCCTCGGATTCAGAGTCTGATTGGGCCGATTGTTATGATCAGATGCCAGACCTGAGTCCATCTGAGCCGATTGATGAGGAGGAGGTAGATGCAGAGCCGAGTAGAGACAGTGCAGTTGAGACGCCTTCCCCCGATCCAGTTTGCGAGAGTACACTTTCACTTTCCCAGGCAGATTTGGCCGACCTTGCAGCTTTCACTCAGTTTCTTCCACAGCCAGATTTGCCGGCACCCAGCATTCCAGAGCTGAAGCCGCTCCCTACTTCGCTGAAGTATCGATTCCTTGCGGGCGAGCCTGAGATGTACCCAGTCATCATCTCCGCCGAGTTGACTGGAGAGCAGGAATCCCGTCTGATGGGGGTTCTTGAAAAGAACCGCAAGGCGATCGGATGGAGCGTAGCAGATCTCCATGGGATTAGTCCATCAGTGTGCTCCCACCATATCTATCTCGAGGAAGGGGCGAAGCCGTCGCGTGAGTTCCAGCGGCGTCTGAACCCCAACCTGAGAGAGGTTGTGATGAAGGAAATATCAAAATAGTGGGGTGCAGGTTTTATTTATCCCATTTCCGACTCCAAGTGGGTCAGCCCCTTGCATGTGGTGCCCAAGAAGACGGGCATCACGACTGTGATCAGTGAGTCGGGAGAGGAGATCGCTACACGAGTACCCACCTCTTGGAGGGTTTGTGTTGACTACAGGAGACTCAACCAAGCCACCAAGAAGGACCATTTCCCCCTGCCTTTTATTGACCAGATCATTGAGAGACTGGCAGGGAAGAGCCATTATTGCTTCCTGGATGGGTACTCGGGCTACAACCAAGTGGCCATCGCTCCTGAGGATCAGGAGAAGACCACCTTTACCTGTCCCTTCGGCACATATGCTTTTCGACGCATGCCATTTGGGCTATGCAATGCCCCTGCGACTTTTCAGAGGTGCATGCTGTCGATCTTCTCGGACATGGTAGGGGAGTGCTTAGAGGTCTTCATGGATGATTTCTCGATCTACGGCGACGGATTCGACTCCTGTCTTGACTGCCTAGATCGAGTACTCCAGCGATGTATTGAGTATCACTTGGTGCTATCTTGGGAGAAGAGTCACTTCATGGTGACTCAAGGGACGGTGCTTGGCCACATCATCTCCAACAGGGGCATGGAGGTTGATCCGGCCAAGGTTGATGTCATTAGGAAACTCACACCGCCGTCCAATCTGAGGCAGCTACGGTCATTTCTGGGGCACGTTGGATTTTATAGGAGATTCATTCAGGATTTCAGCAGGATTGCCCGACCGTTGACCGACCTCCTGACGAAAGACACCGAGTTCCTTGTCGATGACAAGTGTCTTTCGTCGTTCGCTACTCTCCAGCAGTGTGTTATTGAGGCTCCTGTCCTCCAGCCGCCTGATTGGTCTCTCCCATTCGAGATCATGACGGACGCCTCCGATTTTGCCGTAGGGGCAGTGCTGGGACAGAGGAGGGATGGAGTGCCATTTGCTATACACTACGCTAGCCGCACATTGGATTCCGCCCAGCGGAATTACACGGTCACAGAGAAGGAGATGCTAGCCGTAGTGTTTGCCCTGGATAAGTTCAGATCATATATCATCGGATCTAGAGTGACTTTGTTTACAGATCACACCGCCATCAGGTACCTCATGGCAAAGAAGGATGCCAAGGCCAGACTGACTAGATGGATCCTTCTACTCCAGGAGTTCGATATTGAGATCAAGGATAAGCCTGGAGTCAAGAATGTGGTGGCGGACCATCTCTCCCGATTAGAGCAGCCTGAGGAGACTGAGCAGATTGATCCTATCCGAGATACCTTCCCAGATGAGGCGATCCTTGCTATCGCCTCACTCCCATGGTACGCCGATATTGTGAACTTTCTCGTTGCTGAGAAAGTCCCACAAGATTGGCCCAGGCAGAGGCTTGAGACCTTCCTAGCGAAGGCTAAGTCTTACCATTGGGAGGATCCCATCCTTTACCACGAAGGAGGGGATAGCGTCTGGCGTCGGTGTATTCCTCAGGAGGAACACCATAGCGTCCTCACTTACTGCCACAAGCTTGAGGCAGGAGGACATCATTCTGGGAGGAGAACGACACAGAAAGTGCTCCAATCCGGCTTGTGGTGGCCTACCCTCTTCAAGGACTCAGATGAGTTCGTGAAGAGGTGTACTGACTGTCAGAGGATGGGCACTTGTGGACAGCGTGATATGATGCCGATGCAGCCCATTCACTTCTGTGAGGTTTTTGACGCATGGGGCATCGATTTCATGGGTCCATTCCCTAAGAGTCAGGGATTTGAGTACATTCTGTTGGCCGTTGACTATGTGAGTCGTTGGGTGGAGGCTATCCCCGCCCGAGCCGCTGATGCGAGGACAGTTTGCAGATTTTTGAGGAAGCATATCATCACGAGGTTTGGGGTTCCACGAGTTCTGATTTCTGATGGGGGATCTCACTTCATCAACGACCAGGTGAAGGCACCTGCTAGCGAGTTCGGCATAGACCATCGTGTTGCTACACCGTACCATCCACAGATGAATGGTCTAGCCGAAGTGTCGAATAGGGAGATTAAGACTATTCTGCAGAAAGTCGTCCGCCCTGACCGAAAGGATTGGTCACAGCTTTTGGACTCGGTCTTGTGGGCATATAGGACGTCTTTCAAGACACCTTTGGGCACATCTCCCTTTCGCCTCGTATATGGCAAGCCATGCCATTTACCTGTTGAGCTGAGGCACAAGTCACTTTGGGCAGTTACAGACATACTTATGGATCCAGATGGTATAGGAGACCAGAGGAGGGCAGAGCTAGCTGCCCTGGAGGAGCTTAGAGATGCAGCTTTCTCAAGCAGCCTACATTATAAGGAGAAAGTCAAGGAGTGGCATGATTCTCATATCAGCCACAAACATTTTGAGATTGGACAGAGAGTATGGCTGTTTGATGCGAGGCTTAGATTATTTCCAGGGAAGCTACAAAGCAAATGGAAAGGACCTTATCTGGTTCGGAAGGTACACGACAACGGTAGCATCGACATATCTGAGTTGTCCTCTGAGAGTACCTTCCGAGTGAACGGCCAGCGGCTCAAGCCATTTCTAGATCATGAGCCGCGAGTCGTTGATCTTGCCCCGATTCATTTTGCGTGAGATGTGGTCTTTGACTCACATCTGATGCATCTCACGCCTGAGTTTCGCTGATCTTCCGCTGTATATAGATCCAGATGTCCATATCATCACATTCTTTAGTCCCACATCCCTTTCTTCATCTTGTGATTATGCTATAGTTAGGGTGCACTCTACCCTAAGTATAGGGGGGATGTGAGACCCTTCGGGTATTTCTTTTGTTTTTGTCTACCCCTGTTTTGCTGCCTATACTTAGGGACATTTCACCCTAAGTATAGGGAGGGTAGACCCTGTACATTCTCCACTCGGTTTTCCCTTCGTGTACAACCTGCTATACTTAGGATTACTTGATCCTAAGTATAGGGGGAAGACCCGAGATCCTCTTCACTTTTCATTCTCTTTTGTATAGCCTTCCTTTTCACTTCCCTATACATAGCACGAGTTATGTCTTCTTCATCGCTCTTGACTCTGAGGACATCGTTCGAGCTAAGTATAGGGGGGGGGGGTGTATATATTTCATATATACTTTAGCCATAACTCGTACTTTGTGTGAGTGTGTTAATAAATAAAAATGGCTAAAAACCACAAAAATTAAAAAATTTCCATGTACATAATCTTCTTTTATTTGCACATACATAGCTAGTGTACAAATTATTTTTGTAAAAATGATTTCAAAAATCTTTTGTGTAAAGCTTGTGTAAATATTTTTGTATCAAAATTATGTATATAGTACAAAATTTTTCCAAAATGTTTTGAAAATCAAAAGTTTGCAAAAATCTTGTGTAAATGTGTGTAAATATCTTTTTGCAAAACCTGCACTTCATGCATCATCATTCATGATTTCAAAACATTTTTCAAAAATTTTGCATGATTGTAAAATATTGTGTAAGTATGCATCTTTTTGTACATATGTATATAGTTTTTCTGGATGATAGTTGGCATTTAAACTAGCCTAGAATCAAATTGAGAAATGGAGCTTGATTAAGATCTTAATCCACCTAATTTCTAAGAGGAACCTTATAGGGCTTAGGTTTAAGGCTTTTCAGGTCCATGGGGACTTAATTCTTTGAGTCCACTAGGCTATGATCACATGTCATCTCAATGAGCCTAAGTAGAGCACTTAACAACAACACATGACTCATATAGATTATGGATTTACTTGGACAACCGCACTATGCACCGAGCTCTCTACGGATGAGGTGGTGAGGAGGCAGTCTTCCTTGACTTGGGGTAGCATATGAGGGTAGTACTTCTAGGCGGAACCTCTCTTCTTCTTATAGTGAAGGAAGTGCGTCTCAACTTGGTCTGGTTGCCATGAGGTCTAACGACGGGAGTTGTGGGTTGCAATAAAGCTTCAAAAGAGGGATAGTCTACTGGCTCAAGAGGAAAAACTCCTTGTATATATGCTGCACATGTATATGTTGTACATATGCACTTGAAAAAAAATGTGCAAAAAGAAAAGAACTCCAAAAAAGTGGTGGGTCTGAGAGAAAATGATAATCCCACCGGAGTATGTATATAAGTGCAATAAGCAAAGCTTGGTTTCATGATCCACCTGTTGTAGCTTGCAGCAGGGAGACTTGGCTACACTGGTCAAGCTCCCAAGGGTACTTGGCTACACTGGCCTTGACCCATTCTCTTCTTCCCCCTCTTCTTGAGCCGGTTGTACTTGAACTTAGAAGGGAATACCCCGCTCCTCGAGGAAAGAGTGGCCAGATTGAGGTCATAGAGTTACCTTGTTGGGGAGGGTTGTCAAGTTGCCATTTCTGAGGTGGAGAGCTTAGACTTCACATTCACAGGACAAGAAAAGATTCATGGTCTTCATGGTTTGTGATTGATGACTTGTTCTGATCTGGAGCATTGAGGAGTCTTGGTCATAGATTAGTGGAACTTAGAGGCTGTTAGGTTTTGAGCTTAAGTCTAAATAAGGTTCCGACACATCAATAATCCAAAGATCTGATTAAGCTCCATACCTCAATTTAATGAAGGCAAGTTTAATAATCAACCTTGATCCATGTACATCCTCTTTTTCTTTTTCTTTTTTCTTTCTTTTTCACTTCTTTTTCAAATAAGTGTTTGCTAAGGGACTAGCAAAGTTAAGTATAGGGGGGTGATGAATACCCATTCATCACTCTTTATTCTTATATTTTAGCTACAAAAACCTATGCAAATGCATGTAGATATGTGTAAATAGGAATAATTAGCAAAAGCATGCATCTTGTAAAAATACATAATTAGCATGTTTTTGTGCAAAAATAGAAGAATAAAGATGAAAAAGAAAAAGAGGGAAATATTTAGAATAAATATTGAGCAACCTAACCCAAGGGAGGGCTCAGCATGGGCCTGACCGCATAAAAGCCAAAGTAGAGGGAGATATGGGCTCATGTGTAAATATTTATGTAAATAAATAAATTATATTTTCCTCACCCAAAAATATGCTTGTACATATTTTGTATATATTTAGAAGATATTAAAAACAAAATAAAAATTTAAAAATCAAAAATCCAAAAATATCTTTTCACCATGTACATAGACCATGATCCTTTCTTTATTTCACCTTGTAAATAAATTTATTTATTTTCAAAACTTTTTGTAAATATTCTATGTTATATATTGTAAATAAAATAAATAAAAAGAAGTAAAACAAAAATCAAATAAAAATGACAAAATTAAAAGTACAAAAATATGTTGTACATATACCATGTATATAGTTGTACATAACTATTTATTTCACCTATGTATATAAATAATAAAAATCAAATAAAAATATCCTTTTATTCCTCATTTTATTCTATAAATAAATAAAATATGAAATGGGAATAAAAATGTATAAAAATAACTAATTAAAAATCAAAATTAAAATCCCTATATTGTACATGTACCTATATATAGCCCTATTATGTAAATACCTTATTTTTATTTGAAAAATTAATTAAAAATCACCAAAAAATAGAGAAAAATAAAATAAATATTTTTCATGTTTTAAGTTTCTGAAAATTCGGTCATTTTATGGCCCAAAAAAATCAAATAAAATTCAATGCTTGGCGGGCTCTGATTGGTCCACGGGGGATTGTTGACCCCCGGTCAACTCCCCCCCAGGACCACCAGAGCCGGGTCTGCTGCGCCCGACCCACCTTCTCGGACTTTTCCCATGCAGACCCGAATCCTTTTCGCCCCAACTCCGGGTCCGGAATGATCACGTCATATCCGAGAGCTTCGCCGGAGCCCTCGCCTCGGGATCCGCGCACCAGCTCACCCTACCCGATCGAGTTTTGCCGGACCTTCCACCGTATAAAGCCTGAGCTCCGCCCCCATTTTCACGTATCTTTGGCTCTCCACCCTCAATCCCGTGACCTCCATAGCGATCCCTGAGGTGACAGCTCGCGATCGCCCTTGTAGCAGTGAGGAGGGGGTGGCCGGACCACTGATCCGGCGACGTTGCGCCGCCGTGCTCCGCCCCGTGCAGGAGCTCGAGCCTCAGGCCTTGACAACCTTCGAGGCGACGACCAGGAGCTACCTTGGCTCCAGCACAGTCTTCCACATCGCCCAGGTAACCTTCTAGCCTTCCTGTTTAGCTTAATTTTGAGTTACCCCCAAATCATAGTTCCGCTGAGTTCCGTCGATTCCGGCTATATCGCACATCTTTTCGATCATCGGAACCCACGCTCACCATCGCCATCCCTCCGCGCACATTCTTCGCCCATTCGTTCAACCCAGCTCGCACAGGAGCTGGGGTTCGAGCTCCACCGTCCTCCGCTCGCCGGAGCTCGCTCGCCCCGACCCACAGTTCACCTTCACGCCGCTTCATCGGGTCGAGGCACTTTGCCCTCGACCCGCGAAGCTTCTGGGTTATTTTGCAGGTCACGAGGAGGCCATCTGAGGCTTCCCAACATCAGTCCAGGAGCTTCCCCTCCGTCGACCTCGCCGGAGCCCCTCCAGGGCTCGGCTGGGCCATCGGAGGCGACCACCAGCTGCGGGACGTCATCGCCGACCTTCTCCGATCTTCAGAGGCAGCTGAGGAGGCCCACAGCACGCGCACGAGGCCAGCGAACCTCGCCGGCCACCTGTTCTTCGAGGGTCCTCCACCACCGTCTGATCGCCCTCCGCTCCAGTTTCCATCGTGGCCGTCCATTCATCGAGGAGCAGATACCGTTGATCATCTCGAGGGTCGATCCGGACCGTTAGCGCAGAGGAGAGAGGCACCAGCACCTGACCCGTCAGATCTTCCACGTGGCCCCCTCTGAGGTGTCGATCAGGCCCACGTGCGGAAGAAGAAAAGCGCCCGCCGTCCGAGACCGTTAGATCAGCTACGTGGCGCTCATCCAGCCGTCGACGTAATATAGGGGTAAATTACCTTAGGCCCCCTCGAAGTTTGTATTTTTAGATTTAGTCCTGTAAATATTGTTTGCCTTTTATTTACGTTGGGATATTTGCATTAGGGACCTGGTACTTTAGTTTAATTGCAGTTATGCCCCTGTGAGTGTCTGTCACGTGCTTCGCCACGTGCTTTATTTGGGTTATTTGCAACTCTTATCCTGTAGTTCTGGATGTTTGTGATTGAATAGAAACTTTCTGGTATTTGCACTTATGCCCCTGTGAACGTTTTATTTCCGCATGTGCGCCTTTTAGTGGGTTAATTGCAACATAGCCCCTGGACTTTTTGGTACGAGTTACCAAAAGGTCCTAGGACTTGTTTTTATTACCAGAAGGTCCCTGAGTGCCCCAGGCACGCGCCACGCGCGTGACTTTCTGGGAAAATTGCACCTGGACCCCCAGAACTTCGGGCATTTGCACTTAAGTCCCTGTGCACAGTGCCCCCTTTTGATTTTTGAATAAAATATCAAATCACCTCCAAATTCGATGAAAATTTGACACATGGCTCCTGCCATGTTGTAGAATTTTTGAGAATTTTTGAGGACATTTTTTATTTTATTTGTTATTTTTAAAAATTCAAAAACATATATTTTAGCTATTGTTTAGAATTAAAAATCCCAAAAAAACATAAAAACACTCCCAAAAATTCCATAAAAATTAGTTACTGTTCCTTGTGTGTTTCTTGATTTTCTAGCCAATTTTGGCTATTTTTCATTGAGTAAAAACCCTAAAAATTTAAAAACACCTAAAAACTCATAAAAATTATAGTAAATAATCTAAAAACCCAAAAACAATAATTTTGGTGCTCAAATTTTTCTTGTTTTCTCTAGTATATAGGAAAATTACCTTCAGGTCCCTCTGAGATCCTTAAATATTTTATTTTTGGATTTTGGGCCTGGCTGGACAGTGCCTTGCATTTTTAGTACTGTTTGATTTTTAGAAAATAAAATACACCTTAGAAAAATCCCAAAAATTCACCAAAAACACTTAAAAATCTAAAAAATATAAAAACATTTTTGTTTGAATTTTTGCTTGCTTTTTGACATATTCAATAATTAGCTAAAGTGTGCTTGTCTTTACTTTCTTTTATTTTCTTCACATTTTAAAAATCCAAAAAATACAAAAATCACTAAAAACCACTAAAAATCTTTGTATTTTATTTTATTTTATTTTTACTACTTCGTAGGCCTTCGGCCAACCCGTGCTCCTTGTGTTCGACCCTGGGTGCTATACCAGGTTAATCTCATAGCGAGACCGCTCTCTTTTGTGCTTGATTGATTTTACGTGTTTTGAGTGGTTGATTTTTCTTGATATACCCATCCTCTGAGATCCGGGTCGCAACGACCCTTGTCTTATTACCTTCACCCGGGTCTTAGGGATTTTTAGGGTTATCAGAATGGCGCCGTTGCCGGGGAGCACGGCTTAGTAGTTCTTTTTGTTTTTATTTTCGTTTTTGTTTTCGCGGCTTTTCGCGGCTCTTCGGAGCTCGCGGCTTTTCGCGGCTTTTGTATCTATTTTCTTTTTGTTTTATTTTGATTTTCTTTTATTTTTATTTTTGTTTTATTTTCTGTGTTTATTTTATTCTCCATTTTTGCATATATACCCTGACTTGTATTTTCATTTCTTTTTCTTTTCGTTTGATTATTTTTACTGGTCTGACCACTCTTCTCTTCTTCTTGCGAGGGCCCGAGGACCGCGGAGGCGACTTTCGAGGAGCCGATGCAGCCGAGGAACTTGGAGGCGGCTTCTTTCTCTACGAAGCCGCAGGAGAGAGCGAGACAGAGAGTCGAGTGGGTGAGGATAGTTTAGGATTTTTATTTCATTATTATTTTTGTAATAATACAGGAACTTGGACTGTTTGGACTTGGACTTGTGACCGTAGCGGGTCTGTTTCGCCGAGCACCGGTGTGCTCGGGGGACCCATTAGGACTTGCGCGGTTTTTCGCGGCTTTCTTCGCGGTTTTTATTTTTCTTTTATTTCTGTCTTTTCCGGTTTTTCGCGGTTTTTGCTCGAGCCCCTAGACTTAGGATTTTCTGGTGAATGTGCCGTAACTAGTAGGATCCACACACTTAATGGCATATCTGTTCCTATAGACCGTAATTGGACCTACTTAAAATAAATAATAAAAATAACCGACTCGCTAGCCTCCGTAGCCTACGTGCCGTTGCCCGTCCTGTAAAGCGCTTACTCCTACCCCCGATTTGTCGGGCAGGGGAGGGACGGGCCAAGACCGGACTCTTTGGCTTGGAGGTCGGTGACCGGTTAGACGGTTCTTCGCTAGAAGTTGCTCGTCTAGGACTCGGCTTTTACCGTTGCATCATTTAGATTAGTTTAATTTCTGCCTTTTATTTTATGCGCGGATCATATTGCATGTAGAGAGCTGGAGCAAGGTACGCATTTCTGACTTTGCATGCATCATTGATTTCTCGTGCATCGGCTTTTTCGACTTCTCCCCCCGATTTTGGACTTAATAATCAGGAGAACCGAAAAATTCGTTAGGCGTTTTGTTTGCTTTGAAAAATACCTAAAAAGTGAAACCATAAAATTGGGACTGCTAAAATTATTGACCTTAAAACTCGCTCACCCTAAAAATTTTGTCTTGGGGAGAGCAACCCCCTCATTGCTTGGTTTGTATGCGCGAGAGAGTGACCCGCACACTAGGTAGAGCCCCCCGTTGCTACACCTGACTGATTACCGACTCTTCCGTGCGGGCCAGTTGGTTGGGTTAGCAGCGGATACCCCAACAGGTCACGTAAGCGCTCTGATATTTGTGTGTTCACCAAAATAAATTTGACAAGATAATTTGACCGAACTTTTACGGTCTTCAGCTCGCGTTGCGTTGGTGAACCGGGGGTTTGTTTTCAGATCATAATTTTTCCAGATCTCATCCGCCCTACTCGCCAGATCAAGATGATGGGTAGACGGTCTCTTAGGCAGCCTCTGGTTGCACCGCTTTCGGGCGCGTCTACCTCATCATCTAGGTTGGCTCGCGAGAGCTCAGACCCGCTCTCCGAGCCCGAGTACGACTCCACCCTGTTCCCCCTCGACACCCTTTCTGATCTTCCTAAGAGACACGAGCCCGAGGAGAGACTGATACATTTGACAGCACCTGAGTTGGGCTCATTTGATTTTGCAGACGTCGCGATGGCCGGCAGTTCAGACGATCACTCCCGTCCCGAGCACTTCGTACTGGACCAGGGAGCGATCAACTCCACCCTGATCGCATCACTAGAGACCGTTCAGCAGCAGCTCCGCGATCAGGGAGCTTTCATGATTGAGATGAGGCGTGAGTTGGAGAGGCTCAGAGCAGAGCGAGACAGACAGAGCGAGCCCGATGAGCCCGATGATGCAGATGCACGAGCAGCAGCCGCAGCAGCAGCCGCGGCCGCCGCAGCGGCAGCCGCCGGAGCAGGAGGACCACCGAGACCGATGCGGGAGTTGCACAACCCCGGATCTACACTGATGCACCATTGGGTGGTGGTTCCAGCTATCGTGGGGGACTTCAAGTTCCCCCCGAACACCTTGCAGATGCTTCCTCGGTTCCACGGACTTGCTACAGAGGAGCCCCACCTCCACCTCCAGGAGTTTTTGATGATATGCAGCACTGTCCACGACAGACATGTGGACCAGGACACGATCAGGATGATCGCCTTCCCCTTCTCACTAGCAGACAGAGCAGCCACCTGGCTGAAGCATCTGGGGAAGTTTGTCTATACCTGGGAGCAGCTCCGCACCGAGTACTTGAACAAGTACTATCCACTCGGGCGGACGAATGCAGCGAGGGCCCTGATAAGCAACTTCTCCATGTTCCCCAACGAGCAGTTTCACGAGGCTTGGGAGAGGTTTCGAGAGCTTCTGGACAGATGCCCGCACCACGACATCACGAAGCCGAACTTAGTTCAGAGCTTTTTCAGTGGGTTGTCACCAGAGCTACAGGGCCTGGTGAATGCTTCTTGTGGCGGGTCCTACTTCGCCAAGGACCACGACCAGGTCTGGGCCATTTTTGAGGAGATGGCAGAGAACTATATGGTGATGTCCTAGACCCGGCTCTACACTCAGAAGACCCAGCCACACCAGCCAGGACCCGTGCAGTACCAGAGGATAGCACGGGTAGATGCAGGTCCATCCAGTTTGTCTGCAGCCGCAGCAGCACAGGCAGAGTCGTCAGCTGCAGACATGGGTATCATTAGCGAGAAGTTGGACCGCATGGAGCTGATCGAGAAGAAGCAGTGCCAGAGCATCACGCAGATGGAGCAGATGGCACAGGTCTTGAGCGACATGAAGACACAGCTCATGTATCTCCAGGAGGCACAGACGGCTTCTCAGCCCCGTCTTCAGTCGCGAGGCGACACCGGCAACAGCAGCAGCTCGTCCCAGCGCTCCAGCACCCCAGTGCAGCCTAGACAAGTTCACCTTGTACAGGCGGAGCCGTACCAGCAGCCGCAGCCCACCTACCAGTCTCCACCATCTCCAAAGATGCAGATGGTGGTCTACCAGCCGGACCAGCCTCTGGCAGTACTCCCGCCAGCCCCCTTTGATGCCGAGCCGTTGATGGATGTCAACGGGATTTGGTACGACCGCCCTCAGCCTGGGATCCGACGGGACCATCCCGGATTCAGGTGGGGGAGTGGTGGTGCCCAGCCCCAGCAGCAGCCGTCAGGACAAGGAGGGCAGTACTCCCATCAAAGAGACCAGCACCAGCCGCAGCAGCAGCCCCCAGCGTATCAGCAGCAGTCATCCTACGGTCCTCGTCCCTATCAGCAGCAGGGACAGTCTTGGAGACGTGAGCAGCAGGCTCACCAGGGATACCAGCAGCACCCTCCATCCTACCCCTCTTACCCACCACAGCAGTTCCAGCAGCCTCACCCACAGAGAGGCCACCCGTCGGGCTCCCACGAGAGCCCCGCCTTGGATGACATCGCCCGCCTCCTCACGGACCAGCAGGCTACATTCCGACGGGAGATGGACGAGTTCCGCCAGGAGATGCGGGACCTGGTGAGAGGGAAGGCCGCCATACCAGCCCAGATAGAGCCCAATCCGAACAGCCTCAAGAGGAAGTCTGAGCAGGTAGTACCTACTGAGTTAGCCACTCCTTGTGACCCATTTGATGATACTTCTTCGGATCTATTTGATGCTGATTTTGTCACACTTAGGAGCGGTAGGACCCCAGCAGGCGGCGGCGCCTCATCTGAGCACCATTCCGAGGCGCCACAGGAGGAGGAGGAGAGCGGTACTGAGGCCGCTCCAGATGATGACGGTGGCACTGAGGCCACCAAGGATGCTGATCCCACCGGCGGTACTGAGGCCGCCGCTTCACCACGGTGGTACGGAGGCGACCACCAGCTGCGGGACGTCATCGCCGACCTTCTCCGATCTTCAGAGGCAGCTGAGGAGGCCCACAGCACGCGCACGAGGCCAGCGAACCTCGCCGGCCACCTGTTCTTCGAGGGTCCTCCACCACCGTCCGATCGCCCTCCGCTCCAGTTTCCATCGTGGCCGTCCATTCATCGAGGAGCAGATACCGTTGATCATCTCGAGGGTCGATCCGGACCGTTAGCGCAGAGGAGAGAGGCACCAGCACCTGACCCGTCAGATCTTCCACGTGGCCCCCTCTGAGGCGTCGATCAGGCCCACGTGCGGAAGAAGAAAAGCGCCCGCCGTCCGAGACCGTTAGATCAGCTACGTGGCGCTCATCCAGCCGTCGACGTAATATAGGGGTAAATTACCTTAGGCCCCCTCGAAGTTTGTGTTTTTAGATTTAGTCCTGTAAATATTGTTTGCCTTTTATTTACGTTGGGATATTTGCATTAGGGACCTGGTACTTTAGTTTAATTGCAGTTATGCCCCTGTGAGTGTCTGTCACGTGCTTCGCCACGTGCTTTATTTGGGTTATTTGCAACTCTTATCCTGTAGTTCTGGATGTTTGTGATTGAATAGAAACTTTCTGGTATTTGCACTTATGCCCCTGTGAACGTTTTATTTCCGCATGTGCGCCTTTTAGTGGGTTAATTGCAACATAGCCCCTGGACTTTTTGGTACGAGTTACCAAAAGGTCCTAGGACTTGTTTTTATTACCAGAAGGTCCCTGAGTGCCCCAGGCACGCGCCACACGCGTGACTTTCTGGGAAAATTGCACCTGGACCCCCAGAACTTCGGGCATTTGCACTTAAGTCCCTGTGCACAGTACCCCCTTTTGATTTTTGAATAAAATATCAAATCACCTCCAAATTCAATGAAAATTTGACACATGGCTCCTGCCATGTTGTAGAATTTTTGAGAATTTTTGAGGACATTTTTGATTTTATTTGTTATTTTTAAAAATTCAAAAACATATATTTTAGCTATTGTTTAGAATTAAAAATCCCAAAAAAACATAAAAACACCCCCAAAAATTCCATAAAAATTAGTTAATGTTCCTTGTGTGTTTCTTGATTTTCTAACCAATTTTGGCTATTTTTCATTGAGTAAAAACCCTAAAAATTTAAAAACACCTAAAAACTCATAAAAATTATAGTAAATAATCTAAAAATCCAAAAACAATAATTTTGGTGCTCAAATTTTCCTTGTTTTCTCTAGTATACAGGAAAATTACCTCCAGGTCCCTCTGAGATCCTTAAATATTTTATTTTTGGATTTTGGGCCTGGCTGAACAGTGCCTTGCATTTTTAGTACTGTTTGATTTTTAGAAAATAAAATACACCTTAGAAAAATCCCAAAAATTCACCAAAAACACTTAAAAACCTAAAAAACATAAAAACATTTTTGTTTGAATTTTTGCTTGCTTTTTGACATATTCAATAATTAGCTAAACTGTGCTTGTCTTTACTTTCTTTTATTTTCTTCACATTTTAAAAATCCAAAAAAATACAAAAACCACTAAAAACCACTAAAAATCTTTGTATTTTATTTTATTTTTACTACTTCGTAGGCCTTCGGCCAACCCGTGCTCCTTGTGTTTGACCCTGGGTGCTATACCAGGTTAATCTCATAGCGAGACCGCTCTCTTTTGTGCTTGATTGATTTTACGTGTTTTGAGTGGTTGATTTTTCTTGATATACCCATCCTCTGAGATCCGGGTCGCAACGACCCTTGTCTTATTACCTTCATCCGGGTCTTAGGGATTTTTAGGGTTATCAGTTTATGTTATTTTTTAGTCCATAAACTTTGAATATTAGTGTAATACTTTCTGATAAATTTGTATATCACATCACTTAGGTCTCACATGTGGAATTCTACTATCTACAAAGCCGTCGCCCTTACTTCCCGACCTTACTGACCTTGTCCGCAGTGATATTACCCTTCGGTCTTGGTTTACGTCAAAGTGAAGCTGAGAGTGAGTTTGACCCCTACCGCAACTATATATCTGATATCTTGGGAGGTTCTAACTCATTGGCAGGAAGCGTGAAGTAGTCAATATTCGATATTGCAGTAAGGCACCATCAGGGATGACAAAGACTAGTCGTGCATGAACAAACACACTGAGGCCCAAAGGAAATATGTGAGCCTAATATATAATAGGCCCTCGGGTAAGGGCTTTGATAGTATATACTTTTTTGAGAGTCGGGTCCTAAGGTTTTGGATATTAACATTTATATCCCTACTAATGTGGATAATGTTTTAAAATTATGGAAAATTTTATGTAAGCCCTTTGACTTGTTTAAGAGGTTCTTAAACTCCGAAACAATAAGGAAATTACTTTTAGATCCTTATACAATAGAATTAACTCTGTAGTTGTATTTTAATTATTAAAAATAACATTTTGCATTTGAAAATTATGGTAAAATTATCTTAAGTGTCTGAAACCATAATATATCACATATATTTTTCTTAAGGCAACTAAAATTATTTTCTTATTTATAAAAATACAAAATATTACATTTTATCTTATCTTGCATTTAAAAATCCATAAAAATTATAAAAAGTTTTGAAAAAAATCCAAAAAATTCTTGTGTATTTATTTATGCATATTTGATTTTCTGACCTTTTATTTTTGCAAAATATTATAAAAAACCTTTAAAAATTGAAAAACACAAAAGAACTTATAAAATTTTAAAAATTAAAAGAAAAATCGTAAAATATATTTTATCTAAAATTTTTCTTTAGAATTTAGTATTTAGAAAAAATTGAAATTGGGCTAGATCTGATTAAATAGATATTTATTAATCTCATTTCGAAGTCCCAGATTTACTATTTTGTCTCTTTTGAGTTTTTCTTTATTTAAAAATAAATAAAAATTCACAAAAATGATCAAAAACAGAGCAAAATTAGAATAACACAAAAACATTTTATTTTGTAATTTTTGAGTATATATAGCTATATTTATAAATATAAAACCTTATATATTATATATAGACTATATATTATTTATATATACTTACTATGAATATTATTATTTATAAATTGGCTAAATATATTTTAAAACCCTTAAAAAATAAAAATAACTGTACTTGAATATTTTGAATTTTTATATAATTATTATATATGCCATATATAGTAGTTATATTCTATATATTACTAAAAGCATCTATATATACTTAAAAAGAAAAAGAATTGAAATTGAAAAAATATAAAAAAAGAAAATAAAAATTATAAAACTTGAAAACATAAAATAATAAAAATATTTAAAAACTTGTAGAAATTAGAGAACCCCTATAAAAATACACGAAAATATTTGCTGATAGTTTATTTTGATTGACAATTTTTGTACATATCCTCGTTGCTTTCTATGGTTTGACCCTTACAATTGCTTGTTATACACACTTATTTGTAGGGTATAATAAATTTTATCTCACTTAGATTCATCGCTTATTTATTCCGTGGGTTTATTGTTGATTGACACGCTTGAGTTGAGTGTCGAGGGTCGAGAGAGGCGCCGATACAACGATTTATAGATCTGACTTGTCGGAGACCTCATGCCTCCAAGACTAGACGTTAGACACCTCATCCAAAGTGGTCCATCAATATTTTCTCCACCTCTCTTTTCTAGAGTCTTCTTCCAAGTGCATATCTTCGTGAACCCTCTCTATATGTAGGTGGAGGATAGTAGGCTCACATTTTCTCATATGAGTGGGGGATTGTAGGTCCATGTGTATAAGGTTTTGTTGCATTAATAATACATCATGAGAAAACTACAAGTTATATTTTCAACACCTCATCTTAATTTGTAATTTGCATTATCCTTCTAAAGTACTGAAAGTTTTCTGTTGGAAGTATCTTTAAAAAGATATCTACATCTTGATCTTCTGTGCTGATGAATTTCTTCTCCATTTTACCTCTCTTGTAAATAGCGATAATGAAGTCCATTATGCTTCTTCTTCCTTGGAAAATATAGATTTTTTTCATTATAGTGGCTTTTGCATAACCACTCATCTCTTGTTGCTTTAAGAAGAATATTGAAAAACTACATTAATTCTTCCTTTCAGTAACTTGTTCCATCTTTAGGGGCTTATATGCAGATAAAGAGACAATAGCAGTTGATGCATATATATCATCAATAGATCATGCCTTTTGTTGTGGAAGTTATGCATCAGAAATAGTTGGCCCATTTGATCTTTGAATTGAAGGAAATATAGCTTCATCATTTGAGTTGTCTTCTTTAGATGTGGCTTGATTTTGTTGTACCGAAGAATCTCCGATTTCCATTAAGACGATTCATCAAAGATGACATCTCTTGATATAATCAATTTTCCTTCTTTGGACTCATATAATTATAAACTTTTGATTCATCACAATATCTAACGGTTTTTTTTCTTTTTACATCAAACATTTCTTATCTAACTGAGATGAATATGAGCATATGCAATAGAGCCAAAGATTTTGAAATAACCAACCGTGGCTTTCCTTTCATATCAAGCTTCGTAAGGTGTTCTATCCAGCACTGCTTTGTTAGGATATCTATTCAATATATAAACAATAATATCTACTGCCTTTGTCCAAAGTTTGTTAGGAAGACAACTACCTTTTAGCATGCTCTTTCCATCTCGATGATGGTTCGATTTCTTCTTTCAGCTACTCCATTTTGCTTAAAAGTATATCTTGTTATTAAATCTTTTTTTAAGCTTTAAACAATGCATAAGTCTTGAAATTCTTTGGATGTAAATTATACTGCACGATCTAATCGAAAGAGTTTTATTTTTCTTCTACTTTCTTTTCAACAAAAGCTTTAAACAAGATAAAAGTATAAACTACTTCTAACTTTTCTTTAGGAAATAAACACACATCATTCTAGTGTAATCATCTATAAATAATAGAAAGTACCTAACTCCATTGATAAACAGAGTTTGAGTTAAATCATATACATCCGAGTATATCAACTCAAGTGGATCTTTTTCTCTCCACGAAGTCTTTGTGAATGTTAATCTATGCATATTGTCATATATGCATCCTTCACATAAGCTTTTACCTTTTTTGATTAATCGATAAGTTCTTCTGCTTTAGTATCATGAGGCTTCTAAAATTTAAATGTCTAAATCTTAAATACCATAACAATGAATCATCTTCATTTATAGTTTTTTATAGTATAGCATTCTTTTAAATGCATTGATAATGGAAAGACTTTATTTAAAGACATTTTAATGTCTGCAATTAGTAGTTTCTTTCTTTTATCAAAGATTTTGCATACTCTATTATCAAATCTTAGAGAATGATCATTAGTTGGCTCATACTTACGTCTCCGAGCTTAACTTATAAATTATGCCCTTTTTCAAAGCTCAAAAATGCATTTTTATTCTTTATCATGTGGTTACTACAACTACTATCAACTTACCAAATATCTTTAAACACTTCTTTAATATTCATGCAAGAATAGAGTAATTAATGGACTAGAAGCCTCATCTTTTACAATATAATTGGGCTCGTCCTTTTGAAACCAACAGTCCCTTTGAGAATGATTTGCAATCTTGCATTTTGTGCATCGAAATCTACAATTCTTAGATTCGTGATTATATTTCTTGCAAATAATGCATTGAGTATATGATTTACTTGAATTTGGTGCTCTTTGATTATGTCATCTTTTTGATCTTCCATTGTTGTGATCTTTGTAGGATCCATATCTTCCACTGTTCTCTAATCTCTTTACTTATTGTCCCTCTCTTTGCTTGTCATTATCTCCATTCTTTGCTTTGATGATACTCATTTTTTAAAATACTTGTCCTAAGGGTTGAGTGGTAAATCTATTAATTTTTTACTCATTTGCTCCAAGTTAACCCATTAATTCATATATATATATATAGAAGATTAATCTTTAGATTCTTCAATAGCAGCTAGAATATAATCAAACTTAGCAAGCAAGTTTCTTAATATCTTTTCAACAATTTCTTATCAGCAATAGTAACTTCTCTTTTGATTTATAATAATATAATATCTTCAAAAGAATTCTTGGATATATAACTTCACTATCTTTCATCAAGAGATTATCAAAATCCTTTCATAAAGATTGTAACTTGATAGAAACTACCTTGGCATATCCTTGGAACTCTTTCTTCAAAATCTCACATGCTTCTTTAAAAGTAGTTGCTCTAGGAATGCGAGGAAAGATAGATTACTTAATCCTTCTTATATGAAGAGAAGAGCCTTTACATCTTTTTTCTTCTCTTTACTTAGTAAAGCAAACGTGTCTGCATCTTTAGCCTACTCATAATCTTCTATAACTTACTCTCATAAATTTGTGAGATACAAATAATCTTCATTTGAAGACTACAATAATTATAACATTCTCCATCAAAGATTAGAATAGAACTTTGGGTGTATTGAATAAAGGTGCGTTGGAGGTGATGCCATGGTATGGAGAATCAAGGAAGACGATTCAACAAGGATGTAAGAATGAATAAGGTCTAATATCAAACTTGTTATGGCAGTGGAAGATTGGTAGTGTACATGAAGTAAATTAGGAGAGAATATATATTAATACACAAGGTAGAAGTGAAACTTAAAGACTTCTTTTCTTTAAGAGATTGAATCTTGTGTACAAGACTTTAACTTTTACAACAAGATGATTGCAATACTTACAATAAGGAAAAAAGACTTACAACACTTGAAAGTAGGACACTTAAGAGACTCATGTGATGGTAGTAATTGTATTGTGTTTGTTGTTGTTGTTGTGATTGTTGGTCGTTGATCGTTGATGACAAATGAGGACCGACCCCTTAGGTGGTATTTATATACTATACAAGAGGGTGGAGATATTTTGAAAGAGGGATCTAGAATTATCGTGCATGCTCTTCCTTTAGATAAAAATATCTAGATATTTTGGTGGGAGTTGGTTAAATATCTAGACATTTTCTTCACCTCTCTTTTTTTTAAAATCTTCTTCCAAATGCTTATCTTCATAAACTCTCTCCATATGTGAGTGAATGATAGTTGACCTAAATATTGTCATATGAGCTCCTCTCACTACAAATACTCAATGAACAAATTACAAATTATATTTTCAACAAAATTGAGTCAGATCCGAAAAACTCTTGTGGATTATAATTGTGTGATTGAGCATAATGATACGATAGAATCTGTTCAGTACCGAATTCCCTCAACAGATCCTCGACATCATCACATATAGTAATCTAACGCATCTGAATCAGCTTTCTTACTTTTCTTACACAACTGCCTGCTACAGTGATATTGCCAGTAGCAACGAACAGCATCTTGCCGGCACTCCCCTCGATCGTGGAAGCTGCACTATGGATACGTAATATGAGGCTGAGTTCAACTTCCTAGTAAATCACTCACACAGACATTCGTCACTTGGTAACTTTTCTAAACAAAGTGCACATCAAATACGCGTCATGTTGCCTTAAACAACGTCCAACTGTGACTGTCATTAAACTATAAACAATCCCCAAGAGAAAGAGAGAACTCGCCGACATTTCGCCAGCAATCAGCCAAACCACCCACCAAGTTCGCCATATTTACCACCCGCACCAGCGCATCTCCGCGTGCAAGAAGAGGGGCAAACATGGAAATCGAGCCACCCAAAGCACCTTCCCCGCGTTTACGTAAACGGTGCACCCCGCCAAAAGACGAAGCAACTTCGGTGGAGTGGGCCCTCCGGTTCGAACCCGAATACCCGATAAACTATGTGCTTCCCCTCTCTATATATACACCATACACAACACCCGTGTCCTCCATCTCCCACCAATTAAAGATCATATCTCCGATATATCAATGGCGAAGAGCCGATCATGGAAAGCATTGAGACTGGCGGTTCTCTTATGGGTGAGGAGAGGCGGCGGCGGACTCAAGCGGGCTCTCTTCGTGCGCGCAGCACGTTGCATCGCACGAAGGCTCCGCCATGGCGGTAAGGAGAAGGGGTGCCTGCTCGATTGCGGCGAGCGTGAGCTCACCTTCGATAGGACCCCGTTGTTCGAGTTTGGAAGCAAGGGGTCGAGGTCGATGAGGCTGCTTCGGAGCGTCGTGTGCCTCGGTCCGAGGGCGGAGGCGGAGGAGAAGGAAGATCGCGGTCATTGCACTTGGATTCACGAGGAGGAAGAGGAGGAGGAGGAGGTAGAATACTTTGAGGATGCGGAGGAAGAGATCGGACGAGAGGAGGACGAGGTGGACGCGAAGGCGGAGGTGTTCATAGCTACGTTCTACAAGCAGCTGAAGCTTCAAAGGCAGATCTCGTTGATAGAGTGCCGTAAATGATCACATCATATGCTGCTGTGGATGCAAAGTGATTGATATTGTCTGTGCTCCTTCGCGACATAGATATGATTTGATGAGCCCATCAACTGTCAAAGCTGACGATCGAATCGGTTAGAAAAGGAACCGATTAGCCGTTGTAATCTATATGTTCACTGTGTGATTATTCTCAACTTTTTAGATATGTTTATTGTCATTCCCGTGTTCAATGATCTTCCTCCCCCATCATGCAGACATGTATATTATACCGCTTCTAATATATAGAATATGTATAGTAAGAGGAGGTCCATACATTTTATTTTTGGTGGTATATGCAGACATTTTATGCAGCATGCTGTTACTGTCCACCAAAGGGAGCGTCCCATGCAATGGCTATCGTGTCCTAAGCGAGGGAGAACTTTTGTGTGTAGAAAAAAAATACATACAGCTACATACGTATACAAAAAACTAAAAAACAACTAGAAATACTATATATCGAATGGAATTGTGAGATGATATATTTCCTAACAGTTTCACCCGGAATCTTGAGGAATTGTAGCATAATAGAATTTGTGCAACTGACAAAAAAAATTATATACACTACGACAACATTAGCCAAAGGCAATAATAATTCGAATATTTCTTGATATATCTTCCGATATTAAATATATAACGATGAATTATATATATTCATAAAAAAACTATCCTTTGTTTTTACATTAGTTACTGAAATTTTATATAATAACGACTCTCCATTGATTTTTTTCCATTAAAAATGTATACTATTTGTTGCTAAGTTAGCAATGATCTATAGAAAAAAAATCAAAGAATAACCATTGTTATATTATTTATTTCTAATAATATATATAGCAATGAAAAAGATGATCGATGCGATTCAAAGAATCATGTATCGAATAATATTCATCGTTGTACATTTAACTATCAAAATATTATATTGAATATTAAATTATCTGTTGGTATAGGTGAATTTCATCGTTGTGATATAACATATTTTCCACTATAATATATAACATTCATTACTAATATTGAAACAATGATACTTATATAATTAATTATATTCATTATTTTATACTTATCATTATATGATACACAACAACAACAACAAAGCCTTTTCCCCCATTAAGTAGGGTCGGTTACATGGATTCTTCGCCTCCATTCAGATCTATCTTGTATCATTCTCGGGCTTAGATAAAAAAATAAGATCCCTTCAGATAGTCTCGTTGCAACACTTCTTGGGCCTTCCTCGCTCTCTCTTAGCCAGTTCAATATCCCAACACTCGCATCTCATAACCGGTGCATCACCCGACCTCCTTTGCAAATGACCAAACCACCTTAAGCGATTTTCTCGCAACTTATCCTCGATCGGAGCTATACCCACTTTCCATCTATGGCAAATAATAATTTAAGATGAACATATTTTCTGTAGCTAAATATATAACATTGAATATTATTTGTTGTTTGATTCTTCAAATTCACAGCAATATCGTATTCCTTGCTATATCTTGCTAGTAAAAGGAATAATATGCCCATGGTTATCCGTGGACCTTTTCTTATAATTATTATTATATTAGCAACAAGTAATACAAATTTTAACTGAAAAAACTCAAGGGATAATCGTTGCTAGATATAGCTTTAGCTTTGAAAAATGATATCCATTACGAAATATAATAAAAAATAATTTTGCAAAGAATAATATTGATTGTTGTATATTTACCATCAGATGATATTTATGATAATAAATGCTCTAATTATTTGGTGAAGTATGCCAATTTTGTCGTAGTGGTATAACAATAAGTTACATTAACATTAGTTACTACGTGACCATTTTAGTGTTATGAAGTACAAATACATGTATGCTTGCAATTACGATGTAGGCAAACTTATAATTACATATTTAGATATCACACATACAGAAAACATTGATGTATGGTTGAGTTGGCTTCCACGACATAGAAAACATTGACATAGATATATACACGCATGCAAATAGAACATACGTAGAATTACTATTCAAGAATTGAAGAAAATTCTAAGATGGAAAATATTTGTTTTTGTGTACGGGAAGAAGTTAATCTTTACCACATGGGGAAGTTGTCACGAATGGACGGGGGTATCGATGTTTGTATCGTTGAAATCTTTTTTGAATAATGGAGAATTGCCGGTTATGGGATTTGAACCCGGATCCATCAATTGTCAATCCAATTTAAATGGATCTCGACCACAATTTGCCCAGGAACATCATTCGACCTGGGGGGCTCTTGCAATTAGTCCAACTACTCTAATAACTTGGAGGATGGATGAGCAAATTGCAAATACGGAAGATTAGTGGGAAACGTCGAGACTTTGAAATCTATATCCACCAGTCTGTGCTGAATCAATCCTGGTTTTCCCTCGGAAAAAAGTAGATTTTACAAACATTTGTATACGACATCCCATGTGGTTATAACCCCATCCATTTAGCTGTTAAAATAAACGGAATCTGTCAAAAAAAGTGATATTTATTTATTCTTGATGTTGATCAAATTTTATCAAAGGTATTTACAATCATAATCATGAGTAGTTTCGTTTCGTATTCACATATGCAACTCTTGATAATCCCGATTAGTCACTTCGTCTCACATCCATAATCCTTCGTAAGTTTTACCTGTTAACCAAATCAAACCATTGGATTAATCTAACCTATGATCTATCTAACGGCTATTGAAAAATTCTAAAAATAAATAAAAATCCTAACCCCATCCCCCTTCCTCCTCCAATGCCCTACCCATCCCCCCAGCCCCTCCGCTCATCACCACCCCAAGTCCCCTCCCCTCCATGACTCTCTCCGCCCAAAGCCTTCTTCCCCTTTCGACCAAAGCCCCCTCCCCTTCAATCCCTCGGCCCGAAGCCGCCTCCCCTCTACCCCTCTGCTCGAAGCCGCCTCTCCTCCGCCTGAAGGTCCTTCCCCTCCAACCCCTCTACCCGAAGCCGCCTCCCCTCCACCCCTCTGCTCGAAGCCGCCTCCCCTCCGCCTGAAGGTCCTTCCCCTCCAACCCCTCTACCCGAAGCCGCCTCCCCTCCACCCCTCTGCTCGAAGCCGCCTCCCCTCCGCCTGAAGGTCCTTCCCCTCCAACCCCTCTACCCGAAGCCGCCTCCCCTCCACCCCTCTGCTCGAAGCCGCCTCCCCTCCGCCTGAAGGTCCTTCCCCTCCAACCCCTCTACCCGAAGCCGCCTCCCCTCCACCCCTCTGCTCGAAGCCGCCTCCCCTCCGCCTGAAGGTCCTTCCCCTCTAACCCCTCTACCCGAAGCCGCCTCCCCTCCACCCCTCTGCTCGAAGACGCCTCCCCTCCGCCTGAAGGTCCTTCCCCTCCAACCCCTCTACCCGAAGCCGCCTCCCCTCCACCCCTCTGCTCGAAGCCGCCTCCCCTCCGCCTGAAGGTCCTTCCCCTCCAACCCCTCTACCCGAAGCCGCCTCCCCTCCACCCCTCTGCTCGAAGCCGCCTCCCCTCCGCCTGAAGGTCCTTCCCCTCCAACCCCTCTACCCGAAGCCACCTCCCCTCCACCCCTCTGCTCGAAGCCGCCTCCCCTCCGCCTGAAGGTCCTTCCCCTCCAACCCCTCTACCTGAAGCCGCCTCCCCTCCACCCCTCTGCTCGAAGCCGCCTCCCCTCCGCCTGAAGGTCCTTCCCCTCCAACCCCTCTACCCGAAGCCGCCTCCCCTCCACCCCTCTGCTCGAAGCCGCCTCCCCTCCGCCTGAAGGTCCTTCCCCTCCAACCCCTCTACCCGAAGCTGCCTCCCCTCTGTCCAAAGGCCCTTCCCCTCCAACCTCTCTGCTTGAAGTTGCCTCCCCTCCGCTCGAATGCCTCTTTCCTCCAGCTTCGCCACCCGAAGCCCCCTCCCCATCGCCTCTCCGCCCCCTTCAGGCGAAGGTCTCTTTTGACCCCTTCTTCACGCAACAAAAAACCATTGAAGGAATGCGGAGCTGCTGGACAATCCCAAAGCCCTCTCCACCAAGCAGCGGAGCTTTTTCGAAGCTAAAGAATGATCCACACCGACATCCTCTACGGTGAACATGTAGCTGAGCTCCTTCATCGTGAACCAGACAGACAAGGAGGGAGAACCCACTTTGTCGCCTTCAAAATCCATCAATCCATGGAAGAAAGAGCAATGGATGTCATCTTTTGCAAATGTGATTGAATTCAAGGGGCAAAATAGTAAAAAAAAATCAAAAGAGTCCATCAAAGATAACGAAGAGAATTGATGAAAGTTAACACACGGTTTTCCATTTAAGGGTTAACAACTATTCAGACTTCCTCGTATAATTCGTGATTATCGATACAAAACTACTCACGATTATGGGGGTAAATAACCGTATATCGACTATTACCGTCCCCTTCACCACCCCTCCCCCTCACATTTTCTTACTACAGTAAATTAATTAACATAAATACAAGGTTTAATGTAGAATTACTGGAACCTTGGCATGCTTAGGATAAAATAACCCACATGATCAAATAAAAAAGACTGTTGTCAAATAGTAATGAAAATCACTGAGGAAAATTCGTCCGGGTGGTGCTCGTGAAAACTTATTCCACGTGACCTCAGGCGAACTTATAATTTGTTAAGTACCCAAGGAAGCCATCACCTCAAACCATGGCTTTCTTTGGGATATACATACATGGGAAAAATCACACGGAAGCCACATCTTCAAGAGGTGGCTTTGTCCAAAACCAAAGCGGCCTCTTCAAGAAGTGGCTTCTATGTAAACAAATCCCATGTAAACAAACCCCAAAGGAAGTCGTGGTTTGAGGTGACGGCTTCCTTGGAGTATTTAACAAATTATAAGTTCACCTGAAGGTCACGTGGAATAAGTTTCCACGAGAACCGCCCAAGCGAATTTTCCTCGAAAATCACTCTTCTATGATCATTGCTCCTCTACTCAATGCATCCTATCTGAGGCAATTTTTCTTAAAGCCGTGCTTCTGAATTTCGCCTGATTTTGTATTTGTAACGATAAACACAATCGAAAATTACCACCAATCTACCCATATTTAGGACACCAGTTCTTCAAAGAATGGCCGTGATAATTGATTACAAGATCATCTCTATGATTTACATTATCATCACATCTAGTTTAGAATCCATTAAGGTTAAAAAATGATGACAAAAATCATTGTTACAGGCTACAGCTATTCCTACAAAGTTTTTTTGGACGAATGCCATCAAATCTAACAAAAATGCCTCAGGTCATGGCTACAAAGTTCATGAACTGTCACGTATACAGATATCTTACCCAAGAGAATCCCTAACCCTCCGGAAAGCAGTTGCAGTACCAGCTTGATCTCTGTTTCTCATCCTTTCACAATAACGTGCACTTAAATCCATTGTTATATATGTGTACTTTCTCATTTGCATTTCTGGAGAAAAAAACAGAAGATGTGATATGCCAGCATTTCATTGCTCAAACACTCAGCTTTAATTTCCTGGATTACCTCAGGAGCTTTTGCCAGAATACCCCGCACACTCTAACCAAGCTTTAGAATGTTCTCCACGCTCCATTACCTCAGCCATTCTTCGAGCCGCCGACTTCAGGGTAGACATGCTCTTGCAGAATGCAAACCTGATGTATCGGTGCTGAAAGGGATCGCTCCTGTAGAAGTATGGAAGAAACCACGTCCAGGAACAGCAGCCACGCCAGCATTCTCTATCAACTCTTTAACAAAATCCACCTATAAGATGTGCAGTAGAGATGAGGAAATGGGCAATATACATATATGTTTCTACCCTCCTAGGATCTTTTGTTGCCTTTGGTATATAAAAAATCAATCAATGTGAATGTGAGATCACAGAGAAATAATTATCGACCACGTTCTCTTATGCAAGAATAAAAGGACAATATTCTCCCCTTTTTACAACGCAACTAACAAAGGAGAACATTTATGAATATTCATTGTGATTTGGCTATCCAAAATTAATCAAAGCAATTTAGGGTCAGGAAATAAATCGCGCCCAGCTTGATTTAAACAGTTTGTCCTATGAGGTAGATGAAGATGTAAACTAATGTATTTATCACAACTCCCACGCACCTCCGTCCAGTTAATAGCTTAATGGCATGTAACTTGGTTGCAAAGCCAATTAGACAGGGAGGATTAGGTGTTATGCGCATGCAACTCATTAATGAGGCCCTACTAGTAAAATAGATTGTGATAATCTTGGGGGAGGGGTAGAGAGGACAATGTGGTTTGTTTGCCAGTAAAGATCAATGATGTAAATACAGTGGTATATCGTTAGTATATCGACGATATATTGGTATCGACAGGAAACATATATCGATATCTATCCCTTTTCTTAGATATCGATTGATATTGCATGATATACCGATGACATGGGTATACCAAAAGCATATTGGTCAAAATGTGGGATGATTTGATCGATATGACTGTTATTGATCCCCATTTTGTCCATACTGATCTACTTCTAATGTGTGGTGTTTATGTCTCAGGAGAAGATATTTCCACAGCAATTGCATTCACTATTAGGTGACTATAAAACATTTCAAATCTATTGGAGGATTGGACTGAGATGGGAATTCTAAAAGACAGATTTCCTGCGCTCTTTGCAACGGTAGCAGAGAAATAGGCATCATCTACAGATTATTGGTCCTGCGGGAGATAAACGCAAAAAAGTGTTACCACTCTTAGTTTGCATTCTTCCAGAGTGAGAGTTGAAATTCATCCAATTGATAGAGCATATCCAAACAGAGGAGAGCCATATTGAGGGACTTGACCATTGGACATGGGATGGTTGATTTCTCGATGGAAGAAAACTTACAAGCTATTTCTGTCCCGGTCTATGGAAATAGATGTGGTTTTGGCTAAAGATTGTAAATTAATTTGGAAGGTGCCCGTGCCTCCTAAAAGTGAAGATCTTTATGTGGTTGTTCTGCAGAAAGAGGTTGGTGATGACAGCCTTCAGGGCATATCTTTGCCGGTGAGCCTAACATCATGCCCAATATATGATAATGAATTAGAGGACAGATCATCTTTTTTTCAGTTGCATCGAGATTGTGGATGTCTGACGGAGTTTTTGGTGCAATTTGGGCAGGCTCTTTTAGTCAAGAAATGTTCTCGAGAAGTTTTAGTGCATCGACATACCAGACTAGAGCGGAACTGACTGAAGTTTTGGCAATATGACGGGCTAGCTAGAATGCACTACTCTTTAAAAGAGACATTATGTGGTAAATGTACTAGGACATGCACACTGTTTTTGTCTTGGATAGTACATAAGCAGTTAATTACGGTTTAATAAATGGAGTTATTTGGGTGATCACTCATCAAGGGTGACCCTACCCCATTTCCTTAAAAAACAATTTCATAATATTCTTCTATAGGGAGTTCCATAAGCTTATTGGTGATTAGGTGGACCGTGGAAGTGGTGGTTTGGTGGTTGTGAGTTATTGGAGGAAACTCGCTTTAACATGCTCAACCCATTCTTACCTCTTCCTCTTGTCTAAGAAGATGTAAACAACCCGATCAGAGGATACATGTGATGGCACTCTCCAATACCATCTACTTTTCTTGGGGGCAAGCTATTGGCCGATCGGCTAGGGGTGGTCATTGGGGAGGTGATCTTGCTAGTTCCGTTGGCTTTTGTGGTCGCTCTATTCTTGATGGCATTGTTCTAGCTTTTGAGGCATTTGTGCACGGGCGAGATGAATGACTTATACTTTGAGTTGACCATGTCTTGGAATGTCACTCAAATGACAGGGTTTTCAGAGAGGTCGATCATGTAGATAAAGTGATGTCACTAGTACTTCCTTTTGTTTTGGTTAAATGGAGACATAAGGGCTTCTGAGCTTAGCCCCATCATGGTGTGAGACATGTCTAATTCTGAGCACCTCTACTTTTTTTGGAATGACACTTGGCTAAAGGGGAAGTGGAGTTTGTGAGGCAAGCTTCTTGACTGACTTTATAGCTAGTGCAGTCACAACAATTTTCCTATTTTGCAAGTGCCGGTGTTCTTTAGCTAGGGAGGATAGGAGGTGGAAAATAGCATTGCTACCAAGATCCTGCTATATTTTTTCAACGTGTTTCGCCTCGGAGTAAACCGCCAGAAATTTATCTCCATTACGTTTAGCATGGACGATGAAGCAACCACTAGGTTTACGTGCATTAACATATGCCACAAGGATCCCTACTTACTATTTGTATTTTCTGTTAAGGTGTTGATTAAGCTGGTTGACTAAGGCCTAGTGCTGGAAAGGATATAGATCGTAGAAAGATATATGGGACGATGTGTTTATCTCAGGAAGATTGGTGGTGCTAAGATCCATGCTTTCCTCGCTTCCAATTTAGTTTATGTAGCTTTCAAGCTGTTGATGATAGTTAAGAGGAAAGATGTTATGAGAAAGAGATTCCTCTGAAGGGGCAGTGGAGGGACCACACTCTTGGCTTGATATGATGTTTGTAGGTTAAATACAAAGGGTGGTCTAGGAGTGAAAGACTTGCAGTTAAAAAACTCCGCTCTTATTAGAATTGGTTGTGGCAGTTGCTCAAACGTAGGGAAGATTCCTGCTATGTGCTCTAGGGTTCTCTTTATATAGAGATGAGTCCCTAGAGATAAACAGAGGTTGCCATATTGGGTTGCATAGAAAACGAAATGAACAAATAGCATATTACATATGTAGAGATATATGTTATGTTATGCGGTTATGTTATTTTGGACTATTTCTTATTTTCTTTCGTCTTATGAAGTCTTTATGTAATTTACCCATAGGTGTCTCTCCTATATAAGAGAACCTAGGGTTTGTGGAATAAACAATTCACTCATTTCTTCCAACATGTTATCAAAGCGGCGGTCTTAGACCGGAGCTCGCATACCTAACCCTAACCTCCACCCGCCGGCCTCTCTCTCTCTTTTCTTGCGTCGCCGCCAGCGCCGCCTCCCCTGCGCCGCATCTCCGGCGCGCTTTCTCCCACACGCTGCTGCTCTCTCGCGTGCACGCTCAGCCCTAAAGCGTAGCGTGCGCGTGGTGCGTCCCGTATCCGTGCGCCAGACCTAAAGTGCGGCGTACGCTTGGTGTATTTGGTGCATCTCGACCAACATTCGTGCACAGCCCTAGCGCAAGGTGCGCCTAGTGCGGATGTGTGATCTATCCCGCGCGCAAATGCACACCTAGCCCTATTGCAAGATGAGATTGGGTGTATGAGTCTACACATGCAATCCAATCTCCTTATGTTGGTGTAGACACAATCCAGTCAAGTATTTAACCCTAGTCTTCTCAAGCCAATATGTCAGAGAACAAGGTGGATATTCCCTCCACAGGCGCCTTCAGAGGTCCAGCGTCCATAGTCAAGATGGATGGGTCAAATTATGAACTGTGGGCTATGCAGTTCATGAGTATGATAAAGTCTACCGGTAAGAAACACATTCTTACCGAGGAAGAATCGGCTGAGAAGACTGGGGTAACGCCTCATGGGAGGCGGATGATGCATATGCCAAAGTTTGGCTCTCAGGTACGTTGGCAATGGAGATTGCCAATGATATTCTTCATTAGCCCACAACCAAAGCGATGTGGGATATTCTTGCTGCTACGTATTCACATGCTAAGAATGAGACGAAGATTTTACAGCTACAACATGATATCTTCACTATCAAACAGAATGGACGGCCACTACACTCTTTATATACATCCCTCGTGGGATGTTTGAGAAGCTGTATAACTTTATACCTCTCACGTCTACTCCGAAGCAGCAAAAGACCTATAGGAATGCCATCATAGGTGTATTCCGACAACACTTGATCCAGAATACGAGGTAGCACGTTCTCAGATATTGGCAGACTCTACTATTCCTCCTATGGAGGAAGCTTTTCACAGACTCAGTCGTATCACTGTCCCGTCTTCTACTATAAATCAGACACCCTCAACTATGGCAGCATCCCGAGGTCGCGATGGTTCTTCTTCATTTCGTGGTCGTGGACCTCGGGGAAGAGAAGGTCGTGTTCGCCAACTATGTACTTTCTGTCATCGCCCTGGACATACCGAGGATACATGCTACTCCAAGCATGGATTCTCGGCTTCTGCACGAGTGGCTGAACAGATTGAGCCTCCAGCTGCTTCTTCGTTGGATCAACACTTTGATGATCTTGTAGCTCATTTGAGGGGTATTATAACCCCATCTGGTCCTGTGATGCCTTTGCCAGTATCCGAGAGTCATCCAGATGTTGCTGCTTCAGCTTCCTCTAGTACCTCAGGTAGTACGTATGCTCTCTCTAACAGTAGTGGATCTGATACTATAGAGTGGATTATGGATTCTGATGCTACACATCATCTGTGTGGAGACCGGGGTCAACTTACAGCTGCAAACAGGTTTCCCCAGGACGTACTGTGGTTATTGCAGATGGAACCCACTCCCCGATTACTGGTCAGGGGGAGATTAGCTTGACACCTTCTATGCATCTAAAGAATGTGTTGCATACACCTGATTTCTCAATGAATTTATTATCGCTTAGCCAGATTATGAAGGATTTACATTGTCGAGCCATTTTTGATCCATCTTCTCTTATTTTTCAGGACATCCTTACGGGCAACGTGATTGGTCATGGTCGCGAGCAGGGAGGTCTCTATCGCCTTGTTCGGCCTCCATATGCCGGAATCTCATCTCTTCCTGCTGTACATGTTTCTCCATTTATGTGGCACCTGCACTTTGGTCATCTCCTGCTTCAGATGTCGTGTCGTGTTCTACTCCAGATTTCACCTCACACGTCCTTTCAATGTGAGGCTTGTCAGTTGGGAAAGCATCATCGGGTCTACCTTTCCCAGTCTTTAGAGTCGGAGTAGTACCTCCAATTTTGAATTGTTTCATGTTGACATTTGGGATCCAAGTCATGTCCCTGATCATCAGGGGCACAGGTTTTACCTTGTCGCCGTTGATGATTTTCCTCGTTTGTCATGGGTATTCTTGTTAAAGAATAAATCTAAAACTGACAATGCTATCAAAAATTTCATAAATGAAGTTCGTAATGTTTTTTCTACTTCTGTGAAAATTGTTAGGATCGATAATGCCTTGGAATTTTGTACCAATACTCTCTAGTTATTTTTCTACCCAAGGAATTATTCACCAAACAACATGTGCCTATACTTCCCAACAAAATGGTGTTGCAGAGAGAACATCGTCATGTGCTTGATGTCACTAGGATACTTCTCATACAAAGTCATGCTCCTCATTCCTTCTAGGACGATGTTGTTTAAACGACATGCTATCTTATCAATCGCATGCCATCGTCTGTCTTAGGTGAGAAGATTCCTTTCTCTGTGGGCTTTTCCTGAAAAGGAATTGTTCTCAATTACTCCTAGTGTGTTTGGCTCGGTTGCCTTTGTACACCAGCTATCTCCTGCTTTTGGCAAGCTCTCTCCTAGACCTGTCAAATGTATTTTTGTTGGGTACTCCAGGACACAAAAAGGGTACCGGTGTTATGATCCGCTGCGCAGGAAATATTATGTTAGTGCCAATGTTACATTTTTTGAGTCTGTTATGTACTTCTCCCCTTCAGGTAATAGGTTGATGTCTTCAGACACTGACGATGCCATATACATGTCACCACCTCCACCACAATCATCTCCGGCACCACCATCACCTCCATCACCACCATCGTTGCCTCCACCACAACCACCGTTGCCTCCACCACTGTCCTCCCTTCCTATTACAATTCCTATTCCACCATTGCTACACCACTATACCCGTCGTCCTTCATCTGCTCATGGTCATCGCTCATCATCTAGCTCGCATGAGGTATATTCTGAGAATATTATTTCTAATGATGGATCTAATGGTTTACCTGAGCAGGCTTCATTACAGGGGGTAGATGAGGAGGCGACTGATTGGGATCTACTTATTACGCTTCGGAAATAGAAGCGTAGCTGTGCGTCATATTCTATAGCATTTGCGGTTTCTTTTGATCGTATGTATGGTGAATTCAGGAACTTTGCTATTGCCCTATCTGCTGCGGACATTCCACGGAATTACCAGGAGGCTTTGAAGGACTGTAGATGGCGATTAGCTATGGAGGAAGAAATGGCTTCTCTTCAGTCGAGAGGTACCTGGAGTCTTGTTCCTACTCCTACAAGTGTGTCTATTGTTGGCTATAAATGGGCGTTCATAGTTAAGCAAAATGCAGATGGTAGCATCGATAGATACAAGGCACGCCTAGTTGTACGAGGATTTACACAGACATATGGGGTGGATTATCTTAACCCATTCTCGCATGTTGCCCGACATTCTACCTTACAGATTCTTTTATATGTTGCAGTTATTCGAGATTGGCCACTATTTCAGTTAAATGTCAAGAAAGCATTCCTATATGGTGATCTTCAGGAGGAAGTCTACATGCAATAGCCACCTGATTTTGTTGTTGAGGGGGTATTCACAGGTGTGTAGACTTCATAAGGCGATCTCTGACCTTAAGCAGAGTCCTAGAGCTTGGTTCCAAAAGCTGTCAGACATGTTTGAAAAACAAGGGTACAAACGTTCCAATGCAGATCATTCCCTCCTTACACAGAACACATCCAGAGGTATGGTTGCAATTATGGTATGTGTTGATGATATTCTTATTACAGGACATGATATACAAGGAATCAAGAGGGCAAAAGAAATGTTGGGTCGTGAGTTTGTCACCAAGGACCTTGGAGTCCTTAGATATTTTCTGGGGCTGGAATTCACTAGGAATCAACAAGGACTCGTGATGACTCAGAGGAAATATGTCACTGACTTACTGAGTGAAACAAGAATGCTTGGATGTCGGCCTGCCACTACACGTATGGATCCAAGCATGAGGCTATATGATGATGATACCGACGAAGTGGATAGGAGGAGATACATAGAACTGGTTGGGAAACTTCTCTATGTTACCATTACTAGACCTGATATATCCTTTGTTGTTAGTCGGGTGAGCCGGTTCATGGAGCAACCGCGTCAAGTACATATGGATGCTATACATATGATACTCAGGTATCTTAAATCATCTCCAGGTGCAGGTCAATTATTTAAGAAAGGCATGGAGATCACTATCTCAGCATGCGTAGATGCAGATTATGTAGGATGTCCTAAAGATAGGAAGCCCACCATTGGATTTGCTATATATATTGAGGGATTCTCTCGTCTCATGGAGAAGCAAGAAGCAAACTGTTGTAGCCAAATCCAGTGCAGAGTCTGAATATAGGGCTATGACCCAAGTCATTACAGAAATGATGTGGGTTAAGGCTGTTCTTACTGATCTATACATAGATGTGACACTTCCTATGGTACTGGAATGTGACAATCAAGTTGCTATATTTATTGCAAATAATCCAGCATTTCATGAACGGACCAAGCACATTGAAGTTGATTGTTACTATATACGAGATATGAATCAAAGAGGTTTTATCTCCACATCTCATGTCAGCTCAGGGGACCAGACAACATATATTTTCACCAAAGCCCTACTTAGAGGACCATTCCGGAAATACTCGTCCAAGCTGAGCATGATTGACAACTATGCTCCATCTTGAGGGGGAGTGTAGAGATATATGTTATATTATGTGATTATGTTATTTTGGGCTATTTCTTATTTTCTTTCGTCTTATGAACTCTTTATGTAATTTACCCATAGGCGCTCTCTCCTATATAAGAGAGCCTAGGGTTTGTGGAACAAACAATTCACTCATTTCTTCCAACAACATATTAATATAGATACTCTACTACTATAACACTTGCCCCTAAGTTGGAGTTAGATTTCTATCGTGCTCAGCTTGGATGAACACTTCTGACTTTTGGAATGGTCCTTGACGAGTGATTTAGTGAATAAATCAGTCATCTATTCTTCTAAGCCGGCATGGGAAATAGAAATGAAAACCTTATGTATCATGTCCCTAGCATAATGACAATCTACCTCAATATGCTTGGTTTGCTCATTGAATGTAAGATTATTGATAATTAATTATGATGCTTGATTCTCACAGAGGCAAATCAATCATTAGGTCAATTAGGACCGACCTGACCTACATCATCTTAGCGTTAACCTGAGCTAATGGCCTTGTCGGATTCAAAGCTCAATCTAGTCACTATTGTTTGCTTCTTGCTTTTCCACGAAACGAAGAACTGCCTATAAAAAAAATAAAACTAGTGGTTGACTTTCTATCTTTAAGACAACTTGCATAGCATGCTATGCATCTTCCATACGCACATCTTTTATGGCAAGGGATGCCCTTATTGAATAACAACCATGTACCTTGTGAGGACTTCAAGTGCTTGAGAATCATTGTGATTGCATCCATGTGGCTTGTTATGGATGCTCCATGAATTGCTGATTTCCCCACAGCAAAGGAGATATCTGGTATGGTGATGGTCACACAAAGAAGCTTCTCAACAAGCTCAGTGTACCTCCTCCTGTCGACCTCTTTTGTTTCATCATCGTAGAGTTTCATATTAAAATCTATAAGAATAATGGCAGGTTTGCAATCTACCAACCCGTTCTCTAGAAGATCATTCATGTATTTTCTTTGATTCATTACAAGCCCTTTATGATTTTTGACCAACTTGAAGCCGAGTAAGTATTAAGCTGCCTAAGGTCCTTGATGATAAATTGCTTTCTAAGAAAAGCTTTTGTCACATCAATGCCCTGCACGTCATCTCCTATAATAATGATGTCATCTATGTACACCAAAATGACGATAGTACCTCTCCGAGTCCGTGTACGAATAGTGAGTGATATACAATCGATCTTGTGAAGCTATGCTGCTCCATGTATGGGAGCTTCTTGAACCATGCTTTTGGGTTATGCTTAAGGCCATAAGTAGCCTTATAGAGCATGCATATCTTCAGTTACCCCCCCCTCTCGTAGAAAACCCATATGACCATTGCATATATACTTACTCCAGTAGGTATCCATATAAAAAGGTGTTCTTGACATCCACTGGAAACAACCGTCAATCTTTGATGACTGCAATGGAGAGGAGAATCAGAAGAGTAGAGTGGCATACCACAACAAAGAAGGCATCATGATAGTCCACCCCATATGTCTGGTGGATTCCTCTTGGTACCAGTCGGGCTGTGTAGCATGCCATGCTACCAT
This sequence comes from Ottelia alismoides, assembly GCA_037367405.1. Lineage (NCBI taxonomy): Eukaryota > Viridiplantae > Streptophyta > Magnoliopsida > Alismatales > Hydrocharitaceae > Ottelia > Ottelia alismoides. The sequence goes on along the minus strand of JAZKJV010002365.1, from coordinate 340,819 downwards.
TTGCACAATGCTTAATTGTTAAAACCCACATGCACCCAACCACGGATGCACGAACATGACCAGTGAGCACACCCAAGTATCTCTGGATTGCAATGCAGGTATCTCCTCCACCATAGCTAGATGCCACGACGATCTCGTAGTGCCCCTGATGTGTGCACGGGACAATAACAATTGACAATCCCATTACAAACTCCTTGTAGTACTCTAAGAGATAATCAAGAGAGAGATGTTTAGAAAGAGAGGGTATGTAGCACACATGTGTCTATTTCTTTCGAATTTGAGTTGAGTAAGATCCTCAAAGAGAGCATAGGGTCCAACCTACTGAACTCTAATCAGTGTCTTAGTTGCACCATCCTCTTGTGTAGTATCTGTTGAACAAAATCATCAACCATGTCATTAGAAGAAACCAAGTGTTTGATGTTTATCTGGGGCATGCTGGATGATAGGGAAGGCCCGGGAGCAAGAGATTTCGTAACTTTAGGTCTCTGTTACATATGGGGTAAGGACTCAACTAAGGTAGGTGGAGATGGAGCAAGTGATAGAGGTGGTAGGTAAACTATGTGTCAGACTCTGATGATGTCATCTTGTCACCTGTACAAGAGTACATAACATAATTAAAGAATGTGAAATCAACACTGACATAGTACTTTCTTCCGAATAGGATCAAAGCATCCATACCCCTTCTAGGTGCAAGAATATCCCCCAAAAATGCACTTAATCGACTAAGGAGATATCTTGTCTTGGTACATGAGTTAAGTGATGAATAAATGCAGCTCAACCAAGGACACAAGGTGTCAGAGAGAACATGTCCTTATTGGAAAAGTAATAAAAGATGAATTTATTCTTCCAACACTAAAGACAATATACAATTAGTTAGGTAGCAGGCAATAAAAAAGTGACTCCCCGATAAAAGTGAGTAGTGTGACTCTATATTAGAAGTAGATAATCGGGATTTAAATAAAGGTCGCAAGGTTTCACAAGGCAAAACCGCAGTCGATGTGTTGACCGCTCACTAAATCTCGATTGATCAGCAATTAACCCACGATATATAAAGCAATGAATAATGAAAATGTGGGAGTTAAAATTTATTATTCTCTACTACAAGATGCATATCGAGTAAGCAAGTAGAGGTCGAACCACAGAGAGCAAAACAAGTAGCTTATGGTTATTTATATACGACCAAGTCATTTATTATGTAAATATATCTTTTTTGTGGGTTTTTTATTTTTAATTTTTTTTACTTTTATTTTATATTTATTTTTTGTTTTTAATTTTATAATTTTTATATTTTCTTTTTTATATTTTTTCCCATATTTTTATTTCTTTTCTTTTAATATATATATAAGGATAATATGGCTATATATACGGGTATATATATACAATATAGAGTAATATGTTTACAAATACTAATAAATACAAATAAAATACAAAATAAACATTGTTTTTGTGTTTTATAATTTTTTTCTAATGTTTTTGTAATTTTTCTGGCATTTTTGCTAATTTTTATGTATTTTTAAAGTCAAAAATATTCCAAATAAGGGATTTAATGCGCATCCAAAATTGATTTGAATTTAAAGAAGGTCCAAAATTATTCAAATCAGATTTACTATATAAATATTTATATAAAGAAAATTATAAAGCAGGAAAACAGATTTTTGGATTTTTTTTAATGATTTTTTTGATTTTTATGAAGGATTTTGGGGTTTTTATTTTTAAGAGTTTTCTTTTCCCATTTTTAGTGATTTTTGACCTACAGTTAAAATAGAGGAAAGAGACAATATATGATATTTTGAAATTTTTAGACACGTTTTTTATATTTTTTGGTATTTTATACTGTAGACAGAACAAAAAAGCTCCTTTTGATTTTTAATAAATGGATAAAATGCCAGAAAAATGCAAACTAAATAAATGGCGTGAAAGTAAATGGCATAAGGCATCTAACCCTATTTTTGCGAATTTTAGGAGCACATTAGCTATTTTAAATAAATAGATCAAATGCAAAAAAATACAAGTCCTGGCAAGGGCATGATTGCAAATAAAATAAATAAGAAGGGCTCAGACGCAATTTTTCCAAAAATATACAATGTATTTTTTACTTTTTATAGACTATTTTACAATTACAAAAACTCCAGGGGCATACATGCAATTTCGCCACCTCACGTGGGACGACACGTGAGGTGACGTGGAATGGACCCCAGATGCAATTACAATAAATACAAGAGCCTACATGCAAATTTTCCAATTTATTTTAAACGTTATATCTTATTTACAGGACTGAATATTAAATACACAAAAATCGGGGCAAAACATGAAATTTACCCCTAAAGAGGCACGCGTGGACGACTGGGATCATCTCACTTAAACACGTGGCCGCTCTACGCTTCACGATGTCGCTTCGACCGTGGACAGATGAGATTAGATCGCGTGAGGCGATCCGATGACTCTGGCGCACTGCATCCAACAGCTTCTGCTTCGACTAGGGATGTGATCTTAATCGGACGGCTGTCGAGGATGGTGGAAGAACAACAGAGGAACTCACCGCTGGCGAGTTTGAATCGAGCGTTGCTCGCTCCTCTGACATGCTCGAGCGTTGCTGGATGGCTCTACACGTTCCCACAAAGTCCGGCGAAGCTTCCAGGTACCTCAAAAAGATCTGGAGGCCATTGGTGGGCCCCTGGCGCTCGGAGAAGAAGGACGACCCGGTGAGCTTCAAGTCAGGTTGATTTGAGCCCAGAAGGGCTCCATTGTCCGCGCGACCTGCACAGAAAGGAAGGAAAGCACACAAGGCCAAGGGCAAAGTGCCTTGGCCAGTAGACAAGGGGAACGGAGGCAAAAGGAGTCATGCGGTAGTGCCACCGATGTAGTGGTGGAGTTGGAGGCCGATAGGCCAGATCAGTGCCTAGAATGCCCTAGAGGGCACCGACGGCGTCGATGGTGGCTGTAGGTGGCCTGGTTGCGATGAGAAGGGGCACGGAGGCCCTCCTTGCGACACACGAATCGTGCGAGATGTCCTCCTGGCGGCGCACGAGAGTTTGGGCCGGTGGTGGCGGTAGGGATCAGGTCAGAACTCCGATCTAGGACTGTCATTATGATACCATATGGAAAGGAAAGTATGAATTACCCATTGATGCCCTAGGGTTATCTTATATAGGAGAGTAACATACAACAACAACAACAACAAAGCCTTTTCCCACAATTAAGTAGGGTCGGCTACATGGATTCTTCGCCTCCATTCAGATCTATCTTGGGTCAATCTCGGACTTATATCCAAAAAACTAAGATCCCTTCGTATAGTCTCTTTCCAACACTTTTGGGCCGTCCTCGCCCTCTCTTAGCCGGCTCAACATCCCAACACTCGCATCTCCTAACCGGTGCATCAGTTGACCTTCTTTGCAAATGACCAAACCATCTTAAGCGGTTTTCTCGCATCTTATCCTCGATCGGAGCTACACAACTTTATTTCTGATTGCATCATTTCGAATCCGATCTTTACGTGTATGTCCACACATCCATCTTAGCATTTTCATTTCTGCTACAGCCATTCTCTGCACATGTCTATGGTTCACAGGCCAACATTCAGAATCATAAAGCATAGCAGGTCTCACGGCTGCTTTGTAAAACTTTCCTTTAATTTTTAAAGGAATTTTCTTATCACAGAGAACAGCGGAGGCTCCTCTCCACTTTAGCCAGCCTGCATTTATTCTATTAGTAACATCTCCATCAATTTCCCCATCATGTTGCAAAATAGATCCCAGATATCTAAAAGAAATATAGGAGAGTAACATATCGGGAAAAATACATAAAGAAAACAAAGAAAATAAATATTACATAAAAGATATGAAAGATAACTAATATATCAACAAATATGTCCAATTATTTCTGTAAACTCTTAACATTTCCCTTAAACGTACGAATTTGCAAATCTCATAACAGACATTACTCGTAAACTTAATTTTTAAAAGATGCTACATAATAAGATATGTAATGGAATGAGCAGAACAAACAAGATTGTTGTCATATACTATATCTTAGCCGCATAACATATAAATTACATTGAAGTTTATTTTATCATAAGTTTCATATACTATAAATATTTTAGTGACAGCTATGTAATCTCCGATACTCTAATGACAATTATAGGCAATGATTCACACTTTAATTGGGTAGAAATTTAGTGAAAAGGTATATAAAGTTGTATATCATTTCTTTTAATATAGTTATCTCTATAATCTCATCGTATATTATAGTTCTTTATATATATGTTAGTCAGGTAATGCAAAATTTCATTAGTATATTTTATTGTAGTTTTTATGGATATTTTCCTTTATAAACAGAGGCTTATGCCTTGGTTTGCTTCCAGGGAAAACACCCCGTTTGATATATACCCAGACTTTCCTTCATAAATGTAGCCCAAAAGATTCTTCTCATAACTCCCATTCGCGTTGTACTGAGGTAGTTGTAACATATAAATATAGAAGACCGGTATTGTTGAGAGCACGACCTTGAACAAGATCAAATGACCTCCTCAATAAGCATCTAGCTTTCCAACATGCTAACTTTTGTTCTAACATCTAAATTAAAGGAATATAATCTTAGGCCCAAACCTCCTCGCAACCAAAGGACTCGCCTATACCTGCAACTATTGTCTTGGTCTCAAATTTCTCTACATCATGTCGCCTCATCCTCAGATAATTCAAAAGGTATAAACTACGATTTTGCCTCATTAATGTGCAGGCCTGAAAATCCGCCAAAAACTTCAACCAATGTCGCAAATGCCCCAACCTCCCCATGCCCTTCCATAATGAAAAGGGTGTCTCTTCTTGTTGTAAGATAAGGAAAGAAGCACTTGTAGATAGTCTTTGAGAAACCATTATGTAGTGGTAACTCTGATGCAATGGTTAAGGCATCAAACGATGTCATGAATAGAGCAGAAGTGCAAGGGGACACCTCTGCCTTACCCCCCATAGTGGCTGGAAAAAAACCACCCCAAGGCAAAATAGTCTTTGGGTCAACCCCCAACTCTGCATCGACCTCTTTTTAAAATTTAGTAATTCGTATACAATTTCAAAAGTACTTTTCTGATTTCTTGTATGATGGATCAAACTAGGTGGTAAACTCCACACCTGTTAAAACGCACAAAACCATGCTAAAGGAAGCCTTCAACAAGCCTATTATGTTACTGAACTGATAAATGAATTGGTTGATTCCATGTCTACAATTACCATTCTTTGCAACATTGACAGGGTGGGGCTACTGTTTAGCTAATGCAGAAATCGTTACGTATCTATACCCTAAGCTACATAATTATAGTTTGATACTATCTCCAGAAATTTTATCTACATTCCAAAAAATATCATACAACTAGAACAAGAAATCTGTAGGATTTCTTTAGTTTCTCGCCTCTGCTATTCTCGGAAGTTGACGACTGTTGCTTGCTTACTTTTTTTTTGAATTAAGCATAAGGTCAAGAATGGAATAAAGAGAACACGTACATCAGAAAGCGTGCAGTTCTTAGGAAGTTCAGTGAATACAAAGAATGATCCCTGAGGCTTAAATTGAATTTGAAATCCAAACTTGTGCAGCATATCAATGACGAAATCTCTTCTTGCTTCATAATCCTTCGAATATGGAAAAAAAGAATTAGATAGGAGATTTGAAGAAGTCCCGGCATGTTAATTGAAAAAAAAAAGCAAGCACACATATCGCACGATGATTTACATCGAAATCCTCTTGTATGAGAGGAGAAAATCACGGAATCCCAGCCGGCCTCTCTCAGGTGGCTAAGTTTCTCTTTTTCTTGTGAAACAAAGGTAGTGTGCGTATAATATTAACAAAGGGGGGATTTAAACTGATCTACATCCAAGATCCGTTTAACCCATATGCAATATTTAACAGTACAAAAATGGATAGATATAATTATATGAAGCCTCACTTTCCTTAGACTCTGAAAATACTCGGGTGGGCTTGCCAGGGCAATTACTGCAGCTTCCTGGAAAGGTGCAGGGGCTGAATCTGTAAGTTTGACGTGGATGTTTCTTATTGCAGATGCAATGCAACAAGAAGCCACTGCCCATCCAACCCTCCAACCTGTTTGGATTCAATGCTATTATTACCAACTCAACCATGAAGCTTAACAAGAAGTAGAAAATAAGAAAAGTGGGATTTTAGCCCTTTTGATTTTGTTCTTTAGCTTGAAGTAAAAACATTTTTGTAAGACTTCGATGTGAAATAACATATATTCTAGTTTGGAAGAGTGGATATGAGGATAGAGAGAGACAGCAAGTCTAGTTGCACTCCTCTTTTTTGGTCAAACAAAAAACCCAATCAAAAGACCAGTGTCCCCACCAGTTATGATGCAGGCATGCCATGCAAATGTTTTCCTATACTAATGTGAATATGAGGTCTCTCTAGCCACAATGTATCAAAATAAAACAATCATTTCCTGATATGCCACATATTGGCTCTTGGATCATCTTTTCCACTCCCACAATGATTTACTTCCAGTTCACTCATGGTACTTGCTTCAGCCCACAAAGGTGGAGCACACAGAAAAAATGGGTCAAAAGGACAGGTACAAAGGTAGAAATTGAAAAGCCAAAGGATGAGATGACCATTAGATGTTAATGGCCACCCAGGAAATTTATTTCACAAAAAAGCACTTATTTCAAGCAATTTCAACTCTCCTTCCACAGAACCGTGACATATCACCTGGCACATTCTCAACATATATAGTAATGGTGAAGCCTTCTCCCACTTTAAGTAGGGTCTGCAACATGGATTCTTGTTCAAATCCATGTTGAAAGATCCGACTAGTTTTTACGTTGGTTGTCCGCTACCTAACGCAACCCCAACAAGGAAAGATTTGAACGCTGGTCTTTCGGGTGGTAGGCACACTGCACCACTACCAGACGATTGAAGTGGGTACAACATTCTCAACATATGCTCCACTAAATTGGAACACATCATTTCTCAGAATTCAGTGTCCAGATCACATGAACTCCAGAACATGTCCTTTCTTCTCACATAATCTATATTACCATCACATTTCATCCCCTCTAAAGTTGTTCTAGAAGGCATTCAAAGAGGTCAGTGTCTTCCTTTCCAGCCACTGATGGTTTAGTCTTACCAAACCTCTCTAGACGAGACATGAAAAACAGGTGGTCCATGTCTTCCTTTCATAAACATAGAGACGACAAGCGTTATTAGCAAAAGGTTTCCACCGCTACATGTACACCATGGCGACTACTCTTCTCCATAGTCACCAGCCACATCAAAATCTTGAACTCGATAAGAGCCTTTGCCTTCGAAATGTATCTACAATCTCTTAAGAACAACAGATTCAGGACCACAGGTCCAGCCACCATCTTACAAGCCTTCGCTGCCAAAAAATCCCATAATCCCCAATCCACTCCCAACATTCAGGTGATTCAGGTTGTCACCTTCCCACCTTAAGCAAGGAGATAGCAAAAGTAACTCTGCATAACAAGCATCAACAAAAGAACAAAACTTGGGGGCCAAGACCATCATGTATAAGGAAGATAGATACAAGATAATAAAAAACAGAGCACCAGTATCCCTTCTTTATGGTTGCAAAGGCCTTAAAGAACGTCACACCATAACCTCCTTCCCTAGCCATGCCAACTCCTCATCCTCCATCCATTCCCCATTTTCTCCTCCTACATGCTCAGTAGATATTTTGCATGTCTAGAAATGAGCATTACAAAGGAATGTGTAGACAATATGCTGAGTACATCCGGGAAAATATATAAACTTAGTATGGGCCCAGATTTTACATAAATCATAATTCAGCAGTTGATTAAAATATAAAGAAAATCCATATACATTTATAATAGGCATATCCCAATGTTGGAAACTTGTATCCCAGGTTAAGTACTGCACAAGCATGCATGTTTTGATGATAACAAAACTCATGTATTTAGCTTGAAGCTAGGTCAAAGGCAAGAAAGGGATCAAGAAGAAGCTTAAGCATAAGAAACTCAAGCTCAAAGGACATCAAAGACAAGGAGCTCCAGCTCAAGGCAAACTCGAAGACTTTTCATTTATTGAGCCATGTACTTATAACTCTGTCAGTGTTGTAAAGATCAAAGTATATCATGCATAATGCATATTAGACACTGCGAAAGTGCCTTTCATGCAAAAGACCCAAACTGATCGATCAACCCTCTGCACATGATTGATCACTTTTGATCACGGGTAGAAAATGATTGATCAACACTTTTGACTGATCGATCAACAAAACAATGAGTGATCAACCTTTTTGATTGATCTATCATTTTTTTGTCACTGGTTGAAAATGATTAATCATCACTTTTTGAATGATCGATCAACATTTTTATCTGCTCAATGAACTTCTTTTTCAGTACTTTTGAACTTGATTTCATTTCTAATTTGAATCCGAACGGCAATCTATTGAGCCGCAACATCTCTAAAACTCATAAGCCCTATAAATAGGACCTTAAACACCCTTTCAATACGCACAACTCAAATACTCTCTATTATCCATTATATTATTTGTAAGAGACGGTTAGAGCTACATTCTGCTTCATACTGCACATCCAAAGCTCTGTAGATTCATTGTCTCGTCTTATAAGCATGCTTCTGGCAGTATAAGATTGCTTCATGCACCTCATTTTTTTGCATATTTATATGTTGTTGAGGTTGTAGGTTTTTTTACTGATGTACTAATAGTTGAATTGATCACGTAATCAACTTGTAATATGGTTGGGTTGCCCACGTAAACAATTCAAGTTAGTGGAAAGACCCAGATGGGTCAGGTTGGAAGCCCGAGTTGGGAGACTTTAGTCGTGGTTTCTACATAGAATGGTCTCTACATTAAATCAATGTGTTTGTTGTAGTTTAATTGGTAATATGTTGTCTTGTGAGTAAAAATGCTACATAATACTTTGCTTGCCTGAGAATTTTTGTGATTCTAGCAATCCGAGTTACACGATTCGATCCAATAGGTTCCAACAATTATACCCTCTTCATCAAATGAAGACTTAAGACATTCGTCTTGTTGACTGTTGATATTGACAATATGGTTATCATATGAGATGATAGTGATGAGATCTATCACCTAAACATCGAACTTTCAACTAAGTTAGAGATCAATGGCATGCAGAAGCATCGATATTTTCTCAGCATTAAGATTGCAAGATCTAAAATAAACTATTTATTACCGAAAAATGTCAGTGATTTGTCCAAGGAAACAACTGCTACCACTCCTACTAGGTTAATCACAAGGTCAATCTAAAGGATAGAGAACTATCTAATAATCCTCAAAAGACGTTATTGAAAAATCTTATTACGATGTTGATCCATATTATTCTTACTAAGCCAAGCATTACTTATGCCATGAATGCAGTGATCCAGTTTATTTATGCTCTTACTAGCGCACACTTCATTGCAGTCTATAGAATCATTTGTTAACCGAAGAATATAAGCAAAAGGTAAATTTTTACGAATGGAAAGAAAGTTGATATTGAAGCTTATATACAAATTAATTCAATTGGGTTTTGTTAGAAAATAGGAAGCGGAAGCGAAACATGGAAAAAGAATAAAACTTAGAAGAACAGCGGTATTTAACGTGGAACCCTACTCCGTGAGGAGCGGGATGAAACCACAGGAGAAGCCCTCAAAGGGGCGTGATATGCATTGCACTTTCTCAATGGTTACAGGAGGTCTGGGGCTCCTTATATAGCCTCCACAGAGCCTCCAAGTCCCACCACTGGTAGATGTGGGACTAAACACTGGGATGGGGTAAATGGATCCTGGAGGTATCCATTTACCCATCTACAACTCAATAGGCGCTCAACCAAATACTCCAACACTCCCCCTCAAGCTGGAGCATGCAATGTTCAGCTTCGACAAACAAACAGAAAGAAACACAACTCACACTACAGGACACTACGGACAATATCAACTCAACACGCACATTGCTGCAGTCGAGGACGTTGCTTCTCATGTCGTGCAGGTGAGGAGGACGAACGGGCTGGAGTGTGAGTCAACTAATCTGACCATCGAGTCTGAAACTGCGCCTGGAGTCTCCTCGTCGGAGAACTGGGTCTCTCCCATCTAGCACAGAGAGTGGTGCTCTACTCTGGAGTACCTATGATACATGAAAACCCTTGCCCACATGGCATAGGGAATAGTCCTCTACTCTGGAGTTCCTATGGCTCACATGAAAACTCTGGCCTGACAACAAGAAGAATGATGGGGACCACAAAACTGAAGACAACACACTTGTGTGTGTCTGAAACTGATGACTCGGAACCATGATCGTCGAGTCTGAATCTGCGCAACGTCGAGTCTGAATCTTGCGCATGGAAAAATCTTCATCTGAAAAACTGTAGAGTCTGAAAATCTGTTGGTCTGAAGAATATATGAATCTGTAGTATCTACATCTGGAGAATATGAATAGACTTGTGACTCTACACCATACTCCCCCTTTCTCCCATACTTGTCGGAAAATGAACATCGACAAAGTTGGGAGAAGACAAGATAATGGGAGTACATAATACCAATAAGCCGTTCACAATTTTTTTCTTCGACTTTTCAAATCATGAAGAACACAAAAATTTCTTACGGCTTTTCAATATATATATTTTAAGCCATTTTTTAAAGCCGTTTCACACACATTTTTTTCGGCTTTCCCTCCTTTTTTCAAATATTTTCCGCACGGCTTTTCTTTGTGCGTGCCTTTTTTTCGATTTTTTATGCAGAGCCCATTTGGGCCTCAGAACAACTTGCCTCTCAATCGGCCCAGTAGCTCCCCCTCTCTCTTTTTTTTCTTGCTGGGCCTTTTTTTAAACAAAAACAGCTTTTGACCGAGCCCAATTGAGCTTCACATTTTCTCAATTTCGGCGCCTGTAGAGCCCAATACAACCGACGCACAACCTTACATTTTTTTAAATAACACCAGGCCCGCAAGGGTAGAAAACGCACACCCTCCTCCCCTTTAGGCCCCGTTCTGTTGGGGGGTTACCCTTCACTTTGGGTGGGTAACCCCCAAAACCCCCACTTTTAACCCACTAATGGGGCCCACTCCTTTCCCATCAAAAAAATTATATATTATACCATCATATCATCTAAAAATCATAAAATACTCAACTTCTACTCACTATTTCAAACTCCTATACAATCACATCACAATAACCACCCACTTTTTTAAATTTCAATACAATCATATCATAATAACTACCAACTTTTTCAAATTCCAATACAATCACATCACACAAACCCTCACAACCCTTAACCCACCAACCAAACACACAAACACAAAATCGGGTTATCCACCCCTGGATAACCCACCAACCAAACACCACCTTAGGGTTCCCACTTGCGGGAACCCAACAACAGAAGGGACCGCCGCCCCGAACAGGGGGCCGCCTGTACAAGATCTGGAGGGCATCGCCGCCTGGGAGCGCAAGGTCGCCTAGGATGCGAGGAGAGAGTCGCGTCGTCTGAAGCCTGGGGGGCGCACGGGAGGGCGCAATTGCTGGGCGGCGCCGGGTTAGGGCATGCAGGAGCTCCATCGGCAGAAGCACCGCCGCCTACGCCCGAAGATTGAGGCGGGAGCCCCGCCTGGGCTCGATTGGAAGGAGAAGCGCGCAGGGCATCGCGCCGCCTCGCGCAATGCCGCACTTGGGCGCGGAGCCGCCTACGCGCCTGGAGCGAAAAGCGGCTCGCCACTTGCGAGAGGGTCTGGTGCGGCGATGAGGGTCTGGTGTCGCGGAGGTACCGCTTTAGCCTGGAGTGGTGATGGAGAAGAGGAGATCGGGCTAGAGGATCTTCGCCCCTCTTGTGCTAACTCTTTTTTTTAATCTGAATCTGGGACTGAGAGGGATCGTGCACGGCCTGGAATCGCCTAGACCGAAGGAGATCTGCAAGAGGGATCCCCGATGACGCTACTCACATCTTCATAACTAGGGTTCCAACAAAACTCTAGAAACTTGGACAACAAAACCGAACAGGAATGATAATCTTCAAACACAATCGACTCTTGATAATCGAATCTCGAACATAATGAAAAACCAAAATAAATCTTCATGAATGAAGCTGCGAGAATCGAACCCGCTCTGATACCATGTTAGAAAATAGGAAGCGGAAGCGAAACATGGAAAAAGAATAAAACTTAGAAGAACAGCGGTATTTAACGTGGAACCCTACTCCATGAGGAGCGGGATGAAACCACGGGAGAAGCCCTCAAAGAGGCGTGATATGCATTGCACTTTCTCAATGGGTACAGGAGGTCTGGGGCTCCTTATATAGCCTCCACAGAGCCTCCAAGTCCCACCACTGGTAGATGTGGGACTAAACACTAGGATGGGGTAAATGGATCATGGAGGTATCCATTTACCCATATACAACTCAATAGGCGTCCAACCAAATACTCCAACAGGTTTGTTGATGACAACCGCTTTACTTCCACTTGCTCTATCTTCGAAGAAGCCTCATGTTATTGAGAAGCAATTAGCAAACTATATATACCATATCAAGTGTTGAGGTAGAATACCATGTAATGACACTCAGAATTGTAGAAATATCATGGGTTTAGATTATGCTTAATAATATCAGCATTCTCATTAACCTCTCAATGATGCTATACTACAAGACCATAATTAATCTTGCTTGACAATCTTGTCCAGCACAATTGTACCAAGCATGTTGAGGTGGATCGGTACTTTTTTCAGGTAAACATTGATGTTGGCGAACTTTGCTTGTTGTTAATCAAATCAGATATTTTCATTAGAGGACTGACTTCCTATTGCACAACACGATGAATGTGGATAAGCTTGACATAATTGATACACATGGTCAATTTAAAAGGGAGTGTTGAAAGTATTGTCTGCATTGAATGGATCTTGGTTGTAGTTCCATTCAACAGTATCTCTCTATATATTTATGCACTTTCTTTGTTTTCTAACAGAGAGAAAAATCTAGACATCCAAGAGGTTGCTCGGTCATTGTTTTCATGACTTTCTCCATCTTGTAAATGAGGTTTCCATGTAAGTCATGTGTTTCCTTTGTTTTATTGCTATGTTTATTGTTTTCTACCATATCGATATCAAAGCCAATTCCATTAAGGATTGGGTGCATTGTGTACGTTATACGTGTCGAAAAATCTTCGCATAATTAAGAGTGAAGTAGAAGACTTTTGAGGTTTACCAATTACCATACAAGTTTGGTCAGTTGCTTTATGGAGGAACCTGATCTCCATCTTATAGTGCTCTTATCCAGATTCGCACTGCTCCAGATCACCCGCAACATCTGTCAGTTGGTCGATATTCAATGGTTCACTGATCGATTGCCATTTTAAGGGCTTCGTATATTTGAGCATCATGATCAATCTGATCGAGTAACATCCTTTCATTAGAAGGTTGATGCGAGCAGCATTAGTCTTTATTTGTGCTTGATCAGTAACTTTCCTAAGCGTGAACAATCATGTATATTATCTATTTCGATGGCTGAAAACTTATGTGAAGAAGAAAATATGGTTACTATTAGAGTCAGATATTTAGACAGGTAATTAGATCTCTTCAAGATTAAATCATACTACCCTCATGTTCGATCCTACCTTACTTAATGGTAGGACTTGAATGGTTATTTCATATGTATTTTTCATTCGAGTTTGCAAAGTCGCGCGTTGGGGTTGTTGTTCCTAAATTTTGTTTAGTCCATGTAAACACGACAACACGACGCCAAGTTCCCTCTATTGGACTCAAACAGCGAAGAAGATAGCAGCATGAAAACACGGCAACACGATGCCAAGTTCCCTCTATTGGACTCAAACAGCGAAGAAGATAGCAGCATGCACGAGTGCTCTTCTCAGAGGCGGCGCAACAATAGCTCGGTCGGTACTTTAGAGAAAATTCGCCCATGCAGTATATATCGAATCATATCTGCGGTGCACGATGAATATTTTTATATTTAGTTAAGTACCATGAGAAAGCTGTCTTTTCAAAAGACGGCTTCTATTTGAGCCAAAACCCGTGATCCAAAGGTGCATACACACAAGATCCAAAGGTTCCATTTGAACATGAAGCCACCTTTTGAAGGGGCGGCTTCAATGCCGCTTTTTCAAAAAACGCCTTTGGTTCAAATAGAAGCTGCCTTTTGAAAAAGCGACTTTCTCACCGTACTTAACTAAATATAAAAATATTCACTGTACTCAATAAGATTCGACGCATACTGCCTGTGCGAATTTTTCCCTGCTAGAAGCAGTAGCAACAGACGCAGCGAGTCGCGCATGGCGTTCACACTCGATAGAGAGAAAGAGCAGAAGGTGCGCGACTGGAGAACGGGTGCGACGCGAAACGATGGGTTCTTTTTCTAGTAACCCTAGACTGGTCGCAGCCGAAGATGAAACCAAGCTTTGGGCCTAGTGCTTCCCTCTCTCTTTTTTTTAAGTCCGATAAGGCCCACCGGGAAAAGGAAAACAGCTAAAAGGTTACCGGAAAAAAGTTCACAAAAAAAAGGGTCCCGGCGGAATCGACGGAGAACCCATATTTCCCCCACCAACCATATACGGGAGATTGACAACCGTGGGATCGCATATCAAATACACCGACGATGGCGATTACGGGCAGTAGAGCGGTCCCCTCCCTCGTTCATCGAGGGCATCAACATCCCCAAGGTTAGGTGGGATGCCGCCACGCTGCCTCAAACCATTGCCAATTTTATTTGATTGCCTGCAATAAATAATGCTTTGCTACTGCCTGTGTACTGGCTTTGAATGAGTAGATCTGCATGGGAAACACGTTGGCTCGTCTTTTCTTCTTCTTTTTTTTTCCAATGCCGGAGAGAATAAGCAAGCAATATATTAACCAGAGATGTCGACAACAGGCGACTAATCTCTAATGGATGACCGGGAAGGGATAAAGGTCCCCAACTACGGGAATAGAATACCTAACATCTAATAGACACGTAGATGAGGAAAACAGTGGTGAGTTGGCTTCACCTCCGAGGACAAAAGAATCACGAGCGGTCACGAGGAATAACAGGACAGCATCATCCTCTCTACATCCCTCGTGGTGTAACCAAGCAATCCAAAATGACGCGAGAGTGATCAGAGATCACGCACATGGATTGGAATGGACAGATGGGATGGGATGGGATGGATCCTCCGCTGCCAGTGGGCCTCCCCGAACTGCAAGCTCTGCCTCCCCGAACTGCGATTGTCTGCAGTCCGACTCTGCAGTAAAATCTAGAGCCGTTTGATCTTGATCGAGCGATTTGCAAGAAATCCCACTTTTTGTGAGCTCATATCCTAGAATTTCGTACAAACTGCTTAATCAAGATCGAGTGACTTACATAGAGTAAACGTGGGCATAATGCATTACATAGAGTAAGATAATAGTGTGATTACCAAGAGTGCAGGGGCTATGGTGTGATCTGACAGGATTTCAAGGATTATAGTGTAAAAATTCCGATACAATAAAATCCATGCAACGTGTACGTGTGTCACACCCCACCCCCAGAAATCATATTATTTTCTCCACCAGTCTCAAGCTACACACAACTCTATCCATTCCGTTCCATTCCCCTTCATGGCGGACACCATCATCAACACCTTTCTGGACATCTTGGACGATCCACTCTTCTCCGATGACCCTTCAGACCTCGACGCCATGATCTCCTCCCTCCCACCACTGCTTCCACTTTGTCCCAACTCCGACACCGGAGATAGTTGTGCTTCACCGTCGTTGCTGTGTGTATCCTCATCCTTCTCCGCGATCCAGCTGATCCAGATTCTCATGTCCAGCGCGCAATCCATCCACCAAATGGACACCGCTGCTGCATTGTCCATCCTCCAACACGCACTCCCCATCCTCTCCGACCTCCCCACCTCCTGCTCCATCACCAAAGTCGCGTCTCACTTCCTCCATGCGCTCTCCCTCCGCCTCCTCTCACCCACCTTCTCACCTCCTCCCCCTAATCCATCCTTCTACCATGCCTTCTATGAATGCACCCCTTACCTCAAGTTCGCACACTTCATCGCCAACCATGCAATTCTCGATGCCATTTGCGAGCACGACCACGTTCACATCCTCGACCTCGGTTTCCTCCATGGACTCCAGTGGCCCGCACTGATACAAGCACTAGCCCTACGCCCTGGCGGGCCACCCTCCCTCCGCCTCACCGGCATCGGACCCTCCTCAACTGACGGTCGTGACAACCTACATGAAGTTGGTGCTCGCCTTACAAAACTTGCACGCTCCCTCGGTGTTCAATTCTCCTTCCGCGGGCTCACCGCCAATCGCCTCGAACATGTCCAGCCCTGGATGCTACTCCAGTCGACAAACCGTGAGACTGTAGTGGTTAATTCTGTTTTCCAGCTGCACCGTCTTCTAGATGGATCCGGCAAGGTCGAGAAGGTTCTAAAATGGATACGGAAGCTTCGTCCAGCAATCGTAACAGTCGTGGAACAGGAGTCGGATCTGAACCACGATGGTTTCATGGATAGATTCACCGAGGCGATGTACTACTACTCTGCCATGTTCGACTCGCTGGAAGGGTGCGGAGAAGGACGGCAGGCTGCAGAGCTGTACCTGCAGGACGAGATATGCAATGTGGTGTGCTGCGAGGGGGAAAAGCGCATCGAGCGGCACGAGCCGCTGAAGCGGTGGAGGGAGAGGATGGGATCGGCGGGGTTCACTTTGCGGCAACTGGGTTCAAACGCATCGGAGAAAGCAAGCATGCTGCTGAACCTGTACTCCAGGGAGGGCTTCAGTGTCGAGGAGGACGACGGATGCCTGAAGCTGGGGTGGCATGGCAGGCCGCTGGTGGCAGCGTCAACATGGAGGGTGGCCGAGGAGGGACATGTGGCAGGCTCTTTCGGTGAGCTAGCAGGATGTATCAATGACCTGCTGTAGAGCCATAGGATGAGTGCGTTATTTCCCAGTGGAAACAGAACAGCTGCTAAGAAATCTGCTACCACTGGTTGGGATTAATGGAATGATTCTGTTTGTAAATAGGAGAAGTATTATAAAACGTGTCTGAAACCATTTTTGGTAAAATAATTAAGAGTTTAATGGGGCTGCCCCTTGCGGGCAGCCAACAATGGCTGCCCCCGCGCCGTTTTCGGCACTTTTTTATATTTTTTTTGAAAAATATCGCCATGTATATTCATCCCTATATCC
Organism: Ottelia alismoides; assembly: GCA_037367405.1. Classification (NCBI taxonomy): domain Eukaryota; kingdom Viridiplantae; phylum Streptophyta; class Magnoliopsida; order Alismatales; family Hydrocharitaceae; genus Ottelia; species Ottelia alismoides. Next base: position 323,657 of record JAZKJV010002365.1, on the reverse strand, counting down.
CTCCTATATGTCATTCGAATTTCGTCAGATACAGAGACTCCTACGGCCTCCATCGAGATGGTGTCGATTTAAAAAATCAGGTTGCCGTTAAAAAATGACTGTCTCGATAGAGGCCGTAGGAATCTCTGTTTCTGACGAAATTCGAATGGCATATAGGAGACGATATTTTTCAAAAAAAATAAAAAAAAAACACCGAAAACATACAGCCATGTTGAACTCACTGATTAACCCTTTGGGGCTGCGTACTTTTCTTTGATAATAAATGCAGGGGACCCTGCAAAAAGGGCAATTCGTACATAAAGTAATCATCTGCTTCAGAGAATAAGAAGGTACATTGGCAAGTTGGCAGAGAGTGAGAGAGAGAGAGAGAGAGATGAACTGAGCAACTTGAGGGTATCCCACTTAGATCTTGAGGCACTATTTTCAGACGAGATATGGATGGTTTTGTTTTTACGTATCCTATAAAGGCGGTATAATAAGTATAAGCTGATCAGGTCTATTGATTGAGAACTGAGACTTAATTTAGCATTGTGATCAATCATGTTGAGTTGCTTGTATGCGTGTAAACGGTTTATGGGTGAGGGTCCGTTTACCCATTTAGAGCTCATATGTAACTCACCCCATCTTATTTCTCATATTTAAGAGTACGAAGAAGAGCCCTTTGTTGTTGTGAGCAACAGGGTGTGTTTCCGTGGTTTTTTTCCCTTCTGGCAAAGAGGGTTTCCATGTTAAATCGCCGTCTTCGTTTCCGCTTGATTGTCTACATGATATCAGAGCTTGGGCCTCTTTCTTCGCCTCTTCTGCCCGATATCGCATCATCTGCTAGAGAAATCTGAACATCCGGGGTTGCGGTTGTCGTTGTAAGTCTTTGGGCCGCAAGGGAGTCTTGTCGTCTTGGTGTAGCTGTTGTGATTCTAGTGCATGTGGTTGTTCCTGTTGTGCTTGTCCTACCCATGGTGCAGCTTCACTAGGGTTGGAGCCAATTGGGACTGTGGTGGCCAGCTTGTTCGATGTTTTGCTATTAAATTGGTTTGCCGCAGAGCTGCTGGGATTGCTCTCTTGTTGCATGCTCGATCGTTTCTTGCTGCTGGGACACACCATTTTGTGTGCCTCACATTTGTTCAACATCCTGAAAAAGTTTGGTTGTTGCTACTCGTGGAAACTGGTTCTTTGGTGTCTAGGTGAGAATCTTGTGTTGTGGTCGTGTAGCCCTCTTTCTATCTTCTTCAATGTTGCTCGTTGGTGGGTGGTCGGTTGCTAGTGGTTCTCGTAGAGATGTAGTTTTAAGGTGCACACAAGGTGTTCAGCATATTGTTTCTAAGGTGCACACAAGGTGTTCGATAGACTGTTTCTTAGAAGTGTGATGATAAATTGCTCTTGAACTACTAGAGATCTTGTCAAACCTTCAAAAGCTCGTGTCCGTGCTTGGCCTATACTTTGTTTTTGTTGCAATTGTTCGAGTCTCCTTTGGATTGAAGCTTCAATTCTGTTGTGATTAAGATTGGTTCAGTTGGTTCACGAGGTAGTGTGGTTGTATCTTCTCCCACATGACAGGTTATCCAAAACTCGAGTGGATAATTGATAATGGCATCACGGACCATGTGATTGGAGATTCAAAACTTTTTAGAACCTATAAATTGACCTCTGGCAAGGACCATGTCGCATTTGCTGATGGATCACATGTTACTGTGGCTGGGAAAGGAAGTGTATCACTCCTTGATAAATTTGTTATCTATAATGCACTTCACGTGCATAATATGCCTCTAAACCTTCTTTATGTTGGCAAGATAACAAAGGAAATGAATTGTGAACTTGTCTTTTCTTCTGATCGATGTTTGCTACAAGACTTGATGATAGAGAGATGAATTGGGATTGGAGTAGTTTCTGAAGGTTTGTATCGCCTACCAATTAAACTGACAGATGCTTTAACGACTGCAATTCGAGTAAGGAAGAACAGGAGTGATTATCATCATCAAGTCATACAGTGGCATGAGTGTCTTGGTCATCTTCCGTTTGGTTATCTAAAAGAGTTATTTCTTTTATTATTTGAATAATTGAGCTCTGCAAACTTAGTGTGGCATGTCTGTTTGAAGAAAAAGCACACTCGTGCAATTTATTCTGTTTTTGAGAGTAAGACAAGTGAGCTCTTTGAGATAATTCACTCTTATGTTTGAGGTCCTTCTAACATTCCTACTCATAATGGCTACAAGTATTTCATTACCTTTATCAATGACTGTTCTAGAAGCATTTTTTGTCTATTTGCTTCATGATCGTGGAGAAGTTATCAGCAATGTAAAAAGGTTCTTCAATTTTATTGAGACACAATACGGGAAAGTGGCCAATCATTTAGTTCTGATAATGCTCGTGAATATGTGCCTAATGAATTGCAAGAAATGTTTAGTGCTAAAGGAATTGTTCATGAGGCTTCGTGCAGTTATACCCCTCAGCAGAATGGTGTAGCAGGGCAAAAGAACAGACATCTTCTTGAAGTTAGCCGAGCAATCTTATTTCAAAGAAACCTCCTCAAAAGATTCTGAGAGGTGGTTCTCACTAGCGCCTTCCTGATTAACAAGATGCCCTCACGACAATTTAAAAATGGCTATTCCTTTTTCTATTATGTATCCAGAGAGCAGGCTATTTGCTCTTCCTCCGAAGACATTTGGTCATGTCTGCTATTTTCACAATTTAGCACGTGATGTGAAGAAACTCGATGCACGTGCAATCATAGGTTTTTTTGGAGACTCTCTTACTCAGAAAGGTAATAAATATTTTCATCCTAAGGATGGGAAAATGCATGTTACCAAAGATGAAACCTTTATTGATGCAAATTGAATTCGGCGACGGCGAAAGTATTTTTTTTTGTGGTGGAATTTTATTTGGTAGAAGAATTAGAAGGGTTGAGAGAAGAAACTCGTCGGGACACGAGGGGATTGGAGGAGAGAAAACGTGAAGACTACGTGAGGAAGGAGAGAGGGAGATAGAGGGAGATAAAATCTCAAATTTAATTATCAACTGAACCCCCTAAAAACACTAGCCTATCATCCCTTTATATAGGAGGGATGTGGTTACAAAAATAGAACTCTAATTCAAATTCAAACTAATTATCCTAAATTGACTCTAACCGACTACTAAATTTGAAATTCAAATTCCTAACTAATCAATTGAGATCACACGCGATCTCTTTATTTAAAATAAAAAATGCGACGACATAAAAAAAATGCGACGACATAATTAAACAAATGCAGCCCTATATTTCCGATCCACGCTGCATCAATTCTCCTCCGCTTGAAAAATTTGTCTCCCGACGAATTGCTGGATCTGCAGGCTTGGAGATTGATAAATTCGAATCCGTGTTCTCGGTCATCCCATGGAAGAACTGGTGTGGAGCAAATGGCGGAATCCATGCGTTCGTGGCGCGTGTGTAGGCGATGTCGGCTTCGTGACAGAAGAGCAGGTGTGGCGCGCATGCGGGCGCCCATCCGGATTTCATCCTCTTGACATGGTGCTCGAAGAACTGATGGGGCATCTTCATGACGATCAACTCGGCCTTTGCAGAGTCCATAGCAAAACAATAGCACAAGGAGAGTAGGGGAGGAGATGTGTCCAATGAATGAAGCCACGGGGCCTTTAAATAGGTGAAACCCATGGTCCTAGTCCTAATAGGATAAGGAAGCCTCCCAAATTTCCTTTTTTCAACACTCTCCTTTAAATATTTCTGCAGCCGGGGGGTGAGTTGCAATTTTCGTACCCCTTCAAGTAAACAAATCTTGTAAGAGGGGTTTTTGAATTTCCCTTTTGAATAAAACCTTTGCATGGGGGGGCCTTCAGGTAATTTTTCCAACTTAACTCCCAATCCCACATTTTATGGGATTCGACTACCGTGGGTAAGGAGCCCTCTGTTAGGGATCTTTTCCTTTGTAGGCTCGGTAACGGCGGCACTATTCGTACGGGCGCTGGTGGACCTCGTGTTTGAGGCAGTCGCGGGGCGTAGCGGTGCTGGCAGCGGCTGCGCGTGAGGCGCACGCGGGAGCGACACGGGGCGACAGGGGGGTCGGGATGGGGCTGGCGGAGGCGAGGGTTGGGGGTTCGGTGGTGGAGCACTGATGGGAAAGTAGAGAAGGGGGAGCCGGGGTAGGCGTACGAGGGGAGGACTGGCGAGTGTGGGAGAGCGGATGTGGGCGCTTGATGGGTGGCGAGAGGATGGTGGGGAGCGGGGGTAGAGTGGCGGCGGGATGGGGAGGGTAGGGTTGAAGGCGGCGTCGGGGAGGCAAAGTGGCGGCGATCTGGAAGGGGGTTTTGGGGGACGGTGGCGCTGGACTTTGGGGGTGGGAGGGGTGTGTGCTGGGAGTAGGAGAGGAGTGGGGGTGACAGCGGGGGCCGGGGGCATCGGCGATGGATCATGGAGGGTGGGAGGGGGCGCTGGGATTTCCGGGGGAAGATGTGGAGGTGGTGGCGGGTGGTAGTGGCGGCGACGGGGATGGGGTCGCAGAGGGATCCGCGGATGGGGCCGAGGTTGGTTTCAGAGGGATTTGCAGGTCTGGAAATACCTGGACAGCAAGCATTTCGTCGTCGTTTTCTTCTGGAATAACCTGGACAGCAAGCATTTCGTCGTCGTTTTCTTCTGGAATAACCTGGACATCGAGCACGTCGTCATTGACGACGAGTTCATCTTCGTCAGAAATCTGGAAAGTGGCTTCGGTAGCGGGAGATTTTGATGCGGCCGCGCATAGGGTCTGGAAGTCAGCCATCCAATCGCGAAACTTTGACTGGAAATCATGTAGTAGACCCAGCAACTCCTTGCAATCGTCGTTGGATCGTCATTTTCGTTCCGATGAACGATGGCCCTTCGTTGCATGATGATTGCGTGAACTTTGGTATGGATCGACAGATCGTGAGGACGATATGTAAGCCATGCTCTGATACCAAATGATGCAAATTGAATTCGGCGACAGCGAAAGTGATTTTTTGTGGTGGAATTTTATTTGGTAGAAGAATTAGAAGGGTTGAGAGAAGAAACTCGTCGGGACACGAGGGGTTTGGAGGAGAGAAAACGTGAAGACCACGTGAGGAAGGAGAGAGGGAGATAGAGGGAGATAAAATCTCAAATTTAATTATCAACTGAACCCCCTAAAAACACTAGCCTATCATCCCTTTATATAGGAGGGATGTGGTTACAAAAATAGAACTCTAATTCAAATTCAAACTAATTATCCTAAATTGACTCTAACCGACTACTAAATTTGAAATTCAAATTCCTAACTAATCAATTGAGATCACACGCGATCTCTTTATTTAAAATAAAAAAATGCGACGACATAAAAAAATGCGACGACATAATTAAATAAATGCAGTCCTATATTTCCGATCCACGCTGCATCATTTATTGAGCATGAATCTTACTTCCATGAGCATCCCCTTCAGGGGAGAATAGAAGTAACAGTGAAGGAAATGTTCAGGTTGTTCTCCTCCTTGATGTATGTGATGATTTTACAAATGCTATGGGTAACTCCAACCAGAAAGATGCAAAAATAGAGGGATGGAGGTCTTGTTCTCCTCAGTTTTGAAAAAACTTACAAAAAAATCAGCAAGAAAATATGATGCAAACTCTGGAGAGAGAGAGAGAGATCAACCCCAACCATGTTGAAACCTTACAGGATCCAAGTTTCTCCACTATCATTGGTGATTCAGAATCTAATCTTGAAATTGATCAGGAAAAGGAGGTCAAAAATAGTGAAGAAGTGGGTGTTGATGAATTGATCATTCTTGAAGAAGATTCAATCGCACAAAGACGTGAGCTAATGGAGATTGTTAGAGTTATTATATTTACATCCATTGTTGTAAAAATCCCCCGACTGGCCCGACTAGTAGGTCCGACTAGTCTAGTCGGTGGGGTGACCGACCGAGTACCGACTAATTCCGACTAAGGCCAACTAGTCGATCGATTTTTGCTTGAAGATACCATTTATTTTTTATTTTTTAAAGCAAACTTATTCTAATATGTTTAATGATTTATTTAAATTCAATTTCTTCTTTTGTTTTATTTAAATAATATCAAAAATGTACAAATCTATGTAAATATATAGGAATATGCATACAAAAATAATCTATATATTTAAAATAATTAAAAAATTCAAAACCGATTAAAGCCCGACTAAATCCGATTAGCCGTCCGATTGCCGATTAATTCTTAGTCAGTGACCCAACCGACCGAGTACCCTTTGGATTATGTAACCCTTGTACTCTATAGGGGTTTCTCTCTATATAAGAGATCCTAGCTCTATGGAATAAACATCTCATTTGTTCCTCTTCTCAACATGGTATCAGAGCGACGTTCCTAGATCGAAGCCTAATATCCTAAATCCGCCGCCACCACCAGCCCTCTCTCCGCCGACAAGGAGAGAGGGTTGGACCTCCTGTGTCGCTCGTGGATTCGATGGCCTCGTGCAAGGCAGTCCGAGTCCCCAACAGCACTAGCTGCTACCTCCAACGACACCTAAAGCGATGCCCAAGGCTCTAGCAGCTCCAGCCGCACCTACCGCATCACCGGCACCGCCTGAAGCCCCACCCTCTCCAACAGCCCCTGTTTCACCTCGACTTGTTTCTCCCAACTTTTTGTTTCTCCCAACTTGACGTTTCATACTCTTTATTCTACCAGTATGGGAGAAAGGGGGAGCCAGAGATGATTCTTCAGGACGTTTGCTGCCCTGCCACAACTGACATACCGATACTCTAGGCTACTACTCAGATCATATGTCTTCACCGAGCATCAACTTCTTCGTCAGGGTGTATACTTCTTTTATGACCCGACTTCTACTCCGCGTTGGACTTCTTCTACATCGATTCTTCTCCAGGAACGACGGAGATACGTTCCGGTGCAACGACTCTACAGGCATGGTAGAGATACATTCCGGTGACCTGAAAGACGCAGACCCGTCCTCGAGCGAGGTCTTCTAGCAACAACGGACTAAGTTCTTATGATGCATCATGTGAAGATGTGGTATATACTTTTTCTTTTTGTTACAAGCTGCAGCTTTCTCAGCTCCAGCTTGAAGGGGAGTGTTAGAGTTATTATATTTACATTTATATTTGTAACCTTTCAAGTTCCGTAACCCCTGTGACCATTCGGATTCCGTAACCCTCTGTGACCCTTCGAGTTCCGTATCCCCCAAGACCCTTTGGGTTCCGTAACCCTTGTACTCGCTCTATGGAATAAACATCCCATTTGTTCCTCTTCTCAACAGAGATAAAGCCCCCTCAAGATATGTTGAATGTACCAGATGCTCAATTAGCAGATATGTTGGGTACTCTAAATTTAACAAAAACTATAAATGCTTTATCTCTTAACTTTCTGCCTCTGTGATTACCAAGGATGTTGTTGAAGCAAGTTTCGATCCTACATGGATTCATGCTACGCATGAGGAGATGGAGGCCATTGAAAGAAATTGTATGTGGGGCATTGTGGATATCTCAGATGGAGTGAATTTGGTTGGTTCATAATAGATCTATACCATTAAATACAAACCAAATGGGGAAATGAAAAGATATAAGGCCAGACTTGTTGCAAGGGATTTCAGTCAAAAATATGGCATTGCCTACCTGGAGACTTTTGCCCATGTGGCAAAAATGAATGTTGTTCGGATTGTACTTTGATGCAAATAGGAATTTGCAACAGTGAAAAATATTAAATTTGGTGATGGAAATACTGGGTAGAGAAAAAAAAAGAGGGTGGAAGAAGAGAAGATCTCGCTGGATACGAAAGATTTGGGACAAGAACCGCAGAGATCGTGTAGAGGGAGAAGAGAGGAGAGAGATAAAAGAGATAATTCTCAAATTTTGATTTAACTCTGGAATTGAATTAAACATTGGACTACCATCCCCTTTATATAGGAGGGGTGGGGTTACGAAAATAGAACGAAGATAAAATTAAATAAAATAAAATCCTAATTTGAACTCTAAATATCTCTAATCAACCAACTGCTAAATATAACCGACTAGCTGCTAAATATACACGACTAACTAATTTGATTTGAGATCACATGTGATCTCTATATTTAAAATAAAATTGCAACGACTCAATTAATCTTAAATAAATGAGCCCTAACTCTAACTATATTAACAATTCTAATTAAACAAATAGATAAATAAATCCTAATTAATAAATTCAACGGATCAAAAATCATAATTGAGTCCAATTCGTTGATCCATGTTGCATCAGTTCTCCCCTATTGAAAAGAATCTCTATCTATCGAGATGGTGTCACGATCAAGGTTAAAAAAAACTAGAAATGGAACAAGGCGGTTTCCTTGGAATAGAAGCGAGGCGTAGCCTCAAGGCGGTCGAGGCGTAAGCCTCATTTTACAAGGATAAAACCTATAAAAACTACAATAAAATATGTACTAATGAAATTATATATATATATATATTGACTAACATATAAGATATATCACTATAATGTATGATGAAATTATAAAGATAGGAACACCGAAAGAAAAGATATACAACTGCACATGCCTTTTTACTAATTTTCCATCCAAGCAGAGAATGAATCTGTTGATATTCCCCCGAATTCTAACTATCTAACCCAAGTTAAAGAACTGTCGTATGCACCCCCTCCTGCCATACCATACCTGGGGGTCTAGGGGGGAGCAGGTGCGCTCCTCCCTGTGGAGGTCTGGGGACAACATCCACAACAAAATGTTTTATTGAGGATTTTATTTCTATTCGGATATATGGATCTGTTTGCATGGGAGTAGTACATAAACTCCTTTGAATTATATCTTGTTGTCCTTCTCGGTATATTACATAGCTCATTATGTGACAACTCCTTAAAAATAAGTATACGGGTAATGTTTTATATGATATTTGTGGATTCGTATGTTTAAGGGTATAATTTAAGAGTTTTTTGCCATAATTGGACATATTAATGGTAAATGTGAATATGAACGTGGTCAAATTTAAGCATTCATCTTATATAATTATATCCTAAACAACTAGACATTTATAAACATCTGAAATTGCGAATAGGATAAATGATTTACACAAAAAATAATTTGAAAATAAAAAACGCCGTGAGAACCGCCTCACCTCCGTCGAGGTGATCGCCATTCAAAGCCCTGCTGAGGCGGCCATTCTGGGACGATTCTGAGCCGCCTCACCTCAAGGCGTACGCGTCGTGTGCCTCGAGGCATGTTTTTTTTCGAACTATGGTCACGATAATTCTGGAGTATATCAGGACGGAGTCGTCGAAGCTCATCTTCATCAATCCATGAGCAATCTGTCAGAGATTGTCCCTTCCACTTGACTAAGTATCGTCGGAAGAGACCATGTCTAGTTGTCATATCTCACGCGTCAGCAATATCCTATATATCAGCATCGATCGCAGCTGGCAGTTGATGTGTATCATAAACAGAATCAACTGGTATGGTCACATCTAACCGGTCATCTCCATGATATAAGAAGAGATCCGAAACATTAAAGACCGGCGACGTATGGACATCTAATGGTAGATCCAGGAGGTAGGCATTTTTCCCAATTCGCTTGAGGATTCTAAATGGGTCAATCTTTATAGCACTCAATTTTTGGTGGACGCTTAAATGGAACCTCTCTCTTTTAGGTGGTCTATCACTAAATCTTCAATTCTAAACTCACTCTCTTTGCAGTGTAGGTTGCCTTGAGCTTGATATTTCTGGGTCATGGCTTGGAGTTTGGCTCGGATTTCCGTAGGGATGTGGGTTAGGAGCTCGACCAGGTCTTCAACAGCTGCATTAATCCTCCCATGGATAGTTATGGGGTAAGGTCTAGAAATCGGGGAACTTGAAACGCACTCTCAAATAGTGATTTATTGGTGGATCTATCGGTGGAACTGGTATACGCAGATTCAGCTTGGTGAAGAATTAGATCCCATTTGGACGGAGAGTCCCCTGCAAGACATCGCAATAAATTCCCTAGAGATCTATTAACTACTTTGATTTGTCCATCTGTTTGTGAATGATAAGCAGTGTTGTATTGCAAACAAGTACCGAGACGAGACCAAAGTGTATGCCAAAATTGACTCAAAAATCCAGTATCGCAATCAAATGTAAAAGAACGAGGAACACCATGCAATCGAACGAAATCACGAAAAAATAAATCAGCGATATGAGATGCATCTTAAGTTTTTTTATATGCGATGAAATGTGTCGCTTTAGAAAATCTATCCACCAACACAAAAATAGAGTCAACTTTCTGTACCGTGAGAGGAAAGCCCGACACAAAATCCATGGTGATGTCTTCCCACAATCGCAGAGGGATTGGGAGAGGTGTATAAAGTCTCGTGTTTTGCCTATGACCTTTGAATCTCTGGCATGTTTGACATTTTTGCACAAATCTAGTAACATCCTTCCGCAATTGGGTTGGTTGTTGGAGGCGCAAGTTTCGAGTCAAGAATTGGAAGCTTCATCAGATGAACATTAAAAATATCTTTTTGAATGGAAATCTCTTAGAAGATGTTTGCATGCACTTGCCATATGGCTATGAGATGATAGGAAAATGTTGTAAGTTGAAAATGTTATACGGCTGAAACAGACTCTTAAAGCCTAGTTTAAGAGGCTTAGGGTGGTGATGATTATATTGGGCTATCATCAAGGAAATGGTGATCACACTCTCTTTGTCAAGAGGAGTAAAAATAAAATGGCCATTCTTCTCGTTTATGATGACATGATTATCACAGGAGATGATGAAGAGGAGATAGCTCGTCTAAAAAGAGCTTGATGTGGTTTTGATGTGAAAGATCTTGGGAACTTGAAGTATTTTCTGGGTATTGAATTGGCAAGGTCGAATGAAGGCCTCGTTCTTTATCAAAGAAAATATACTTTATATCTATAGAAGGAAACTGGAAAGCTATGATGTAAACTTGCGTCCGCGCCTATTACTGGTGGTCATATTTTTTTCTAAAAAAAAAGTAAAAGGGTGGCATCCCATTCTGGGACCCATCGTAGGACAATTGTATCTATATATATAAGTTATACAATCCAAGCTTTACATAATGCTCTACCACATTTTCAAAATAAAAAGTCTTCCCTCCAAAAATGACATCGTTTCTGACGCATCAAATTGCCCAAGCCAACACAAAAGGAAAAATGCTGTCCTCGTGCCCGAAACTACACACAGATCTCATATCTCTCCATAATCCTGGGCAGCTATGCCTGACAAGACAAGGTATGCTCGCCCTACACCAAACCTGAGCCGAGTACGAGCACGAGAAAAAAAATGCTCCAAATCTTCCGTCGCCTCCCCACATCTATCACACGTGACATCTTCCGCCCCCCATCAAACGCCCCCTACGCTCTTTGGTAAGGATTCTACCCAGCTTAAATAACCATAGAAATATCTTGATTCGGATCGGGAGCTTGCTTCTTCAAATCATACACATGTCCAAGCCAATCTCCTCCTCGAGTTCTTCCTCCCCCTCCATAAAAACCGATATGCCTTCTTGATCGAGAATATGTCATCTCCCCATATAAAGTGGTCTCTTCCCCCCAACGGTTCCTCCTGTCGCACCAGCTCTAAGGACAAAGATATAAACTCCTCGGTCCTTTGCTCCGAAAGATCTGAGGAAAAAGTTGGAGACCAAGAGCTCGTGTCCCACGCCTGTTGCACCAACTCCTCTTTGTCTGCCGCCAACTGCATCAGCCTCGAGTATCGCTCCCCCAGCACTCCATCCCCCGTCCAGTCACAACAACAACAACAACAAAGCCTTTTCCCACAATTAAGTAGGGTCGGCTACATGGATTCTTCGCCTCAATTCAGAACTATCTTGGGTCAATCCCCCGTCCAGTTATCCTGCCAAAAACGAAAACCAGCTCCATTTCCAAGAGTGGACCTCAACTTAATTGCCATCTCTGGAATCACCTGCATAATGCCTTTCCACAAAGATGACAGAAGACGCCCAATGGCAACCTCCAACGACATCGAGATCCCGTAAATCATGGTTGCAGAAAGCGGTAGTCGGTACTCGGTCGGCGGGGTCACTGACTAAGGATTAATCGGCAGTCGGGAGAGTAATCGGATTTAGTCGGGCATTAGTCGGTTTTGATTTTTTTAATTATTTTAAATATATAAATCGATTTTTAATATATACACTCTCATATATATACACAAATTTAGCAATTTTAATACATACAAACACAAAGCTAACCATATTCACAAGTTACTAATCAACAAACTCACATGTTACTAATCATTGTAATTAAGAATCACGAAGTTAATTAACAAATCACAAAAGATAAATAAAAAGATTTAATAATTATATAACCTTATAGTTATTGACATAATTTGATAATGTAAAAGAATTCATATACATATCTGTTGTAGTCAAGGATGCTAGATGTTTGTTAGAACGTTGTTAGTTTACACCGTACTTTCATGTGTCCACAAGGATGTTAAGGCAAAAGGAGGTATATTTTTGTATTATTTTAAGTATAAAACCACTTCATATAAATTTGAATTTATAGTAATAATGACTAAGTAATAACAACACAAACAATTAAAAGTATATAAAAAAGTATACAAAACAGTATACAAACAGTTTAAAACTTCTATGCAAAAGTCGGCCGACTAGTCGGCCGACTAGGCCGATTACTCGGGCGACTAATCGGGTCGACCCGACTATAGGCCGATTTGGCCTAGTCGAGTCGGATACCCCCCCGACTCGACTAGTCGGGCCGACTAGTCGGCCTAGTCGGCCGACTTTTACAACAGTGCCGTAAATCTTCCTCAGCAGTCTGCATACCAGGTCCTTTGAATTGCCCCATAGAAGATTCACCCATTTTGCCATGAATGCCTTGTTCATCTCCCCCACTTGCAGGATGCCCAAGCCACCCTTACTCTTCGACGAGGTTACCCTACTCCAATCCACCGTATGCATGCCCCTCTTAGATTGCCTCCTGTCTGACCAAAAAAACTCCTTATCAAAGCCACCATCCTCCGTCGCATCCCAGTAGGCAACGTCCTCGTAGAGCAAAAGAAAATAGGGATGGCCGAGAGAACGTGTTTCAGGAGAACCAGCTTCCATCCCCTTGATAACATCCTCGCCTTTCATCCTGCCAGCTTCCCCTCCAACCTCTCCAGTAACCTTCTCCAGTCCCTTATCTTGTGTCTTCCCGCCACCAACAACATACCCAAATACATGATCGACAGCATGGTCGTTGAGCACCCCAACGCCGCCGACGTGCGCTGCACCTCCAGGTCAGAGAGCCCAAAAAGAAAGGGTGGTCATAAGTTGAGCACCAATGATGGAAATCCACTTGATGAAGACTCCGAGAGTAGGTACTAGAGATTTGTAAGTAAGTTAATTCATCTTACTCTAACCAGATCCGACATTACTTATGTTTTCAATGTAGTGAGTCAATTCATGCATGCTCCAACCGATATTCACATGAAAGCAGTAGAGTGTATTCTCTACTACGTGAAAAAAGACCCTGGAAAAGGACTTATCTTTACTAAAGATGCAAAAATTGAGTAGAAAGATACACTGGGGCTGGATTCACAGATACAGGGAGATCTACAAGTGGATATTGCATATTTCTAGGTGGCATCTTGGCGACATGGAGAAGCAAACGACAATCAATCTGTGTCAAGTATAGTGATGAAGCTAAATACAAGGTTGTTGCTATGTGTGTCGTTGAGATATTGTGGGTCAAGATTATTTTGACAGATATTGGAATACATTTCGAGTTGCCTATGAAGTTGTTATATGATAACAAGGCTGCTATAAATCTATCCACCAATCATGTCCTACATGATAGAACCAAGCATGTGGAGATTGATCGTCACTTTATCAAAGAAAGAATTGACTCTAAGGAGCTTGTCATGTCGTACATAAAAACTGAGGATCAAGTGGTCGATGTACTCACCTAGTGGCTTCGCACGACCATGGTTATTAAGGCGGCAAGGCGACAAGGCGTTGAAGCTGGGCGCCTTGGCGCCTAGGCGCGCTTAGGCGCGCCTAGGCGCGCCTAGGCGTTTTCCTGAGAAACCCTTTTTTATCATTATTTAATTATCAGTCTAACTAACATAAAAGTTTTTTGTAATTCCTGGTAATGATCTGTGCTCTGCTGGAAACTCTTACGAGGTTCTCTCCGGTTATCGATAAGTCTATTACCGATGCCAGATTTCCACATGTATTGGGCTCTTAGTATTTTAGTACAGTTGTTAAAGTAAGTCTTGAGATATACTTTGTTCTGATATTTTTTCACGGCGAAATTTATGGCCGATTAGAGGCTTGCATATATAATAACAGTATTTATGACATGATTGGATCTAATTGAGCTGATTCACATAGATTGTGTTCATTTTGGCTTTTGAGTTGGACACATGTATTGTAACTGTGTGCCATGTGGTTGATCATTTTTTATCATGGGATTTGGACCCAGTTTGCTTGATAGCTCTTGGAGCAGTTGCAACTAATATGTAGTTATCAGGCTTTCAGTCACTATGGTCAAAATTTTCTAACAGATGCCAAAAACAGAAGACAATCTAAACTGTATCTTTGGGCTCATGTAGTTGCATAGGCCATAAGACGCACATTGGTAGCTATTTGGCCTTGAATTATAACTAACAATTATAGTTTGGGGACCCTTATAATGAGTTATGACCTACATTTTCATTCATATGTATGGATTTATGTTAGAGTTGTTTTTTTCATCCTTTTTCAGCATATATTTTAATATTCAGATATTCAGAACGTCTAGGCGCCTAGGCGTGCCTAGGCGTCTAGGCGTGCTTAGGCGGCCGCCTAGGCGGCCCAAGGCGCCGCTTCTTTTAATAAAAGCAAGGCGCATGTGCAAGGCGCACGAGCTAGGGCGCCTGGGCGCCTAGGCGGCCGCCTAGGCGCGCCTAGGCGTGCGCCTTAACATCTATGCGCACGACTAGTTTTGAGAAGAATGTGGGCAAGTTGAGCATGTAGAATCTCTATGCCCAACTTGAGGAGGAATGTTGATTGCTTGTATACGGGTAAACGGATCATGGGTGAGGATCCGTTTACTCTTTTAAAACTTATATGTAACTCACCCCATCTTATTTCTCATATTTAAGAGAGTGTGAAGAAGAACCCTTTGTTGCTGTGAGCAACATGGTGTGTTTCTGTGGTTTTTTCCCTTCCGGCAAGAGGGTTTCCACGTTAAATCGTTGTCTTCGTTACCTGCTTGATTGTCTACAAATCACATCACTGCAGTTAGGGTGATAAATAATTCATGCTTCCTCACTAAGACAGACTGATGATGAGCTCATTACTAAACAGAAATAAGCGTAAGCACTTGACACCCTTTCACTCCTCTTTTCTATCTGCCAACTTTTGAGGTAGATTTCCATAGACCAGTTCGTCTACAGAGTACAGACTCAAGACCGAGGGTTAAAGACTACACCCAAACCTGCAGGTTAGCTCGGTTGATTGGATATTCTCTGTCGATTAACTAACATCAATCTTTGCTGAATAACTCGGTTGACCGATTAAGTCTGTCAGGCTGATTAATCACTCGAGGTTTCTATCAAGTTTCTGAGTGATCACCATCCAAAGGTTGATCGAGCAGCAGTGGTCTCTGTCTGTGCTTGGCTGGAATTTTTTACGAAGAAGAAAACATGGTTATTATTAGAGCTATGTTTTAAAATGGGTAATTGGATCTACTATCCAAGATCGGATCATACTAGTCTCATTTTGGTCATACAATGGTTAATGGTTGAATTTGGGTGGGTGTGTTGGTGGGATTATGTAAAGAGTCGCATGGTATCAGACCCAGTTGGTTCCGGCAGACCTTTCTTTCGATTATTATTTTTTATTCAAGTTCTCAAACTTGTTCTATAATTTGTTTGGTACACGAAAACACAGCAATGACAATGCTAAGTTCCCTCTTTGGAATCCTTGGCAACGAGGAAGATGGCAGCATTCATGACTGCTCTGCACAGAGGCGGTGATGACGATAACTCTGTCAGTGCTCTGGTGGTAGCACCAGGCACAGCAAGTTGTTGGTGAACAAATACAGCCGATCCACCTCAAGCTGCGAGCCGCGGATGGCGACAACACTACATAAAGAGAGGAGAGCATATGGTGCACGATGGGATCAAAGAGGCGATGCCGTCGAGAGGATCAAAGATGTGTTCTTTTTCTTGGTAACCCTAGACTAGTTGCCATCAAAGATGGAAAGCGAACGGTGCTCCCCTTAGCCGTGGGTGTGCTGTCAAGGGCCTCCGGTTTCAAAAAAATCGAGGGAAAAGGAAAACATCTTAAAAAAGTTAAGATCATGGAAGAAAAAATAAAAAAAATCATAAAAAAATGGTCGGGATTGTTTCAAAAAATCGAGTAGTAGAAAAAATTAAAAAGAATAAAAAGGGAGGAAAATAAGAAGAAAAAAAACAACTCGACCAGATACCTCAATATTGGCAAGTATGGGAGAAAGAAGAGTAACATAGTAGAGCATAACTTTTTTTTGCTTGAGATCACCTAATTGAGACCCATTTGTTCATCCTCCTTAATTCGTGGACGCCCCTGAAACAAGATCCCTTCCTTAAGGTTCCTCTTTGAGAACCGTTCTTGAGATCTATATATATGAGAAAAACTCGTTCTTTGATGTTCACATATAATAGAGGCTAATCTTGATGCTTATGAAGGGAAAGGGCCCTTTCTTGGAGTTAAAGCATAAGAGACTCACGAGAAAAAACTCTTATGGTGGAGGACATGATTCCTCGATTATGGTCAACATTATTTTGTCAATATTGTGATCATATCGCATTTATGTATGCACTATTAGTGCATCTGGTAAATGTGTTATATGTAGGAGATATTGAGTATGCGATATCTGGCTGGACTTGTAAACTGAACAGTAACTAAACAAAGCAACTTGTTAGCAAAATAGTAAACAAACTCAATTCATCATCTCAACAATGACAAGTACATGAAATCAGAGAATCGTCATTTAAGAAACACATTTCATTCAAGAAAAAAGAACCAAAGTAAAATAACTACAGTTGTATGTCATATATTTTTTTGAAATTTGTGTTAATGGCGGGTGTTCAAATGGCATCGGTATATTGGCATGATGAACTCCAGATATTTGGGAATATGCCACAATATAGTTGAATCTACAACTTCATCAAAGTCTTGTATAGGAGGTGGGATCGGGTTAGCATATGTAATATCCACTCCTCTATCTTCTTCTCCATAATGGTGCTTGTGTGGCACTGATGGAGTAGATAATTCATGTTCATGAATCTCCACATTACATGTAACAAATTGAACCTATGGACCAAATTCAAACACCTACAGGGATGGTGCGGAATCTTGCTCGGAATCATCTCATTCACCTCCATATCGGATGTAACAGGCATATCCAAAATAATCTATGGTATTTAGTGCTCATTTGCAACATCATCATGTGGAATATGCAATTCTGCTACATGGATGTAGTCTCCACGAGCATGAGCCCCCTGACACCCTTGACGACATCCACATTGTGACTGATACGCATCATCTTCTATCGGATGTGACCTTGACCTCTACCTCGTCCTCTACCACGCCCTCACATTGGAGTTATGGGATTTTCTTTTTGTTCATCAATTTGTGCTTGGACATCCAAAAATTGTGTTGCTAGCAATTGCTCCATTGCTCTCTTACATCGCAAACCTATGTCTCCACGTTCTTGATGGGTTAGTTTAGTTTCTGCCATCTCTAGGAATAAATCCCAATGGACATCTGCATTTAGGATCAAAAAAGACAAATATAATAAGATCTTTTTAATATTTACAAAAACTATGGAAATCTACTTAAATTATATGCCAACTGTTGAAAGGAATGACTGAGATTGATTATTCATCTAACCCTAGAGCTCTCTTATATAGGAGAAAAGCTCTACGGGTAAATTACAGAAAAAGGACAATAAAAGTAAATAATAACATAATTACTCTAACACTCCCCCTCAAGCTGGAGCATATATATCTATCATGCTCAGCTTGGAACAACATAGATGAAAAGGACCTCTAGCAAGAGCCTTGGTGAACATGTCTGCAATCTGCTCTCCTGATGATACATAAGAAGTTGTAATAAGCCCCTTTTGAATTAGGTCCCGTGTATAATGACAATCCACTTCAATGTGCTTTGTCCTTTCATGGAAGGCTGGATTATTGGCTATGAACAAGGCCGCCTGATTATCACATTTAAGATGCATAGGAAGAGGTACTTCAATAGTTAAATCATTCAAAACCGATTTAACCCACATCATCTCAGCACTACCTTGGGCCATTGCCCTATATTCTGACTCTGCACTGGATCGAGCCACGACCGTCTGTTTCTTACTCTTCCATGCTACTGGTGAGCTGCCAACAAATACAATAAAGCCTGAAGTAGACTTTCTATCATTAGGGCACCCAGCATAGTCTGCATCAGCACAACCTGTGACAGCTATAGAGGTATCTTTCTTAAATAGAAGACCAGCCCCTGGAGACGACTTCAGATATCTCAAGATCATAAAAACAGCATTCATGTGAGCCTGTCTGGGTTGCTCCATAAATTGACTTACCCTACTGACGGCAAAGGATATATCTGGTCGGGTAATGGTGACATATAGCAACTTTCCCACGAGCTCTCTATACCGTCTCTTGTCCACCTCCTCAGAGTCATCATCATAAAGTTTAACATTAGGATCCATGGGAGTAGTAGCTGGTCTACATCCAGCCATTCCTGTCTCAGATAACAGGTCAGTAACATACTTCCGTTGTGTCATTACCATGCCCTGCTCATTTCTTGCAAACTCCAATCCCAAAAAATAACGAAGTGTACCTAGATCCTTCGTAACAAACTGCTCACTAAGGAAATCCTTGGCTGCTTGAATGCCCTGCTTATTACTACCAGTGATAACAATATCATCCACATACACTAAGATGATCACAATACCTTGCTGATCTCTCTTTACAAAGAGAGTATGATCTGCTGTAGATCTGACGAAGCCCTTCTGTTCAATCAACTCTGAGAGCTTCTGAAACCAAGCCCGTGGACTCTGCTTCAGGCCATATATGGCCTTATGAAGACGACACACCATACTGGACTCCCCCTCAGCAGTAAACCCTGGTGGCTGCTGCATATAGACCTCTTCCTGCAAGTCACCATATAGGAAAGCGTTCTTGACATCTAACTGAAACAGGGGCCAGTCACGGACAATCGCAACTGCAATAAGAATCCGTAAGGTAGAATGACGGGCTACTGGAGAAAACGTCTCCTGATAGTCCACCCCATATGTTTGGGTGAATCCACGAGCAACCAACCTGGCTTTATATCTATCAACTGTACCATCAGCTCTATGCTTAACAGTAAAAACCCATTTGCTTCCGACTATTGACGCACCTGGTGGAGGATGCACAACACTCCACGTACCACGTGATTGCAACGCCGCCATCTCCTCTTCCATAGCCAAACGCCATGGACTGCTCTGTAGTGCCTCCTGATATGACCTTGGGATTTCCACTGTTGATAACCCAAGGACAAACTTGCGAAATTCTGGGGACAACCGCTCCAAACAGGCCTGTGATGCAAAGTCCATCCCATATTTGGGATTCAATGTCCGCGCACGCTTTTGCCTTCTATGGGCAATAGGAAGATCAAGATCATCAGCTGGAGTAGTGGTACTATCATCTGTGCCCTGTATATCTGGCTGCGCATGCAAATCACCCGTGCCATTAGTAGTACTCAAATGTTCATTACATACCTCGGGCGTGCTAGATGATGGAGGAGGCACATGAGCAGAGGGTCGACGCTGATAGACCTGAGGATAAAAAGTAGGAGGTGGTGGTGGGGGTGGGGGTGGTGGTGGTATAGGCTGTGGTGGTGGTGGTGGCAGAGTAGAGCATGGTGGAGGGGGGACATAGATATCATCTCCTTCGTCTGAATGAGTGAGGCTATCACCTGTAGGAGAGAAATACATAATGGACTCAAAGAAGGTGACATCAGCACTAACATGGTACCGTCGTCTAACTGGATCAAAACACCGATACCCTTTTTGGATTTTGGAATACCCCACAAAAACGCATTTGACAGCTCTGGGAGAGAGCTTGTCAAGACCAGGGGAGAATAGATGAACAAATGCAACGGAGCCAAAGACGCGAGGTGTTAGTGAGAAAAGATCCTTCTCGGGAAACGCAGTCAAGAATGGGATCTTCTCTCCTAACACTGATGAAGGCATACGGTTGACCAGATAGCAAGCAGTTAGAACCGCATCCCCCCAATAGGAGTGAGGGGCACGACTCTGAATCAAAAGGGTCCTGGTGATGTCCAACAAATGACGATGTTTCCTCTCAGCTACCCCATTTTGTTGGGAAGTGTAAGCACATGACTTCTGATGCACAATTCCTTGAGACATAAGAAATTTTGAGATATGAGAACTACATAATTCAAGAGCATTGTCAGACCGTATGAACTTTACTCGAGCAGAATAAATATTTTTTATTTCAATAATGAAAGACTGGATAATAGAGGCAGCATCAGACTTATTTTTAAGTAGAAAAACCCAACATAACCTAGAAAAATCATCAACAGCAACAAGATAAAACCGGTGTCCTTGAAGATCAGGGACACGACTGGGACCCCAAATATCAAAATGTAGCAGTTCAAACAGACCATGACGACTTGGACCTATACGACTCGGAAATGACGACCTATGATGTTTGCCAAGTTGGCATGCCTCACACTGAAAATTAGACTTGGGACAAATCTGTGGAAGAAGATGGACCATCTTTTGCAGTGGAAGATGGCCAAATCGAAGATGCCACGTGTAGGGTGACACCGATCCAGCCTTCATAGAGGAGACATTAGCATAGGGAGATTGCACCAGTCTATAAAGGTCCCCTTGCTCACAGCCAGTTCCAATCACTTTGCCCGTTAGTATGTCCTGAAACACAAGAGCAGATGGGTCAAATATGGCACGACAATGTAAATCTTTAGTGATTTGACTAATGGATAGTAGATTCATGGAAAAATCAGGAGCATAAAGAACGTTCTGAAGTCGTATCCCAGGGGTCAATTGCACCTCCCCCTGACCAGTAATGGGAGAGTGTGTTCCGTCAGCAATCACCACGGAGCGTCCTGTCTGAGTCGCAGTAAAATCCTCCAATTGCTTTTTGTCACCACACAAATGGTGAGATGCTCCTGAGTCCATAATCCATTCTGATAGATCTGCTCTGTAACAACTAGTAAGTGCATAAGTTGTACCTGAAAAGGATGTTGATGCTGAGCCTGCTATCTCTGAAGATCCTGAAGTACCAGCTGGTCCCTGGCTAGGCATGATCTCTCGGAGTCTCGATACTAACTCCTCAAACCTCTGATCCGCAACTAGGGAAGGACCCCCTTCCTGCTGAGCCTGCTCTGCCACACGTGCTGTAGTAGTAGGAAACCCATGCTTAGAATAGCATGTTTCCTCAGTGTGTCCAGTCCTGCGACAGTAGGTGCACGGCTGTCTAGGAGGTATGTGACCTCCTCCTCGACCACGACCAGCTCTACCTCTGAAATGGGAGTAGCCTCCTCTGCCGCGAGAAGAAGCCATGGCTGAAGGTGTCGGAACTCCACCCTGTGATATGGAGAGTCTGCTCAACCTGCGATAGGCCTCTTCCATAGGTGGTATGGTGGCATCTGTAAGAATCTGTGATCGGGCGGCATCATACTCCGGATCAAGGGCTGCTAAAAACACTCCAGTCATTACCGAGTCCCTGTACGCTTTGAGCTGCTCCGGTGTAGCCGTCAATGGAATGTATCCGTGTAGCTTCTCAAACATACCCCTCAGAGAGGTGTACAGGGTATGAAGAGGACGCCCATTCTGCTTCGAAGTAAAGATATCATGCTGAAGTTGTAAGATCTTGGACTCGTTCTTCGCCGGAGAATATGTGGCTGCCAGGATATCCCACATAGCCTTCGCAGTGGGTTGACTCAGAATGTCGTTGGCTATTTCCATGGACACAGTTCCGGATAGCCAAACACGCGCATAGGCATCGTCAGCCTCCCATGAGGCATTAACCCCAGTCTTGTCAACCGGTTCCTCTTGTGTGAGGATATGCTTCTTGCCATTGCACTGCATCAGACTCATGAACTGCATGGCCCACAGTTCATAGTTCGTGCCATCCATCTTCACAACGGGTGCTGGACCTTTGAAGGCACCCAGAGATGGAAAGTCTACCTTGTTGTCTGACATGACGACAACCAATAACTTATAACTGGGGTTACACAACCAGATGACAATGACTACGCGTACATAGACTCAATGACTACGCGCACAAAACATGTGCATTGAAGGAGGCACGGCTAGGGCATGACTTGCGCACAAAACATGTGACAGGACTTGCATGGTCACGCTGAGTTGCACAGGACTTCATGCGATGGCGCTACTACTGGATAGGCGTCATTTGAGATAGCAAGTTAGCCTTACAAGCAGGACATGGGCCCCTGGAGATCGATGGGCGATGGCGTTGATCGCCTGACAGAGTTAGGGCTCGCGTAACAGGCGATCGCGACTTCACAGAGTTAGGGCTCGCGATGGCACAGGCGATGGCTTCACACAGGCGATGGCTTCACACAGGCGCACACACAGGCGATGGCGTTGATCGCCTGACGAGATCGATGGAGGCGATGGCTTCAGGCGATGGAGGCGATGTCGACTTCAGGCTTCAGGCGATGGAGGCGATGGCGACTTCAGGCGCGCACAGGGCGATGGATGATGAGAATCGCAGGAGGGTCATCAAGGGTTACGCGCGATGTCGTGGATCGCCAGGGGAGACGCGCGATGACGCGCGATGTTGAGGAACCTTCCTCCGCGAGCAGGAAGGTCACGCGCGCAGGAAGGCGGCGACCTCAAAATCGAGAGAGAGAGAGAGAGGAAGGGCGGCGGGTGGGGTAGGGTTAGGGTTAGGTTTCAAAACTCCGGCCTAGGACCGTCGCTCTGATACCATGTTGAAAGAAATGACTGAGATTGATTATTCATCTAACCCTAGAGCTCTCTTATATAGGAGAAAAGCTCTACGGGTAAATTACAGAAAAAGGACAATAAAAGTAAATAATAACATAATTACTCTAACACCAACATTGCAGCCACTCTTCTTATAAATTTCCTTTTGATATGTAGATACCAATCGAAGATTCGAAATAATAATCAGTGACTTGGCTTCCATTTGGTGCAATCATATTCCTTCATACACCCCATTCTGCAATGTGGTGTGTGTTTGTCCCTCTAGTTAGCATCCACCTTCCCTCTCAAGTCAATGGCATGCAACACAAGATCTATATCACAAATCAGATGTGAATTCATTGACAATTGCCAAATTGACGCATTATCCTATCGAGATAGTAATGCTTTACGATGTGTAAGTAAATCAAGGATAATCTGGCTCTATATATCTCGTATCCCGATAAGCAATAGTCTAGCAATGAAGCAATGGAAGACCACATCTCCTATGAAGAATAATTCAATTAACATGAAATATTGATATTTTTACACTACGAACCCTATAAACTTCATAAGTTACCTTCTTAACCCGATATTCTTCGTAATTACCACTTAACTCCTGTAAACATGCCCCGTCTTACGTGACAACTCATGTCGTCAATTTTATAACTCCCTTTGAGTTAACATCTTGGGTTAGTCTTGAGTTAATCAAAATATGAAGATCTGATGGTGGATTTTTTTTCAATGGTGAATGATGATGATGATTGACCTGGGAGCGTGATCAACGGCCGGTATCTCAAGAACATCATACCGTGGATGAAGATTAGATTGCCTTTGATCAGATGGATATCCTTTGTTGGGCGTCAACGACTTAGACAGTAGAGAATCAATGTTGACTGATCCTCTGCCATCTTCTTATTCTCTTAGCTCAAATGTGAGACGGATGGCAGTGGCAGCTAATCATGTTTAAATTCGATACTCTACTCTCCACTGAGTGGGTTGGAGCCCCTTGGTTGATCCAGTAAAGGAATGACAGTGAGAGAGCCCCGAATGCAGGCTGCTACTCGGAGGTCCGGCAAGGGGGCTATGTGGCTTCAGTTTCTCTCTGTCTAAGATAAGCAGGAGCTCCAGCGAATGTGGTCCCGATGACCTGCGATGGAGAGTTCGATTTCGAGACCAAAGAGTCTTGATCCGATGTCGATGGGTATTTGGTGTACATCTCATATGAAGATTTAGGGAAAGAGATGTGAATGGTTGAGGCTCCAGTATGGGCAAGGGTATGAAGCAATTTGTGAGGGGATGCATCGGAACACGAGATGAAGGAGAGACGATGAGGGTGTTGTGCGAGATGGGTTCAATTTATACAATGAGGGGGCAAGAGCAGAGGAAGAGGAATGAGGAAGATATCATTGTAGGTGACAGTGTTGCAATAGTCGACTGATTATACCGAATAGTCGGTCCGACTATGTGGTACAGGAGGGTCCCCGACTGAAAAATAAATAGTCGGCCAATAGTCGGCTTGACCGAATAGTCAGTCCGACTATTCGGCCGACTGGCCGACTATTCGGCCAATTATTGGCTAACTGCTGAAATTATGTTATTTTATTTTTATACTTTAATTCTGAAGGCTGACCATTTATAGCGATATTACTAGAAATGTCAAAGATTCATATATGCATCTCGTTAATTGGTACTTTTATCTTGGATTCTTGTTAATTGATGGTCATATATGTATAAATATATAATAATATATGTTTTAGAATTAAATCTTGTATTTAAAATCATTTAAAAAAATACAAAACTGAATAATTCCATATAGTCACCCAAATACCGATTATTCTCTATTCAGTAATCCCTCTAACTGAATACCGAACATCGACTTCTGCAGCACCGGTAGGTGCATGGGAAAGAAATTAACAAAAGAAGAAGACTACTGGCTAGAAGAAGATGAAGACGAATGGGGAGGGAAATGTACCTAGAATGAGCAGAACACTCACCGGAGTTCAAGGGGCTAGTCATCAGAACATCTTCGTGAACCCACGCATACACAAGGGGAGAGACCAAACGGGCAATTGGAGCTTGAGGAGGATGTAAGGAGGGTCATGGAGGTGTTCAAGAAGAAGAGGAACCCAATTCTCGTTGGAGATTCCGAAGGGGAGCCAGTCGTGAAGGATCTACGATTAGAAAAGGAGATGCGTATGAAGATCCATGAATTGAGCAATTTGATTGAGGATTGGTGTGATCACCGTGTGGAAGTAGACATCAATAACCTCAAGTACCTCGTCGACACCGATGATGAGGACCAACAGGTGCTCGTTACAAAGGCAAGCCATGCAACAATGATGACGGAGGTGGGAAGTTTGTTTCTGAGGAGGGCTGGAGTGTGGCCAAGGCTTGAAATATCAATATCGATATTATATTGGTAGATCTAAATATGGATATGTCGAGGATATACCGGGATATATCATAGATATCGATAGATTTTAAAAATGACTTAGAAAATTTTTTTTTTCACGGACTATAATCATCTTATCTCTTATAACAATAAATTACAAACTATTACACGTATATAAATATGAATTAGGTGTATTTAGCACATTAACAGGATGTTACACCATATACTTTGTATAAACAAAAGCATGAGGAGATGTCCCGAACCAAACAACAACATAATAAATTATTCGATTATAGAGTACATTATTCAAGATAACCGCAAATTTGAAAGAAAAGAAAATATAATTTAAATTCAAAACTATAATTTCTACATGAACTAAAGGTAACCAATACGAACTGGAGCCTGCCTTGGATACATATCGATAGATTAATAATACCTACACATATAAATTTGGTTATTTATTAGTGTCGGATTTATTTCAAAATATGTAAATATAGAGAGTGGCTAGAAAATCCTCAAAAAAACAACTTTTAAAGCTTAAAAAATAAAAAATACATTTCGATCTTCTTTCCTGGTAAAACAAGAAACGAAGAAAGCATGGTTGATATCGATGATTGAGCATCAATATTGATATGATACCGCTGATGTAACTTGAAATGATGAGAAGTTTGCATTAAGTACTTAATCATCAATATCGATAATACGAGATGACATATTGCTGATAAATTGCTTGATAATGGTAGATATCAAGGAAAAGGATATCCATGTTAATATCAACATCCCTCCAATATATCGAGGATACATCGCCTGTATATTGAGGATACATTGAGATATTTCAATCCATGAGTGTGGCTAATAAGTATTGTCAATTGGGGAGAGGCAGTATCGTGGAGGGAAGAGGGAGGAGGGGGAAGGGAGGGGAGGGGAAAGAAGATGAGGAAGGATATTGTTAGTAAATATGATGTAAGATGGAAGTGGATATCTTATATATTTGACGAAATATGTTTATCTTTGTTAGAAAAATAGGAAGCGCAAGCAAAATAGATAAACAGAGCATAATCTAGAAATATGAAACTGGAAGAACACAAAGATTTACGTGGAACCCTACTCCGTGAGGAGCGGGATGAAACCACGGGAGAAGGCCTCAAAGGGTCGTGTTTGTCTATTGACTTTCTCATCTGATACAGGAGGTCTAGGGCTCCTTATATAGCCTCCACAGAGCCTCCAAGTCCCATCACTAGTCGATGTGGGACTAAACTTTTGGATGGGGATCTCCCCAACATATGACGCATACAACTTATACTCCAACACTCCCCCTCAAGTTGGAGCATGCAATGCTCAGCTTGGACAAACAGAAAGAAACTTAACTCACGCTACAGGACACTACGGACAATATCAATCCAACGCGCACAACTGCTGCTATCGAGGACGTTGCTTCTCATGCCATGCAGGTGAGGAGGACGAACGGGCTTGAGTGTGAGTCTGCTGGATCTCCTCGTCGGAGAGTATGTGCTCTGAACTACGCCTGTAAGAGCCACTGCAACTGGAAATGAGTCTCCTCGTCGGAGTACTCTGGCCCGCCACAAAAATATGGACAATTGCTCCATCTCTGAAAAGGGTCGAACTGGAAAAGGCCGTGGAAGTGCTATCCTCGACTGCGTCCGCGGTCGCTGGAGAATGGAGTCTGAAAGAAGTCTCCTCGTCGAAGAACTGGGTCTCTCCCATCTGGCACAGAGAATGGTGCACTACTCTGGTGTACCTATGATACCACATGAAAACCCTTGCCAACATGGCATAGGGAATGGTCCTCTGCTCTGGAGTCCCTATGGCTCACATGAAAACTCTGGCCGAAACAACAAGAAAAAGATGGGGTCCATAACAAAAGATGGCAAATATCTGCTCATCTGAAAAGAAGACCGCAAACTCGTACGTGTCTGAAAAATGAGTCTCTCTCTGGAGAACTCGAAAATGGGCCTCCCATCATGGAGTGCCTCGAACTTGGACTCTGACCAATCTGAATGTCGAGTCTGAAATTGTGCATCACACTATGGACTCGGAATCTGAACCTCGAGTCTGAAACTTGCGCATGGAGAATCTTCATCTAAGAAAAACTTGTAGAGTCTAAAAATCGGCTGGTCTGGAGAATATCTGAATGGTATGGAAATCTGACATCTAAATCTGCACCAGGACCTGTGACTCTATACAACACTCCCCATTTCTCCCATACTTGTCGGAAAAAGGCATCGACAAAGTTGGGAGAAGACACGATAGATAGGGGTAAACATGAATATCCACAGAAATTTCTTGCGGCTTTTCAATTTTTTTATAAGCGGTCATTTTTTAACAATTTTTTTAAGCTGTTTCAACCATTTTTTACGGCTTTTCTTGTATTATTTATTTTTTTACAAAACTTTTGCGTACGGCTTTTTATTGTACACGCCTTTTTTTTAGACTTCCTCCCCCCCCCTTTTAAAAAACAAAAGGTTGCCCAACAGTGGGCCCAAAGAAAACAGCCGTTGGCCACTTAGGCCTTACAATAAAAGATAAATATATATTTTTTTAAAGGGTTATCGGGCCCTGCTATGGCCTTCAACTTAGGGTTCCCAGGGGGAATCCCCCTCATTCGAAGCACGTCGTCTGCCCCATCGAGGTTTGCTTTGTTTTGTCACCGTTGTCATCCAACTGCTGGAGAGGCGAGCAGGTGCAGCGCGATGGAGGTCGAGCTAGGGCCGTGGAGGAGTCGCTCGTGGAGATGCCACCGCCAGCCGTGATTCTGAATCTCTGATGGTGCCGCCGCCCGGCGTCGCGCTAGGGCACCGTGCGTTCTTCAAACCTGGGCGCCTCGAGATGGGGCTTGCGCGCGCGGGGACCTGGAGAGCTGTGGGAGGGGGTGCACTAGGGCACGCGAGTCTGGTGAGGGCTGGGGAACACGTGGGGGCCGCCAGCGCATGCGAAAGGGGGGCTGTCAGAGCGAGGGCGCCGCCGCAACCTCATCACAGGTCCTGTCGGAAGAGAAGGGTGCTCGCGCTGCTGCGAGGATGAAAGATAGGCACCGTCGCTCGTCTGGAGGCGCACGAGACCTGGAAGCCTCGGCGTGGGGTTGCGCATAAGCTGCGCACAGGTTGGAGATGCATTCTGATGACGTGAAGGAGTTCTTCAGTGGATAGGCTGCTTCTGGAGCATGAAATCTTTAGGAATGGAACTAGGGTTCCAATATGAACCCTAAAACTTGTACAGAACGTGAATACCAGATTTCCAGAAGTCGGAATCGATCATGAATGATACGGAATAATCTTCAACCAGAAAACTTCAAGAACAAAGAACTCTTACATCGAATTCTCGAATAAATAAAATAATAAAAGACCTCGAGAATCGAACCCATTCTGATACCATGTTAGAAAAATAGGAAGCGGAAGCAAAATAGATAAACAGAGCATAATGTAGAAATATGAAACTGGAAGAACACAAAGATTTACGTGGAACCCTACTCCGTGAGGAGCAGGATGAAACCACGAGAGAAGGCCTCAAAAGGTCGTGTTTGTCTATTAACTTTCTCATCTGATGGAAGGGGAAGGCAGTGCTCGGCTCGTACAGCGGCAGTTGGCAGCCCTTCGGAGCTGCTGGGGAGCCCCGTAGAAGTGGAGAGGATGTGTGGACGAAAGTCTCCCACAGGAAGCCATTTCTGTCCATGCCCGTCGAGGTGTTTCGCTTGCGGGATGGTGGGTCACCGACAGGCGACCTGCATGGGGTATCGTGGACCGGCTAGGGGGTTGGGCGGTGCGAAGGTGCATGCATCCTTTCGGAGTCCCTACCTTGACGATGCGTCCCATGTTCGTCGTGATGGGCCTTCGTTTGCGGAGGTGGTGGGCGGCGCGGGTCGGGGATCTCGCGCGTCTATGCCTGCGGCTGCTTCTCCTCCCATCGTTGGGGAAGACGTTGCGGTGGTCTCGGCGACGTCAAAGAAGTTCGAGTGCGCTGCGAAGTTGCATGCGCTCTTCGGTGTTGCGGTGCGGGGGGATATCGACTTGGACGTGGTGTCTTCGCACCTGCATGGTTTCTTGGGCCCACGGTTTGTTGGCGATGTGGTGCAGGTAAGTCCGGGAAAGTGTTGTGTGCGTGGTTTATCGGAAGAGCAGCGGGGTCAGCTGCTTCGCAATGGTGATGTCGCCAATGTCTGTTGGAGAAGCCTTCGTTTTGCAGATGGCGCCTGCTCGGAGCTGGAGGTCTGCGTGGCCCAGGTGAAAGGCGTCCCCCTGCTGTCGAGGTCTCTAGGGTGTTTGACGAAGGCTCTTCGGAGGTGGGGAAAGGTCCTAGAGGTGCTGGAGGACGGTCTCAGGCCTGGGTCGAACTTGGATGACATGATGGTCATGATGGAATGCAACAAGAGCTTCCTCGACAATTTCAGCAGCCAAGGTTTGCTTGCGGAGATGAAGATCGGGTGTTTCTCTTTCAGTATTGAGGTAGTGCTCAGGGACCCGCCGCCGCCGCCAGATCTTTCGAGGGAGGAGAACGAGGGAGGCCCGGAGGACGTTTCGTTTCCCGAGATGGCAGTTGGTTTTCCGAGGGGCCTTTTCGGCGGAGGGGTGCGATCTTTTCAGTGTACGCGGCAGTTAGAGAACTTCCCCCAGCCTCTGTACTCGCCTCACTCTCCTTTCCCTATCCTGGGTGACGTGGCATGTGCGTTGCTGGATTCTTCGACGTCAGTGTTAGAGACAATTTTGGAAGCGGGTACAGATGTTCGGGCTCCTGTTGCGGACTCGGTTGCGGATCCGGATGTGGTCCCAAATGCGGCTCCTCTAGCGGTGGTCGGTGCTCGTGAGCCTTCGCTTTCTGTGGCGGATCCTGGCGCGGTTTTTCCTCATTTGGCGGTTTCTGATTCGATTTTTTGGAGGAGGCCGGGTCGGGGCAGTCTCTCGGGCGAGGATGTTCTTTGGGGTTCCGCGGATCCTGCGGTGATGTTGCCGGCTTTGCATTCCTCGGCCTCGCCGTCATGGTTTCTCCCTCCCTGGGGTTTGGGAGTGGCGCAGGACGGCCCTTCGTAGGTGATCTCGGTCTCAGTCTTTCCCCCTACCGCGGTGGTTAGGGGGCGTAGGCTCTTTCTTCTTTGGCCCCGGTGGTTGGGGGGCGCTTTCTCTAGACGACTCTGGTAGCCATCCTCTGGAGACCGAGGTCGCTGCTGATGTGGTCCTGTCGGGCCTTTCTTCTGATTCCGTGCCCTTTGATGGGGGGTCCCGCCGGGGCAGTCGCCTGGCACGAGTACGGCCGACATGAGAAGCGGGAAGAGGTATAGAAGGCGGAGCAGGTCCCGGCCGACGAGGGTGGAGGAGGTTTCCAGCTCGGCTTTCAAGGCCCTTGTGGCGGAGGCCGTGGGGGTGGTGAAGGCACATGGGCGCTCCGGCAGTTGCAAGTGATTCTTCTTTCGTGGTTTGTTTGTGGTTTGTTCGTGGTTCCGGGTAAGAGCTGGTTCGGGAGACACAGAGCTTTTGAATGGGGATGCGTCAGCGTTTTGCTTCGGGCGACGATCTGCAGACTTTACCGGTTGGCTTGGTGGCGCTTCGGTTTCGGTTAGTTTGGCTGCCTGGGAGTCGGAGGCTTGTGTTTCGGGTCCGCTTGTTCAGGTTGTTGTGCACCTTCGTGGGCCGCTGTTTGTTTAGTTGTGCTTCGTTAGTGCCTGTGGTGCACTCTTTCCACCTTTGCCTCGTGGGGTTTCAGTTCTGGCTGATTGGTTGTTTTTGGTTGGTGATGCAAGGGCGTTCCTCAGGCCCTCTGGAGCACGTTCTTTTCTGTCGAGGTTTGGCCGGAGGTGGAGCTCCTTTGTCAGGTGGCCCTCTAGTGGTTTCGTTTGTAAGGCCTTCGAGTTTTTCGGATGACCCGGAGGGGTCGGTTTATTTTTGGCTCTTCTCGGGACAAAGGCGCTGCTAGGCTGTCGTGGGGATCGTTGTTATGCGTTGTAAAGTGTGGAGTGTTGGGTGGTGTAGTGGGTCTGTTTTGCGGCGCCAGGTTGTGCCCTTCTGCTTCTTTTTGTACTCTTCTATTCTTTTTCTTTTGGTAATATACATTTGGGGTGAACACCACTGAGTGTCTCCCCTCTTTTGGCTTCAAAAAAACTTTCTCATTTGATACAGGAGGTCTAGGGCTCCTTATATAGCCTCCCCAGAGCCTCCAAGTCCCACCACTAGTAGATGTGGGACTAAACTCTTGGATGGGGAGGGATCCATTTACCCATCTCCCCAACATATGACGCATACAACTTATACTCCAATAATCTTAATGGTCAATTGGATGTGAGTTAACCAAAGAGTACGTAGTGTAGGAGTTAGCAAGTTCGGGGGGGGGGGGGGGGGTGGGGGGGTAATTGATAATTATGAAGAATATATGGTTGAGAATGTAATTTGCAAAGATAAGGTTCGTGGAGTAAAAATCCCCAAAATATTACAAATTATAAATTAATTGGATATACATAGTATAAGTAACTAATCTGCGATTGCATACAAATGCATCCATGTATGGTCTTACCACATGTATAAGATGTCTTCAATATTGAAATGTTGATCAGCGAAGGTCCAAAGATTTTCCCTGGCTCTATGGTTATTGTTGTACAACTGGTGTTATGTAAGGAAACCATTCCCATGCCCACACTTGCAAAAGAGTAACAGAACCACCAACCTTTTCCTTATATCATATGCATAACGCAGAAGTCTGTACGGTTATGCCAATGTTGATGAAACCTAATCGAGACTTCCCACAACCTGGAAATCCAAAAGCAATGGCAAGTGATAACAGAAATAAGAGAACTTGGCTTGTCTATAAATAAAATATCACCCACAAACTGCGGGATTTATGCGCAAGCATATCTCTATAAAGGCATGCCACCTACACCGTCCGATATTTCTAAGTAAACAATACGTATAACTAACTTGCGGGTACACAAGACCTTATAATATCTTTATCAGTTACTCGCACGTGTAATAGACACCCGCGTCCTTATAAGTGGTCATCATCCCAGTAAGAGGCTCGCTGTCAATTCGTAATCCCATCGGTACAAATATATCATCTAATGAAACTGTCATCTCCTCAATGACATATATGGAACTTGTACATCTCTGGACTCCGTCACTCAACTAATCTTGTGATCAGATGTCAATCCAATGATATAAAATCCAACTCAGCAACACCTGCAAATCTTGCATCCACCATGAAAGGCATAATCCGTGCATCCAAAGATATATGTCGAACATAGCTCTCTCAGTGTCAACATCATAATAAGGAAGTAGTCTACAAAGGAATGGTGCTCCTCGTTGGTTGTACTGAGCTTTAGGCCCAAGTGTTTTATTTTTTATTGTTTTTTAAAAGCACAACAATGGCCTCCAGACTCAAAAAAAGAAGGGAAAACAAAGACATCTTTAACGAAAAAAATAAGGTTATGGATAAAAGAAAAAAATCACAATGAAAAAGATGATTGTGATTGTTTCATAACATCGAGTGGTAGGAAAAGAACAGAAAAAAATAAAAAGGGAGGAATATTAGAAGACAATAAAAGCTTTTTATTTGCATCCAATTTGTTGGCTGCTGAAGTATGTAATAGAGGGGTAGCTGGATCTATCCAAGATCCAATTACCCCTCCCTCCACACACATGTTTAGTCCCACACCTACTATTTGAGGGCCTCGGTCTGTCCATGGGGCTATATAAGGAGCCCCACGCTCCATGTACTCATTGAGAGATTGCAATAGAGGCCTTCTCCCGTGGTTGCATCCCACTCCTCTCAGAGTAGGATTCCATGTAAAATCTTGAGTGTTCCATGTTTTGTATTTCTTTATTTTGGTCATTCTTGTTCTAATTACACTTCCGCATTCTAATTACACTTCCGCATTCTTATTTTCAACATTGGCAAACTATTCACACCCAATTTGTTTGGTTTACTAACTTGATCGGATATCTCGATACTGACAAGGATAGGAGGATAGAGAGTATGAGAATGGGGCGCAACTTTTCTTCACTAATGCAATGGTCGGCCAACTAGCTCGAATAGTCGGTCCAACTATGTTGTGTGGGTAGTGGCTGACTGAATAATAAGTATGCAATCAATGGTCCTGGCCGATTATTCGGCCATCTACCGGCAAACTAAAAAAAATATTCTTTTTTAAAAATAGTTTTTCAAGGGTTTTGAACCCTTAAAGGGATATACATATGTGAAGCACATGGGAAATATAGACAAAATATCTGAAATAAAATGATTTAGGCTCAGGCATTATTTACTTCGGAAAGGAAGAATCAAACTTAAGCATTATGTATCAATCCAATAATATAGCAGGTCCTGAGTGCATTAAACAGTGAACTGTCATACAAATCCATGCTCTTGTATAACCTGAAGTATCTTTGATATAACCATATTGTGCTTATATGTCACAGCAATAATAACCACACCAGCAACCTTTGAGTTTGAAATTTTAACATCAACATCTTACAGAAACTCCCTTATCATTTTAGAATAGGTATGAATCCTCGAGACCCTTGACATATAGCTTCACTTATACAAAGCAAGTAGAGGATTAGCTTCTACAATCTTCATTAGCTTTTTTATTTAAATTTGTCTTCTCGAGTTTACTCAACCACGTGTGTCCGTGCATGCATCGCAAGTCTTTTCTCCATCAAATCTTCAGCTCTTAATCATAATTTTCTTGTGAAACAAACTTATAAAAGTTGGTGTGTTCTAATAATACAGCTCGATTTACAGCTTCACAATCTTCATATTTATCTTTAGAGATTGAGTTTCCGATATACCATTACTATATATTCCTATCATCCAACATAATGGAATCCTTGTGCACACGCATCGATTAATGTATGCACATATCAGCTTCAGAGCCAAAAATCCAAGCAAAATCAGTACCCGTCCAAGGCTAAAGAGCCCAACCATTTTGCACCAGTTCAGCTTCATCAATAAAAAATATAGACCTAATTTTATATTCAATATAATGAAAAATATTCGGTGAATAGTCATCCGAATACTATTTATTCTTAATTCAATGACCTGACCTATTCAATTAAATACTGAATACTGACTTTTGCAATGGTGGTTTTCTTTTTCATGGGTCATCCAATAGAGACTCATATGTCCATCCTCCTTTATTCATGCAAGCCTCCCAAAATGAGATATTTTCTTTAAGAGTTTTTTAATCTAAAAAGAGGGAATCACCTGTGCTCAGCAGCAACCCAAAGAATACTAATAAACAACAACAAAACATTCTCCCACATTAAGTAGGATTGACTATATGGATTCTTTGCCTTCAAAAAATATTAACCAGAAGAAGAAAAAAATACAGGAGCCAGGACTCGAGGAGTACTAGTGATAAGAACATTTTCTACATAGAGCCTTTACGCCCTGGAAATGACCTCATTATTGGTGATCCAAATCGTCCACAACAAAGTAATATCCTCAAACGCACATCCATCAATATGAACTAACCAAGCACAAAAGAGTTCCGCAGATCAGTGTGCAAGGATAGATCTATCTGTTGAGATGTTTATTTATCACCGTAGTATATTTACATTTTATGTTTGCTTTGGGTATCACTTGTGTAATTAACCCATGGCTCTTCTCCTATATAAGAGAGCCCTGGGATCTCTTTTATCATACGAATGAATTTTATCCCAACATGGTATCAGAGCAACGGTCCTAGACCGGGGTTCTCGAACCAAAACCCTAACCCTAGCCCCACATGCCGGCCCCTCCCCGCGTCGCCGCGCCCTCCGCGCGCCTCCACACCCCTCCGCGCGGCCCGCGCCACTCCCAGCACCCCCCCCCCTCC
The DNA here is from genome assembly GCA_037367405.1 of Ottelia alismoides. NCBI lineage: Eukaryota > Viridiplantae > Streptophyta > Magnoliopsida > Alismatales > Hydrocharitaceae > Ottelia > Ottelia alismoides. The sequence goes on along the minus strand of JAZKJV010002365.1, from coordinate 288,505 downwards.
TCCAGCGCCGCCGCCCCCCCTCCCAGCGGTTGCTGCCGCCTCGCAGCAGCCCGACGAGGCCCCGGCGACCCCTCTTTGCCTCCGTAGGCGCTGCGGCCTGATTCACAAGGGGTCCGGCGCACCCTCGGCGGCCTCGGGTCCCTCGTTTGAGTTCAGCGGACCCTTGTTCACGTGCGTCGAGGTCTGGACTGATCTGAGAGGGGTGATATAGTCTGATCTCTCCCTTCTTTTGTGGCCTTCGACCACAAACACTGCATTAGGGATGAGTGTATAAGTCTACAGATACACCTCATCCCTCATTTGATGCTGTAGACAAGTCTTTTGCTGAGATATTCCCCTCTTGTTCTGCATTTTGGCATATTAAAGAATGTCAGAAATCAAGGGTGACGTGTTCTCCTCTTCCGGTGCCTTCAAAGGACCGGCAGCTATCGTAAAGATGGACGGGACCAACTACGAGTTATGGTCCATGCAGTTTCGTACCCTGATGCAATGCCACAACAAGGAGCATATCTGACTGATTCAGAGCCGGCGGACAAGATTGGGGACAACGTATCATGGAAGCAAGATGATGCATATGCTCGTATATGGCTCTCTGGGACGCTTAGCACAGAGATTGCTAATGATATTGTCAATCAGCCAACTGCAAAGGCCATGTGGGACATATTGGCTGCTACCTATGGCCAAGCGAAAAATGAAAGCAAGATACTCCAACTTCAGTTCGACATTTTCTCGACCAAGCAAAATACTCGATCACTACATGCACATTTTTCACATCTGAGAGGCATGTTTGAACGACTCCATAGTTTCATGCCTAGCATTACCAGCGTGGAACAACAGCAAACATATCGGAATGCCATTATGACTGGAGTTTTCCTGTCCTTTCTTGACTCGGAGTATGATGCCGCTTGTACTTAACTTCTGACTGGCGAGACCATACCACCAATGGAGGTCTACAAGCGGTTGAGCAGGATTACTACCACACCTACATCCACGCCATAACCGACGTCCCCGGCTATGGCTTCTTCTCATGGACGAGGTAGTGCATCCCAGTTCTGTGGTCGTGGACCTCGTGGTAGAGGTGGAGGCCGTCAATGTGGTCCATGTTCTTATTGCCGTCGTCCTGGCCACTCAGAGGAGACATGCTTTCACAAGCACGCCTTTCCGGCATCTGCACGTGTTGCGGAGCAAACTGACTCTTCACCTGCACCTACTACTGATACACGTTTTGATGATCTTGTCTCGAGACTTCGAGAAATGGTGACCACTCCTGTGATTCAGTCTGCAGGACCATCAGATGCAGTGGCCACCGCCAGAGCACTATCCAGTTCATCAGGTATTTCATATGTGCTTACCAGTAGCAACAGTTCCGATGTGACAGATTGGATTATGGATTCTGGAGCATCTCATCACATGTGTGGAGATCGGACACAGTTTTCCTCGTACAGGACAATTCCTCCTGGGCGGTCCGTAATCATAGCCAATGGAGTTCGGCTACCCATTTGTTGATTAGGGGGAGATTGTTTTAGCCCCTTCTATACGTCTTCAGAATGTTTTACATGTTCCAGACTTTCAAATGAATCTTTTGTCTATTAGTCAGATTACAAAAGATTTACACTATCGTGCCATTTTTTATCATTCTTCTCTTATGTTTCAGGACATACTAACTGGCAGGATGATTATTCATGGTCGTGAGCAGAGAGGATTATACAAACTTGTTGTTCAATCATGTGCTGGGGTGGCCTCTATTCCCTCTGGATCTGCTTCGCCTTTTCTGTGGCATCTTCGCTTTGGCCACCTTCCTCTTCAAAAGATGATACGTGTTTTCCGCAAATATCTACGCGTACCACTCTGGACTGTGAAGCTTGTCAGCTTGGGAAACACCATCGCTCCTCATTTCCGAGTCGTCCAAGTCGTAGTAGTAGTCGGTCCTTTGAGTTGTTTCATTTTGACATTTAGGGTCCAAGTCATGTTCCTGATCATCAGGAGCATCGATTTTATATTGTTGTCGTGGATGATTATTCTAGACTTTCTTGGGTTTTCTTACTTAAACATAAGTCTGAAGCAGGTACTATAATCAAAACTTTTCTTATTGAGATCAACAACATATATTCTGCTAAAGTCAATCAAATACATTCGTACCGACAATGCTTTGGAATTTTCTACTTTTTATTTGGCAGAATTTCTTCAGTCTCTGGGTATAGTTCATCAGACTTCATGCACTTATACATCACAGCAAAATGGGGTTGCAGAACGCAAACATCGTCACCTCTTAGACATCATGAGGACCTTGTCGATTCACAGTAGTACACCTCATTCTTTCTGGGGGGATGCCGTCCTAACCACCTGTTACTTGGTAAATCGCATGCCATCCACTATTCTTGGAGAGAAGAGTCCCTTCTCGATTGCGTTTCCCGAGAAGGAACTCTTCACACTTACACCTCGTGTTTTTGGATCGGTCACTTTTGTCCATGACTTTACTCCTGGTCGTGACAATCTCTCACCTAGAGCTATCAAATGTGTCTTTGTTGGTTATTCTCGTACCCAAAAAGGGTATAGATGTTTTGATCATGTTGGGAGAAAATGCTATGTGAGCGCTGATATTACATTTTTTGAATCTATTATGTACTTCTCTCCTACAGGTGACAGGTTGTCTAATACTGGTTCCAGAGAGGATGTTGTGGTTCCTTCACCTCCATCCACTCCTTGTGAAGTCCCGCGATCTTCAACACCGACACCACCACCCCCACCTCCACCTCCTCCCAAAGAATCTACATTCTTACCCCATGTTTATACTTGCAGGTCTTCTACTCGTCCCTCTGCTCATGCGCCTACAACATCATCCACCATACCTCAGGTATGTCAGGAACATATTATTTCTACTAATGGCACTGGAGATTTTAATGATGAACAGGAAGAGTTAATTCCAGAGGACTGTGAGGCTGATGACCTAGAGATACCGATTGCTCTAAGGAAACCTCGTCGCCAGTGTGCTACTTACCCAATGGCTGCAAATGTTTCCTTGGATCATCTGTCAGAGGACTACAAGAAGTTTATAGTGGGACTATCTGTTGTTACTATCACGCAGATATCAGGAGGCGCTCCAGGACAATAGGTGGAGCCTTGCCATGGAAGAAGAGATGGCGACTCTGCGATCACGTGGCACATGGAGCATTGTTTCACCTCCACCAGGATCATCTATTGTGAGTTGTAAATGGATATTCACGGTCAAGCAAAGGGCCGATGGCAGTATCGACCGATTCAAAGCAAGGCTTGTGGCTCGGGGGTTCACCCAAACCTATGGGGTGGATTATCAGGACACCTTCTCTCCAGTAGCAAGACATTCAATGTTATAAAATATGAAGCGGAAGCGAAATGATAAAACAGAGCATAAACAAGAAACATAAACATGGAACACCAAGATTTAACGTGGAACCCTACTCCGTGAGGAGCGGGATGAAACCACGGGAGAAGCCCTCCAATAGGGCGTGTTTGTCTATTGACTTTCTCATCTGTTACAGGAGGCCTGGGACTCCTTATATAGCTTCCACAGGGCCTCCGAGTCCCACCACTGGACGATGTGGGACTAAACAACTGGGTGGGGTAAATGGATCTCCTCCAGGATCCATTTACCCTGCTACAACACAATAGGCGCACTACGAAATACTCCAACACTCCCCCTCAAGCTGGAGCATGCAATGCTCAGTTTGGACAAACAAACAGAAAGAAACTCAACCCACGCTACAGGACACTACGGACAATATCAACCCAACGCGCACATGCTGCAGTCGAGGACGTTGCTTCTCATGCCGTGCAGGTGAGGAGGACGAACGGGCTGGAGTGTGAGTCAACTGAAGACTCGGAATCTGACCATCGAGTCTGAACTTGCGCCTGAAGTCTCCTCGTCGGAGAACTGGGTCTCTCCCATCTGGCTCAGAGAATGGTGCACTGCTTTGGTGTACCTATGATACCACATGAAAACCCTTGCCCTCAAGGGAATGGTCCTCTGCTCTGGAGTCCCTATGGTTCACATGAAAACTCTGGCCGAACAACAAGAAGAATGATGGGGACCTCTGACAAAAGATGGCTACTTATGCATATCTGACAATGACCGCACACTCGTGCGTGTCTGAAACTGGAGTCTCTCTCTGGAGATCTCGAAACTGGGCCTCTCATCTTGGAGTGCCTCGAACTTGACTCTGACCGATCCGAATGTCGAGTCTGAATCTGCGCAACAACCTGGGACTCGGAATCTGAACGTCGAGTCTGAAATTGCGCATGTAGAATCTTCATCTGTAGAGTCTGAACAATTGATTGGCCTGGAATCTGCATGTGAATCTGGAGCATCTGAACAAACCTGTAACTCTACATATATACTCCCCCTTTCTCCCATACTTGTCGGAAAACAGACAAATCGACAAAGTTGGGAGAAGACAACATAATAAGGAAAACAAACATCACTTGCGGTTTTTTCTTAACCGTCATTATCATTTTTTTTGAATTGCGTGCGATTTTTTTTCTTATTGCACACGCCCCTTTTTTTCAATTTTTTTGTAAGCCGTTTGAATTTTTTTATCGGCTTTTGCAAACTATGTACGGCTTTTTCTTGTACGTGCCTTTTTTTTGGATTTTTTTTTACTAACAAAATATCCGGCCCTATATATTTTTTTTTAAACCGAAAATGCCCTGGCCCTTTTAGGGTTCCCGCTGGAACCCTTCTCACTTAATCACAGCCCCCACGATTGGGGCTTCACTTGCAGCCGACGCCGCCAACAGAAAGGACTTTTGGGGGAGCCGCGATCTCCGCCATCGCGAGATCTGCCGCGCGAGGATTGAGGATGACGGGGTGCGGGCGGCGCCGCCACTGGAGATGCCGCAATCGGAGTCGCCAGGATGATGCAGAGGAGATGCCGCTTGCTCGCGGTTGTGCGCAGCCGAGCGCCTGGGGCTGATGGAGGGCTGGAAAGAGCGCGCGCGCCTGGGGTTTGCGCCGTGGCACGATGGAGAGGCGCATGAGGACTTGGATCTAGAGGGGCGCCGCCTGGGCGCTTGCATGAGTCACCGCCGCTCGGACTTGGAGGCGCGGCTTCCATGGAATGGCTAGGGCATCGCCAGATGCGCCTCCTTGATGGTGATAGGGCTCCGCCTGAGAACCCATGATGCTGGATGGGGCTGGGGGCGCGACTGGGTTCGCCTCCTGCCCGGAACTGATGTTGCGCCACCGTTTGGGTTTTTTTTTCCGCCGCTCCTGCGCCTGGGGTGCGCCTGCTTCTTGCGGCAAGATCACGGGTTCAGAAACCCTAGATCTGTGATGTACTGGAGCCTAGTGCGGCTGAGAACTATGCCGCTGTATGCTGGAGACTCCTGGCTCTGATAAACAGGAATAAACAGAACCGCAAGGCTTTGCAATGGAGCTTTGCAACGGGGCTTTGCAGACAGACTGGTGCACGATCTTCTTCGAACTGCCTCACGGAGGATGAGGTTCATGGCAAGGGCGAACGGGGATTCGCTTGATGTAGGACCCTCCGTGCGGCTAGGGCTTTGCCGCTCAGATCTGGATCTGGAGCGCGAGGCGCAGAGTCTCTTCATGGAGGCTAGCGATGGAGGAACAATGCCTGGAGAGATGCGCTTGAAACATAGGTTTCGTAAAAGAAACCCTAATGATGAACTTCAATTTCTTACAGAAATTAGGGTTTTAAACATAAACCCTAGAATAGTCAGACAGATCATAATCTTGAATAATAATCTCCACAAAACTCTCGAACAAAAAATAAGAACATGAAAAAAAACTTCCCGAGAAATGAACCCGCTCTGATACCATGTTATAAAATATGAAGCGGAAGCGAAATGATAAAACAGAGCATAAACAAGAAACATAAACATGGAACACCAAGATTTAACGTGGAACCCTACTCCGTGAGGAGCGGGATGAAACCACGGGAGAAGCCCTCCAATAGGGCGTATTTGTCTATTGACTTTCTCATCTGTTACAGGAGGCCTGGGACTCCTTATATAGCTTCCACAGGTCCTCCGAGTCCCACCACTGGACGATGTGGGACTAAACAACTGGGTGGGTTAAATGGATCTCCTCCAGGATCCATTTACCCTGCTACAACACAATAGGCGCACTACGAAATACTCCAACATTCAACACTACGCATTCTGCTATCTGTTGCCGTTTCCAGGGACTGGCCTCTGTATCAACTTGATGTCAAGAATGCCTTTCTCTATGGGGATCTCTAGGAGGAAGTCTATATGCAACAACCACCAGGATTTGCTATTTAGGGGGAGCCTCAGAAGGTGTACCGACTTCACAAGGCGATTTGTGGCCTGAAGCAGAGTCTGAGAGCTTGGTATCAAAAGCTATCGGAGTTGATAGAGAAAAAGGAGTTTGTGCGGTCTACTGCGGACCACTCACTATTTGTACAGAGGACACCTAAAGGTATCGTGGCTATTCTTGTTTATGTGGATGACATTATCATTACAGGAGATGATGAGCAGGGTATTCTTACTATCAAGGAGTTCCTTGGTCAGCAGTTTGTGACTAAGGACCTTGGCAATCTTCGCTATTTTCTTGGATTAGAGTTCGCCAGAAATCAACGTGGACTCGTGATGAATCAAAGGAAATTTGTTATGGGCCTTCTATCTGAGACAGGCATGACAGGGTGCAAACCTGCTTCTACTCTTATGGATGCAAGCATGAGATTGTATGATGAGGACACCGAAGAAATTGACAGGAGGAGATATTGAGAGCTTGTTGGGAAGCTCCTATACGTCACCATTACCAGACCGGATATTGATTTTGCAGTTAGCAAAGTCAGTCAGTTCATGGAGCAACCCAGGAAGGTACATATGGATGCTGTACACATGATCTTGAGGTATTTGAAGACTTCACCTGGCTCTGGCCTTATGTTCAATAGGGATGCATCACTTGAGGTGACAGGATGCGCAGATGCAGATTATGTTGGTTGTCCCAGGGACAGAAAGTCAACTTCTGGTTTTGCTATCTTTGTAGGCAGCTCACTTGTTTCATGGAAAAGCAAGAAGCATACTGTGGTGGCCAGATCTAGTGTTGAGTCTGAATACAGGGCTATGGCTCAAGGATGTAAAGAAATGATGTGGGTCAGATAAGTATTAACCGACCTTACTGTTGAGGTTTCTCTTCCTATGAAGCTTTTATGTGACAATCAAGCAGCTTTATTTATTGCCAATAACCCTGCTTTTCATGAGCGGACAAAGCATATCGAGGTGGATTGTCACTACACTAGAGACATGATCCAGAAAGGCCTTATATCCACCTCTCATGTTTCCACAGGAGATCAGACTGCATATATCTTCACGAAGGTACTGGCCAGAGGTCCATTTCAGAGATATTGTTCCAAGCTGAGCATGATTGATATTTATGCTCTAGCCTGAGGGGGAGTGTTGAGATGTTTATTTATCACCATAGTATATTTACATTTTATGTTTTCTTTGGGTATTACTTATGTAATTAACCCATGGCTCTTCTCCTATATAAGAGAGCCCTCGGATCTCTTTTATCATATGAATGAATTTTATCCCAACGCTATCCAAGCAATATCTGTCGCAGCCCGGAATTCCCAAACACAGGCACTAGAAAGAAAGAGATGATCCAAATCTTCAAGCGACTTATACGTGAGAACTGTTCTAGAGATCCATATACAAGAGAAATATACTCTTTGAGGTCCCCATACGAAAGAAGCGACTCTTTATGTTTAAGTAAAGGGGAGGTCCTTGATTAGAGTTTCAAGATAGGAGAGGTTCATTCTCAAGTCCTTCGTATGGAAGAGGACTTTGAGGTCCCCATATGAAAGAAGCTACTCTTTATGTTTAATTAAAGGAGAGGCCCTTGCTCAGAATTTCGGGGTAGGAGAGGCTCATTCTCAAGTCCTTCATATGGAAGAGGACTTACATCTGATGTTTAACATCAACTCTTATACTACTTTGGGTAAAGTTTCGTTATTATTGCTTAAAATCATCTCAAACTTCTGTTGTCCATCAATTTTATTGCATGAACATCACCACTCAAGATTATCTACCTAAAGCCGATCATCTATACGGAGGATCCACTCCAAGCACAGGCACCCCCTGTTGTTATGTCCTCCGTGTGGGTCTCCTGCTAGCAGTGACTCCTTCGAGCAGGCCACCTCCCAACTCCTTAGAAGATGTACCCAAAAGAAGTCTCGAATATAAAACCCAGGGAGGGTGAGGATGAGGTATAGGACTAGAATATTACTACTTCGAAAGCTAGATTTTAGCATTGCAGTTGGTGGTATTAGGTCGTTTGGTTTTACCATTTATCATTCCCAGATCAATTTTCATTGAATGCGCTCGGAATTACGCTCAAGTCATTACAAAAGAATAAAACCCTGAAAATAATTCCACATTAGAAAACCCAAAGAGTTGTGTTACTAATACTTGAGTACTTAGACTCATGTATTTTGAAGGGATAATTACACCCATAACCCTGAGTAATTTGGCAATAACATTCATAACCTTGTATAATCGCGAATTACATGAGAAACCCTGAGTAATGCTTAACTCTTACATGACATAACCATGTGTTATGTTCCGTTTAGAGTACCCGTTATGTTTGACAGTTTCCGTTGAAAAAGGACAAAAGTACCCTTAAGGTTCTTTCTTATTTACGATAAGATGCCATCCAAGCATACCCGTCGAGCTCCTCCTGCAACCCCGCATCGCCTCCCCTGCTAGCAGCCCCCGTTCTCCCCTGAGCCCCGTGCCCAGGTTCCTCCCACTTGAGAGATCGCCCTCGTCGATCTCCCTCGGCAAGCAAAGCATGGCCCGCCGCCCCCTCGATCTCCCGAGCACAAAACCTCGAAGCCTCTCCCCCAACCCCCGCCCCGCAGAGCACGAAGCCCATGCCCCTGCGCAGAACCCCCCCTCCCGCCCGCCCGGGCAACCTCTCCCCCGCCTCCCTCCCCTGGGCATGAAGCCCCTGCCCGAGCACGAAACCCAACCCCCCCGGCACGAAGCCTCTCCCCCACCCCCGACCCGCAGAGCAAGAAGCCCCCGCGCAGAACCCCCTCTCCCGCCCGCCCAAGCACGAACCCCCCCCCCCCCCCGAGCACGAAGCCGCCACCCCGTCGGCGCTCCACGCCTGCCACCTGCTCGACGACCTGCAGGGGCCCCCCACGAGCACCGCATGCCCCCCACGACCTGCTCGACAGCCCCCGAGCTCCGCACGACCGCGGCCACCCTGCTCAAGGGCCCCCTGCTCCACTGCTAGTGGGCCCCCTGCTCCACCCGCGGCCACGACCGACCGAGGTTCCAGCTGCTCATGGGCCCCCGACCGACCGAGGCTCCAGCTGGAACCTCTCGACCGAGCTCCACTGCTCATGACCGAGCTCCGCAGCCTCCCTGCTCCACTGCTCACACTCATGGCCGACCGAGCTCCACTGCTCGACCCGGGCCACCCTGCCGATGGAGCCCCCCCATCACCGCATCACCCCCCTGTCGATGGAGCTCCAGCTGGAACCACTCGCCACGGCCGATCCGCTCAACCTCCCTCTCCCACCGTCTGCATGAAGGATTTGTTTTCTTTTTTATTTTGATTAATCCTAACCATTCATGGGTAGATTGGTTAGATTAACTCACTTATATTGTTGAGTTAACGTATTAAATTAACGGAGGGGTATGGGTGTGAGACGGAGTGACTATTCGAGGTTTCTCATGTAATTCGCGATTATACAAGGTTATGAATGTTATTGCCAAATTACTCAGGGTTATGGGTGTAATTATCCCTATTTTGAATGGTTTAATTTCATTTGAGTCAATTATAAGCAAATTCCATGATCAATCTTCCTCGGTTGTACCTGGATTTAAGCCCAAGTTGTTACAGCATCACTTAAATGCCATTAAGTAGTGCTCTATTTTTATAATAAAATTCAGACATTCGGACTTACCAGTGACACTAAAAGTTTTGGAAAATTGAAGACGTGATTATTGTACGATGTTGCATTCCAGGAAAGGAAGCAAGGGATAAGTGCACTTGCATATCAAATGTGATAAATTCGTACACCTGAAAGTAAACAAAAGATTGTAATCATGGGGTAATCAACCAAAATGGCAGAGCACAAGACAACTAGTTGTCGTCTCCAAAAGTTCTTATGAAGGCATAACAAATTGATGAGAATTTCTTTAAAATTTACAAGATGAAATAATTTTATATGCCTTATATCTCATAAAAATAGAGCTACTAAATCAAGAAACAGCAAGGAGATTTTTAAAAGATGACACATACTTCATCTGTAATAGCAAGGCAATTCTTGTTGCAGCAAGCCTCAGCAATGACTTTGAGTTCTTCCCTTGAGAAGACCTTTCCGGTTGGATTGTGAGGGCTGTAGCAGTTTCAATGAGTTAGAACCATGCAAACAACGAATTAAGCATTTCAAACTTAGACAGACAGCATGACAGTCTGTTAAGATCCTGTTTTGCATTCACAGTAAAACTAATTAATTTTTGAAAAGGAAAGAGACTAGCTATAAGATATTTTTTTTGAGTCCACTAGCTATAAGATTTGATTAAGGATAAGCAATATCGTGAAAAATGACCTGTTCAATATTACAGCTTTAGTTTTTGCCGAAAACGACTTCAGAAATTCCTCAGTATCCAAAGTCCAGTGTGGGGGTTTTAGCGGCACATACACCTGAAAGTTTCAACCTCTAGATTTCAGAGTCATCTGAGAGAAATTCATCTGAAAATAGCTCTCTGTTATTTCGTGACATATAATTATGACAATGGGCTATTCACAAGCTTGATCATTTAGCTATATCTACAATGAGAAACAAAGTTAATCATTATTTGCAGCTCAAAAGGAACATAGATACAGTGAAAAAAAAGAACAAAATAGCTATCAGACATATCTTGTGGAATAAGAATGTGGACATAATCATACTGCAAACATGTGAGCGGAACTTACAGGGACTCCTCCAGCCATCAATATGCACGATTCATATGTTTCATAAGAAGGATCAAATAACAAGACCTCATCGCCCGGATCAATTGCTGTTTAGAGGAAAATTTCAGAAATGTGCATATTGTGATCAAGCATTATTGGAAAGAAAAGCAAAATCCCATCTCCCTCAGGAGGGTCACAATCCTCAAGTTTTTACTTGCCAATACAGCTGCTGCAAACGCCTCAGTCTGACCGCAGCAAATAGCTACATCTTTGAGGGGATCAATATCTAACCCTTGTCTTTCTTTCATAATCTCGGCTATCAAGTCGCATATTCCCTGTACATGCCTTGAAGAAGAAGAGATGATAGTAAAAGCGACTCGAACGACCAGAATGTCTGGTTTATTTACTTCTATGGCTTCCATTACCACCATACAACAACTAAGTATTACCACATAATCAAAATATAAAGAAAGAAATTGTTCATAATGCTTCATATGGCTTCGAACAACCTATCATAGCCCTCCAGTTCTTAATCACATGCCCTGAAAGTTCCATAAAATTCCTGTGCCCAAGTTCTCAAGATCAAAATCATAAGTTACACCACTTTAAAACCAGCACACCCTGAGAATTGGGAAAATGAAATCATCTTGTACGATGCAATATGCCCCTATTTTCCAACAAAGCAATATGTTATTAAGCGCGCATGACATTTATGGCTAAACAAATATATGAATGCAGCTAGAAGTAAGATGGAGTTTTCACGTCGAAGTTTGCATTCTAGAGTTCTTGAACCCACTCAAATGGTCTATCAGCAATGTGCCTACCACCCAAAGGATCAGATTCAAACCTCCTGGTTATCATTACCTTTTTTCATTCCATGCCCAAGTTTAACCGATTCTTTAACAAACATAGTTAAAACAATTTGACATTATGGATTGGCAATTCAAAAAAAAATTGGCATCGGTACAGACAACAGCACAGCTAGTAGAGGATGTAAAACCCCGAATTTCCAGTAAGAATGCAAAAAAAAAATCATCATAATTCATCTTGTGCTGAAGCACTCTACCTCAAAAAACCGTTCTAGTAGAATTTCCCCCAATTTCAATGAAATATATAGAATATGATTCTGAGAAGTGCTGAAATAGATGTGCGCCTGCTTGCACTTAACGATCTAAAGCAAAAGAACAGGTTCTGAAAGATAGCAACTAAGGTCTTGGTTGCATTTCACGGAATGGGGATGGGTGATAAACCTGTACTGGTTGAGGTCGGAGTTGATGGCGGCAACGGCAGCGTCCTTGAGGTGCGGAGGGGCGGGGAAGTCCGGGAAGCCCTCCGCGAGGTTGATGGCGCCGCACCTCTGAGCGAGGTGCGAGAGCTCTTGTATCGGAGACGCCGTCTGCGTCCTTGCGAACTTGGACAATCTCCATGACGACCACGACAAGGACGCGTCCCTCTCTCCCATCTCTCTCTCTCTCTCTCTCTCTCTCTCTCTCTCTCTCTCTCTCTCTCTCTCCCCCACTGCTGAACAGAACCAATGCAAAAATATTGAACTCTTCGTCACAATTGATGATAAAACTTATGCTAATGCAAAAATAATGGTGGATGGTTGGAGGAATAACATTATCTCATTTTATTTCTATTTTTAAATATGTCTTGCACAATCAAACTTAGCTGAAAAATATAAGATCGTTTTTTTAAAAGAAAAATCACGCATTATCTTAACTAATTCACATTGGAATACAAATAGCAGAGCATAGTCTCCATGGATCATTTTCTAGTAACAGAGTTGCATAATGAGCATAGATTAAGATTATAGGTCATAGAAACTGTATTTCTCAAGTTTGAATGTAGGTGATTTGGGCCGTTCAAAAGTGTAATATTCCGCATTCTTTTGATTGCCCATATTGGAGGGTGAAGGAGATTAACCATTTCAATTATGTTTTGCAATCAAACTAGTTTATTGTATCCTTGGAAGTTGCTATCCAATGTGGTCTCCTCTTTGAGCTTCTTCAGGGTTGTAGGTAGTGAGCAACTTATATTTGGTTAAGAGGATGCCCATTGTATTACAAGTATAGCAGCATTCCCCGCATTATAAGAATCATCAACGACAATGTTGATTTGAAGGTTTTGTTTTTTGTGTGTGGGCCATGGAGTCGTCCAGTACGAATACGGGCCTTTCACCCTATAATGAGGTTTGTTAAGGACATGATGCAGAATAAATCAATTTTCTGACATTTAAGTTTATGGATTGTAGACATGGGACTATGAGGCCAAGCTTTTTGTTTACTATTACATCTATCTATACAAATGAGATACCCTAGCTTACAAGCAATAACGTAAAATGATTCTACATTATGAACCTTGAGCATCTTGAAACAAAAGTCGACAGCAATGTAATTGAGATTTATTCGATAACCGACAACAAACCATAAAATGAATGGAGTTCGCTATGTAAAAAAGTGAGCAACATCTTGAAATAAATCTTTTGATCGTGGAATTAGAGTAAAAAGTGTAATCTTTTGTGATTTTTTTAGCGAGTAAAAGTATTTAGGAAGCCATCAATGGTCGGAGTTCGCTAAGTAAAAACATGATGTATCCATGAACAACAACCCAGAAACTTTACTGCCAATAAGAAATAAAGCAAAGCAAAATAAAAGAATTATGTTGGATAAATCAAGGAGTCCTCAATTGAATGTGCAACAAAAACACATTTGAACATATGAGTGAGAAGAGTTTTCATTTGCTAAAAGACCGGAGACTCATAGTCTTCATTTCAAGAGGCAAATCTTAAAAAAATAAACAGGAAAAGAAGAACTTAAACGATCTACGTCAGAAACTCCACAGCTTGGAAGAAAAGATTATCAACACCCAGAAGATCATTCTTTCCAACCAAATCAAAAAAAAGTACAACATTTCATAGAAAAAGGGATACCAATACAAATAGACATCCTTTTATTTACAGGATTATTTTTTATTCTTCGAAAACATAATGTTGACAACTAATCACACCAATATTGATTTTGTTAATAATCGTGACAAATAAAAGTGCATTCCAATATATAATGGTAAATATAGTCATGGGCATTGCGACAAAGCGGACATTGAGAGACTGTATTAATCCTATTTTTTCAATTTAGTGATGAGCATGATTTTTACCTCTTTACAGTCGTTAAATGTAGTATAGGAGGCGGAAAGCGATCCGCGAAAAACCATAATTTTTTAATATTATGGAATAATTTTAACTCGATAAGTATACCAATATCAAACAAAGAGAACATACGATTTCTTGTCGCGTGGTTCTAAATGAATTTCAATAATTAATTAATCTCTATGTTAATATATGTGTCATAAAATAAAGTGAAAAACTGAAATGAAAGAGATGCAATGATGAAATGCAAGCAAAATAAACAGAGGGGATAGTGAAGCATGGGATCTGTGATTAAATAAATTTTCAATCCTCGACTAAAAAAATCAATTATTCCTCAAAGAATATCACATATCAAAAGAGACTAATTGTCTTAAATTCAAGAGATATTTATCACTTAAATTTCAGGTTGCATGCTAAAAGAATAATCGATGAATAATCATGCAACAAAGAGATCATCTGATGAATTTATCTACGAATAATTTGACCTCAAATTCCCTATAACTCTCCCAAAAATAACAGACTTTAATTACATAAAATATTAGGAAAATAATTTGATTCCCCTGCCTCAATTGAGCCCCTATAGAGATTAATTCCTCAAGAATATGATCAAATATCAAAAGAAAAATAATCGGATTAAATTTGATCAACCGAATCTCTGCAATATAAATCATTAATTGTCTCAATATAAAATAACACAGATCTGTCAAAAATCAGCCTACATTGATTAAATTTAAACATCAAAATAATATTCAACTTAGATCTGTCCATAAGATAAATAAAATGATAGAGTGTTCAACAAGCTTCAAAATGACATATTATGCGTAAAAAGGAGTTCCTATGGAAAATATATGATAAATAAAGTTATAGAAAATAAAATGCAATAAAATAAATAGTTTTTCTGCACAAGTTAGTCTCTAGAGGACTTATCTGCAATATGAGAAATCCGTAAGTGTTTTGATGCAATTTTTCCAAGGCGCCGCATGTGGGGCATGTGACTCTGCTGGGTGGGGCCTTTTCGGAAATTCTTACGCTTACAGGGGTGCAAGTGCTTTTTTTCCCGAAGCACACATGCTTCACACGTGCTGAGGAGGGTTGGCGGGTGGAGCAGAGCCTCGGAGTCCGAGGCTGAGGCCCAGAACTTCTTAACTCCGTGTGGCGGCGGCTAGAGGTTCGGCTAACCCGAGCCTCAAGGCATGGGTCGAGGCTCGGTGGGATGACATGGCGGTCATGGGACCTTTGGATCAAGGGTATGCAGCCCGATCAAATGGCTGATGGAGGCGAGGCACGATGGAGGCCTAGTGGCAGAGGGCGCGACGGGTGCTGCAGCCCGACGAGGGGGGGAGCTGTTATAGTCTCCACCTCCGTCAACACACGATTGGGGGTGGAGCGACGCGACAGGGATGTTATCAGTGAGGAGAATGGAAGAGAAGGTCGAGGGCGATGGCTGAAGGATGATCGGTGGCACCGATCGAAGGCGTGTGGGGCTCCGTCGGTGGCGCGCGGAGGCGAAGGGTGGAGTAAGGCGATGTGAAACACTGGCGAGGTGGAGTAGGGTTGCGGTCAAATGGAGAGGGTGGCACGTAAACGGAGATGTCAACGAGTGGCGTGAGCGACGATAAAGATAAAGTGGTCGGAGATGAAAGCGATGAGAGGTGGTGGATGACCAGCTCAGGGAACATGGGGAAGAGGAAAAGAAGGGATGGGGGAAGAACGGAGGGGGAAGAAGGATAGGAAGGGGAGTATACCTGAGGAGCTTCTGATCGTTGCTTAAGATCGCGGCAATGATCGAGCTGAGCAGCTGCACTGCCAGGGGTTGCAACGACGAGGAGGTTCTCGTCGAATCATGCCTAGACAAAGAGATCGTCGCTCGATCAGGAGATCTCGTTGTCACCGGCAGCTCCCACTCCAAATCTCTCTCTTGGTCCTGTAATGGCGGATGCCTAGGGAGGAGCGAGGGTGAAGGGATTTATAGGAGGTGACAGTGACATTTACCCAGAGAAAGTGGAGAGGCGGTGGGCGACTGGGGTGGCATCAGTTACGTAGAGGAGAGCGTGCGCAACGACTGCGGGTGGAGGTGCGGAACTCCGACCATTGCAGGAAGGAATGAGGCAAGGGAGCAGCACATGTGTGTCATGTGTGAGGAGAGAGAGAGAGAGTAAGGAGGGGAGGGGTCACGTGTCACACATGTGGATGTGGAGGGAGAAGGCGGCACGTGCGTGGCACATGCGGGCGGAGAAAGGAAGGTAGGGGAGGGGGTCACGTGCCGTGCACATAACTTGGGGAGGTGGAGAGAAGAGGAAAAGAGAGAGGAAAAAGGAAAGGAGAAGAACAAGGGAAGAAAATAAAAATAAAAAAAGTAAAAAGTAAAATAAATAAAATAAAATAAAAATTGATATTAAATTAAATTAATAATAATATAATATTATATTATTAAGGATTAAATAAATAAATAGTAAATGAAGTCAAATTAAAAAGTGATCAACATAAAAGTTGCTCGTCTCGATGATATCTACAACTTTTGTGAAGGACCCAAAATCAAAAGAACTCAACTGTAAAAAACTTATTTTGGGAGGTACTCTATGGATAATAAAATATCATATTTTTGCAATTTGTGATTTTTTGTATTTTAAATTGATTTTAGTTAGTAAATTAATTTATAAATAATATATACATAATTAATCTAATTTTTATGGATTTAATAGGTTATAAAATAGTAAAATAAAATCCACTATGTACAAAATATACAATGTTAGATTTTTATATTTTCTTTTGATTTTCTGATTTTTATGGATTTTAATTCTAGATGTCCAATTATTAATTAGTAAAAGGAAATACTAGAGAAAGAATTAGGTCAAAATAAGTTATTTTTGTACATAAAATAATAAGCTCAATCAAGGTCAAAAGCATAGATTATTTAATTACAAAATTTAATCCTAATTTTAGCACAACTAGTTAATGTTAATAGATCAATTTTAGGATAATTAATTAGTGATTTATTAAGCTAAGATATCCATGTAAAGTAAATAAATCATGGATTCATCACACTCCTATACTCAGATCTTTGCTTGTCCCCAAGCAAATTTTAGTGAGTTAGAAGGTCGAATCCATGATTGTGCATGCGTGAATTCAAGATTTGCTTCATTAAGAGTCCTAGGTTTCAATGGTCTTAAAATCCTAAGTTGAACTTAGCTCTAGTCAAAAGGAATACAACTTCTCTAATTACCAGACTACCTATTTATACATTAGAGATTTGACTTTTAATGTGTACTGCAATCATGAGAGTCGAGTCGAAACATCACTCCAAGTCCTGATCAGGGAGACTCTCCTCAATAACCAATTCTCAACATTAGGTATTAAATCAATTCTTGCATTCAATCCATCGTCTCATTGGTTTGTCAGTCTTGAAAATGTAGATGAAAACCAAATGATAGAGGTCATAGGTTTGTGTAACTTCTTTTCTCCCTCGTAATGGAACAAGGATACTCTCGAATGCCTTATTACTCAACACATGTATTTTTGGTTGTTGACTAGTGTATCCGTCAAGTGTTGTTGAGTCGTTTGTACTTGTTTTCCTGGGATTATATCGGATGTGTCTTCTTCATTTATCTAATATACTTACACCTATACTTGTATCGCTTACGATGCAGAACCCTTTTTGAGGTACTAGCCCTACTCAGGTCCTAATTAGCTTTGCTCTAAATGGACACTTTGAAATGGTTGGGAGCACCCGCCTTTGATGTAAACCCTTGATATTTGACTTTGTACTGAGAGAGCTTTTCTTTCAATCTTTCTTGCTTTTCTTTTCTTTTTGACTAGCTCCACTGCTTTTACCGAGAGTTGGCGCACACTGATCAATAAATTATTATGTTTCATCATACCCCGGTGCATAGGTCAATACCAAAACATAGCATAAGAACTTGTTCTCATACTGGATAGGGTTTGATGATACTCAGGTTTAATGAAGCTTTCATATACTTTATCCCATCCCCGAGTATCATAAAATCAGGTCTAGACTCAAATCTCAAGTCCCAGTCCCTCAAGTGAAATCTCAACTCATCTCATCATTCATGTAGTTGTGTAAGTGATATGATGATCATATTCTTAAAGGTAGAGATTAAGCGTGTAATATAGCACTCATATTCTTTTAAACTTTAGGGAAGTATGGATTGTTAAGTCTAAAACCCTAATGAGTAAGGATGTTTAAGTCTGAAAATCCTCAAGTCGAGTGATAGTGAAAGTGTCAGGGAAAGAACCTTAAGTTAGTTTTTTCATAAGACGTTTTTATTGACTTTTGATTATAACTATTTTTCTCTCTTTTTTAAGCTTGTTATACTCCCTAATTTTTTAAAAAAGATTTGAAAACAGGTATTATTTACACAAAGAATTTTGTATAGTATACATAATATACATAACTTATATCCATACCTGATTTTTAATGCGAAAATAATTAAAATACGAGCTATGGATAAAGTATATAGAATATATACATGCACCCATATACTTAGATTGTGCCATGTCCTCATGGCACAAAGTGAAATGCAGACATAGCTCATACCAAACATAGTTGAGTGAAAAGAAATAGGAAGTTGACTCGCCCCCCTATACTTTAGGCTTTTGAGGGGCTAAGTATAGCAGAAGAGCAAGGAATGAGGTGGTCGAGAGTGAATACACAATGATGTCGGTCCCCCTATACTTAAGCTCGGGTTAGCCTAAGTATGAAAGAGCAATCACATGTGGAGGACCGAGTAGATCAGGGGTGGATACAAGTGATCGGATGAATCTTCTAGCCGCATTGAAGAGGATGTATTCATTTATCAAGGTTTCACACGGGCCGAGGGAGTCTTCCATCTGATTCTGTGCTTCGTGTGAAAGAGATCTGCTCAACATGAACTAACTGCTCATTTGATTCGATGAAGTGCTTAATCAACTATCCATTGATTAGGGAAGTTCCTGCGATGTATGGTGTCTCATAAATATCAACACTTTCATTGTTTTGTACTTCCCTAACAATGAAAGGTCCCGTCCATTTCGATTTTAGCTTGCCTAAAAAAAATTCAATCTTGCATTAATCTATCACACTTTCTGCCCTTGGACGAAGTTCTTTGTTTTAATGTGCTTTTCATGGCACTTCTTTACTCTGTCCTTATATATTCTGTTGTTTTCATATGCATGGTCTTTGATCTCTAAGATCTCATTTAAATCTATATCTCTATTCTTATTTCCCTAGTGACAATTCCAGTTGATCTTTTTATTTGCCCATTCTGATTTGTGCGCTAATTCTGCCAGCAAATGACATGGTTTTCCAAATACCATTCTAAATGGGAAGGTGCTCAATGGGATTTTATAAATCGTCCTGTAAGCCCATAGAACTTAGTCCAGAAGTTGGGATCAATTCTTCCTGTCAGAGCGGACTAACTTCTGTAAAATTCCTTTGATCTCCCTGTTTGACACATCTGTCATGCCATTAGATTATGGGTGGTAAGGACTAGAGACATGATGCTTGATGTTGTAGTCCTTTGTCAACTTCTTCACCTCTCTGTTGACAAAGTGGATACCCCTATAAGATATCAGAATCTTGGGGTTCCCAAACCTCGAAATAATATGATCTTTTAATTTACAGATGATTTTGCTATTCTACGGCTCGAGTAGGGATAAATTCTTAGGGAATGGGGCCATAAAGTCAATGCCTCATGCATCGAATACTTCACAAATGATCATTGGTTGCATATGCATGCCATCTTTGGGACCAATGGTCCCTCCATTCTCTGACAGACCGGGCACGACCTGATAAAATTATAGGCATGTTTAAACAAGGTCGGCCAATAAAATCTACATTGTAATATCTTCTCAGTGGTCCTCTTCCCGGAGTGGTGTCCTCATGCCTCCAAGCTGTGGTATAGAGTGAGTACACTTCGATATTCCTCCCGAGGAACGCATCTTATCCATATACAATCCGATCCTTCAAAGAAAAGGAACGGATCCTTCAGTGGTATTGTCTGGATTCCGATTTTAGTCGGTCAATTCTATACTTTGGCCAACCTTGGGGAACTTTCTTAGGGACAAGATAGTTAACCATGACGACATACCATGGGAGGGATTCAATAACAAAAATTGACTCGTCTGGGAAGGTTTCACAGATTGATTTTGAATCAGGGATTTTATCATATTTGATCTGAGATAGATGGGCAGCCACTACATTCTTCAGTCCATACTTATCTTTAATCTCCAAATCAAATTCCTAAAATAGGAGTATCCATCTAAGAAGGTGTGCCTTTGCATCTTTCTTTGCCATTAAATATAGGATGGTTGAACGATCTGTAACTGTGACCTTCAATCATGGAAGTAGAGATCTGAATTTTTGTAGGGCAAAGACTTCAACGAACATTTCCTTTTCTGTCACAGTATAATTTTTTGAGTTGGATCCAAAACTTTTCTTCTGTAGTGAATAACATAAGGGACTCCATCTCTCCTCTATCCTAGCACAACCCATACTACAAAATCAGAGGCATCGGTCATGATCTCGAATGGAAGAGACCAGTCGGGGGCTCGTAAGACGGGAGTTTCAATGATCCTCCTTTGAGCAGCTCGAATGCCTCAAGATACTTAAGATCTATAATGAACTCGATGTCTTTCCCTAAGAGCTCAGTCATCGGTTGAAAAATCCTTGATAAATCTCCAATAAAATACGATGTACCATAGAAAAAGATCGTACTTGCTTTACGTTAGTTGGTGGCTCAAGTTTCTTGATCACATCCACCTTGGCTGGGTCAACCTCCATTCACTTCTTGGAGATGACATGCCCCAACACGATGCTCTCCTTTACCATGAAATGACTTTTCTTCCAAGAGAGCACCAGATTCACTTTCCTACGTTTCTCGAGGACTCGGTCTAGGTGCGTAAGACAATCATCGAATGAATCACCATGTACTGAGAAGTCATTCGTAAAGACTTCTAGGTAATCTCCAACCATTTCAGCAAATATTGTGATCATGCATCGATGAAAAATGCCAAAGACGTTACAGAGCCCAAAAGGCATGCGCTTGAATGCGTAAATACTGAAGGGACAAGTAAATGTGTATCTTTTCATGGTCCTCGGAGGTGATTCCTACTTGATTGTAACCACGTATTCCCTCCCCATCAATCTCTCCAAATTTTGATAAATAAATGGCAGCAGGAAGTGATCATTTTTCGCTGCGGCATTCAAATGTCTGTAATCCACACAAACACGCCATGACATGGGTACCCGTATCATTATCTCTTCTCCCTCCTCGTTGGAGAAGATATGGTCCCAACTTCTTTGGGACTACGTGTAAGGGTGCCACCCACTTGGAGTCTGAGATGGGATAAATGAATCCTACTCTACACCATTTCTCAATCTTAGTCTTAACCACTTCCTGTAAATTGGATTCAGCCTACGATGGAATTCGTGGGAGGGTTTAACATTTTGCTCAAGGTATATATGGTGTGAACAAAGAGATGGGTTAATCCCTTGGAGATCCGACAATCTCCAGCCGACTACCTTACGGTGTTTCTCTAATACTTATAACAGGTAGGTCTCATGCTCTTCGGCCAGATGTGAGCTGATGATGACCGAAAACTTTCTCTTAGGTCCCGCAAGGAAGGAATATTTGAGAGTAGGGGGGGCAATGGTCTGAGCTCGGGTATATCTGTATTGTCCAATAAATCTGGCTCTATCACTGCTGAATCTGGTTGTATTGTGGGTGAATCTTACGTAGCTTCATCTAACACCAACTTAATGGATACGGGGGTTGGATTGTCAAAGATGTGTCGTAGTTTGGCAAAAGTCGCGTTCGACCCGTATTCCTCACTCCAAAATTGTCCTAAGAGAGATGGGATTGATAGGTCTAAATAGACCTCCGAGTCTCCGAGAATGTAGGATGATGCATAGAGAGTGTCTCCTTGAATGACTTGGTAGACCAAATGATCGATAATGTCCTATCCAGATGAGAGTGATTCCTTGATTATGGTTGGGTTCTATCTCCATGGCCCAACTATCGTTATTGTGCTACAATCTGCCTCTGACTCAGAAGTTCATGATGGTGCTGGATTCTGTATCAAGTCTCTGGAATCTAGTATGCTTCATTTCTAGTTCAACATCTCTAAATTAGACTTTCCCAGAGGTATAGTCAAATAGGGCTCACACGGTCCTAAGGAAGGGTCGCCATAAGATCATTTAGGAATCTTTTTCAATTCCTAGGAACATCCATGTCAGGCACTATAAAATCCACTAGATAATTCTGTCCCTTGATATTAATTACAACATTCCTGATCTCGCACATGGTTCTCTTAAATGATGTATACGTAAATTGAAGTACGTTTCTTAACTTCCTAAGAGGTCCCAATTTCAGATGTTCGTAAAGTGCGTTGGGCATGAGATTGATGAAGGAACCATTGTCTAATAGAGTTCTAGCAAACTTGGTCTCATTGATCTAGCTAGTCACGAAGTGTGTACACATGTCTCTCTTCTTCCTTGGAAGCTCATTTTTTATTAAACGAGATCTAGCGATGGAGAGGATATGCTTCTTTGTTCGCTTGAGTTCTTTTTGCCGACCCTTGTTAGTGTGCATCTCACCTTAAGGTATTTTCTAAAAATCGGATCTCTTTCCATCTTCTCATCTAGGGATAAAATGACCTTGATGTTTTCTTTACAGATGCAGGACATCTCTTCATCATTTTTTTGCTTTTTTGAGTTTTCTTCTTTTAAGCTATTATAACACGGGGGGAAGGGATTGAATGATCAGGATCAGGAACTGAAACATCACTTTAATTGAAAATAGAAGTGTGCACATGATCAGGACTGAGACTGACACTAGGATTTTAACTAGAACTAATAAAAGAAAATGACGGCTATGACTGTGGGGAATGTTGTTGTTGATCCTCCTATTTCGTAACCATTTTTTTGTAGGTTTCTTGATCGATAGAGGGGGATATAATTTGTGGATATTTGGTTATATCCATCAATATCTATTCAGATATATTTGCTCGTATGGAAGACAATCTTTATTCAAGGTAATTTAAAATTTATACATACGAATTTTCAATTCTAACTATTAATGAGATGTGTAAATTTAGTTAATATCAAATAAACTTTGTTATAGTTTGAATATATATTAATTTTTGTGTGATTTAAATATCCCAATGTTAAAATCAATTGCCTATTATGAATTGAATTAATTATTAGTTTAAATTGTAGATTAGAACATAAATTAAATTTTAATTACATAATTTTAAAAATAAATATTAATATCATAGAGAAAATTAAATATTAGGTTAAGTATTCATCTTTGTGTGCTTTAAATATTCTCATGAATGTAACTGTCATGTTAAAGCAAAATGTAAAAAAAATTAAAAATAATTGCATAATTTTAAAAATAAAGATTAATAGTATAGATTCAATTTTAATCATTACATTTAAGATTGAAAATGAGACGTTGGATCAAAATGTATTGATCATTCTTGTTTTACTCTTAGATTTAATAATCAATTCATGTGGTTTTTCACTAGATATGGTATCCAACAATGTTCCCGTGTTATTATATTAGGATGGATCGGCGAGTGTGTCAGATAATCACATAGACTATACTGGAGGACAAAAGTGTAGATATATTCTCATACCATATAACTTGCTTTTATCTGGTGGGTCGAACTTTCAATGTTATTGGTATTCCACTCAATCGATACATCCTTACATTAACATGTAAGTGGTTGTATGAAGGATCCACATTCTACCCAGTACCAATTCATGATGATGAATCTACTATAACAATGATGGATTCAATCGGCAAAGTGAGGTTTATTCACTTTTTCGTAGAAGCTACCCCTCTTGTTCATGAAAATTCGTTGTCATCGTCGAGGTAATGTAGTCACATTTAAATTAAGGACGAATCATGTATTTACCTCGTATAAACTAACAAATATATAATTTAATCATGCCAACAAATGATTCAGTGGTTGATAATATCGATGATCCCTCACAGTGAAATGACAATGATAATTTGTCGAGATAAAAATATAAAGAAGATACTGATGAAATCGATATTGAATCTCATTCATCTGACAAAGAATATATATATATAATACCACATGCCATGATTTCAAATACAATTCATTAGCATTGGCCTTAGACAATGAAGATAGAGAACACTCTTATTATGCGAATAATGAGGATGCCACTGAAATACCAATGGAGGAGTTGCCTCATGTATTTGACCATGAAATTGCGGAGGTAGAAGATGTTGCCTTTGTAGAGAGACAAGGTGCTTCACCGACGATTCTGGACTAGATTATTGGTAATGTAGGAGCTACAAGTCGAAGAAGGATTTGCAATACGACCTTAAAAAATGGAGTACGGAAAATCCCGTCCAATATAAACAAAAGCCTCAAACAAGCAAATTCTGACTATTGTATGTATTTATGAAGATTGTGGATGACATTTGCATGCGTTCGAGAGGAAATCCCGTGGGGACTAGTATGTTTCAGTATATAGAGAAAAGCACACATGCAGAAACCTTGTACTCTTACTTAAACAACGTCAATGCGCATCAGCATTTGTAGCACAATACATATTATCCTCATTTAGAGCATAAGTTAGTATGACTTTATGTGTAATTATATATAAAATAAAAGATAAGTTACGGACGAAGATTAATTGCATGACAACTTTAAATGCATGGAGACATGCAATGGATATTGTAATAACTTCTTTAACTAATTTTCTCAATATAGTGTTTAAATTTTAAATACTGAATATAATGAAAATCTCTTAGGTATAACTTATGCGGGATATAGCAGACAAGGGTACCAACAAGAGCAACCATGCTTTGAAGCTTCAGGTTGTAATAAGCACTTTATGAAATTATATCATTATCAGATTTAGTGTTTGATTTATATGATATTTAATATAAGGTAAATCTTTCAGGTATGTGCTACGTAGAATATAGCACAACAGGGTTGCAACATGATCAAGCGTGCTTTGGACCTTCAGGTTGAAATACCATGTTTAATTGAATGACCCTTTTCCAAAAAAATATGCTTATCTTAGGTGATATTTAATATAACATAGTTATTTCATGCTTACAAAATATGTAGAAGCTTCGAGTCAATCACGATTTGTATGATCATCATTTGCTGATTTTTCAAGTCAATTTGACTCCGAGACCTCTCAGCTCATACCACCTACATAATACAAATCTAAAGCTCTCTTCAAATCGAGATATTTCTCAGTTTTCACCAAGTTGAGACAACCGACTTTGAGAGATAGTTCTTTGGTATTCCCATGATAATACCACAACAACCTCCAAAGCCGTCTCGAAGACCATCAGTAGGAGTAAGAATCAATGAGACTACGCCGTCAGACCCACCACGATAATTAACAAGTACAAGAAGCACAAGAGATCAAGTTACTCAACCAGTTAAACCTCCATGTAAGTCATCAGCTAAGTCGCATCCTCCTGAGCATGTACCAATGTATTCAGAACTGAATATCAAGCAGAAGAAGCAAAAAAATACAACACATGAAGATAGCCACAAGACGACGAGAGACTGTGGCAAAGGAAATGATGGAAGATGAGGTGAAGAAAGAGGAGGCCTAAACGGATTTTTAAAGAAATGGAGATCATAGAATATTGTAAACTATTTTATATTATTTCTTGGAAAATTATAATACTTACATGATTTTAATAGAATATCTGCATTTTTTTCAAAAGGATTAATGTTATAATGTGAAATGTTAAGCTTATGTATGTCATGGTCAATGCCTTAATATTCAGTTTCTATTAATTATTTACATTAAAAAAATACAGAGATCATCTTTATAAGATATCGAAAAGATATCGAATAAGAGATCTTCTACACTTAAATCATAAATAAACAATCAAAATTTATATAAAATAAACATACAACAATTAAAATATTTTGTATAATAGAGTATTATTGTATAAATTTTTTATACTTATTACTTGCATAAATAATGTGGAGTTAGTTGGAAAATTAGGAGGGTCTACAATTAAAATGAGAGAAGAGGAGAATCAAAATGGAAAATAGTTAAAGGGGCTAGGCCCAAAAATGGAAAATAATGTGGGTTTGGCTCTTCAAATGGGTACGTGAGGTGTCGAGCTATACCTATTTTTTAATTAGCTTAACATGTTGTCTAATTTAGTTAAATACAATTATTTTATTAATTATTTAAAAAAAATCTTGAGATCGACCACCAAAAATGAAGGCCGAAATATGTTCAAAAGACTATTTAGTCAAATAGACAACATCCCACGTCCCGCGTGCTCCCGACCAGTATATAAAGGGAGTGAAGGTTAGCAGGTCTGCTTCATCTTCCTCGGAATACCGCCATTTTCGGGGAGGAAGGGAAGGGCAACAGGGTCCGCTTCCCCTTCCTCGGGACACCACCATCTTCGGGAGGAAGCGAAGGGCAACAGGGTCTGCCTCCCCTTCCTCGGGATACCACCATCTTCGGAGAAAGAATTCAATCTCAAGGTAACTCAATTCAAATCTATGAATTAGATCTAAGAAATAGAAAAATATATGCATCTGTTTTCAATAATCTCCTGTTGCTGGAAGGATTCTGTGGGGTTTGATGATTTACTAGGTTCTGAATTGGTCGAAGCTATATTACTTACCGGCTAACATGTTTGGAATTTTCACATTGGAGTGTACATACATGTTTCCAGCTGATAAGATATCCCCAGTTTGATTTTTTTGTTGTCAGTTCCCTCGATTGCTGCTGAGGATAAGATACGGGCACAGAAGTTGCAGATTTTCTAATCGTTTTGTGCTTATGGTTTCATGTGTAGTCGGTCTGATTACTTCGCTCGTGTATGTGCCGATTCGAGTGCCTAACTCATAATTTTCTCTCTCTAAATCAAGTCATATTAATCATGCAACTGCCTTCTCTGAGCACCGGTATTTTAATAATTTCACAAGTAACTGCGTATCCAGTGAGAATTTTGAACTTCTCTGGCATTCCCAAATGAGATTATTCATCTAGTAAGTCTGCTGTGCATAATATTCTGTATTGTTTAGTTGAGCCAACACGGCATATCTCCACTCTGATTACGTTTCGGTAAGCTTGTCTTGACAGGAATAGATCAAGTTTTTCGACTTGTAATTTGATCGATCGATTTTGAACGTGGTTTTATGGTCACTTCTGTCTGACTTCTAGCTATGTTCTTTTGATGAAATTTAGAGTCACGGTCGATCAAACTGAAAAAAGGTTGTTTTTTTTTTCGTTTTGAATCATTTCGATGGAAAGAATGTTTCTGAAACGCAATCCTCTCTCTATTTACAAACAAAAAGGAACTTAACTTTATCTTTCTAACCATGAACAGTTTGCCTTTCCAACAGGAAATGGGAAAATCTGTGCAAAGTATAGTATGGTTGGTGTTAATTCAAGTCTTCTATGTCATATGGATCGTCTCACTTTTGATTTCCAAGATTTTCAAGAAGGTAGAAGAGTTTCCGCATGCCTAATCTTTCTTGCATTGTTTTAAAATTATCTTTTTCTCTATAGACTTGTACTGGTTTTAACACCTTTCTCTGCGTTGCTGCATTAAAAGATACAGACTGGTCCTGTCCACGACCCTGAGACCCTGTTTGGTAGGAGAATAAGCCATGGAATAAGAGGCCAATTCTCCTCCCGACACGGTTCCTAGTGGTACGACTATTCCCCATTATTCCATCTTATTTCACTCTTATTCCTATCTTTATTCCACCTTACATACCTTTATTTCACCTTATTCTCATTATTCCTATCCTCCAGCCGAACAAAGAATAGACCTTTATTCTCCTTATTCCCCATCCTTATTCCTGCTTATTCCCTAACCGAACGGGCCCTGAGAATCCTCCAGGAGAAAATGAATCAGATGTCATGAACCAGTCTCACGTACAGGATGCCAACTCTGACAACCGCGAGAGGTACAAAGTAATCGATGATGGTCTGTTGAAGCTTGGATCGGCTGGATTGTTGTTCATGTCACAACGACCAATCGAACTACATTGTGTACTGTTCTTTCTATTATTTGTTGCTGGTGTGGGATTGATGTCTCTTGCAGTCTTACCAAAAAGCAAGCACACCACATCAGACTACATGCTGCAGTTGTTCATGGTTGCGGTGATTTCAACTATAATCTGCACAACTCTCTGTGTTAGCGATGGCTTTTTTACCTTCAACCTGATCTGGGGTCTTACCTGAGCGGATCTTCCTAGTCGCGTCCAAGGGCCCCTTGTCATATTAAGCGTTCAGTGTTGTGTAGCTGCTTATATGCCACGACGATCTACTCTAGCTAGCATGCATCAGGTCGTAGTTGGAATAATTGATGCGCTTGATTGCTGTGATTACAGCAAGCCGTATTTAATGTTTGATTGTAACAGATTTCTCATGTGTACTTACTGGAGAGATTTTTTCCTGTGTCTGTATAACTGTTTCTGCTTGTGAACTCGCTTGGGTCGGTTTGGAAAGGAACTTCTGTTGGAAAAACAAATTCAGTTGTGTACAGTGCAGTTGTTTGGAGCAAGTTAGTG
Source organism: Ottelia alismoides (assembly GCA_037367405.1). NCBI lineage: Eukaryota > Viridiplantae > Streptophyta > Magnoliopsida > Alismatales > Hydrocharitaceae > Ottelia > Ottelia alismoides. The sequence goes on along the minus strand of JAZKJV010002365.1, from coordinate 259,865 downwards.
CTCAATATATTTGAAATATGACTTCCCAACAATATGGATCTGACTCCCATGATCTGCCATCGATTTAACGTAATTCGTTAAGAAATATTATCAAATTGAGACCAAATGCCAAGAGACAATGACTTGGTTGGATGAAATTGAGAAATTGAACAAGAAATAAAAGCATGATTACATATGTATCTGAACGACTTCAGAGTATATTTTTAAACCCCATTTTCTTCAATGCAAATGATAATTTGTACAGAAAATATTATTGAATTAGAAAAAAAATCAAGAAAATGGAGCACTGTATCCCTTTTCGTCGTAACGGCCATGGATGCTGCCTATGTAAGGAGTAGCAGATTGTATGATTAAAATGTGGAATACAATGGCGTTTTTTGCCATCTCCATAAACAAACCTAACATGGTATCAAAGCTTCTTCACTCGAGCTAAGGCTCAGCCTCTAGTGGCGTCCAATCCACCCTCCTCCATCATACCATTTCAGTCACACAACCCATCCCCAACCATCTACATATCTGATCCCTTGTAACTAACAACCACAAACTAACCCCTACGGAAGGCACAGCTCGTTCCCCTTCTTACTGCTTACGATTTGCCAGGCATCGTCGAAGGATCACAGATGTGATGCCAGATCAACAAATCAAAGATGACAAGGGAGAACTCTCAGGCCCAAATCCAGAATACTTGCTATGGCATCGTCGTGACCAATTTGTCACGAGTTGGCTAATATCCTTCGTCACAGAGGAGATCGGATCTCAGCTTGCAGGATACACCACCTCTAGAGATGTGTGGACGTTTCTTCAACAATGCTTCACCACTCATGCTCTCTCAAGACTCCATCACCTTCAATCTGAACTCTGAAGCCTCAAAAAGGGTGATCTATCTATCTCTTCTTATGTAAACAAAGAAAAAAGATTAGTTATGAATCTCAAGATGTGTGGGAACCATGTTTCTGATGATGATCTGGTTATGCACATCCTTCATGGCTTACCACATGAATATGAATCTATCATTACATATGTCAATGGTAAATCAAAGCCATGCTTTTATAACAAAGTCCTAGGACTTCTTCTTAACCATGAACATCGTATACTTAAGTACAATCAACCTCCAAAAGTTAACTAGGTCTCTCGCAATACAAATATGGGATAATTACACCCATAACCCTGAGTAATTCCTCAATCTCAATCATAACCCTGCATAATCGCGAATTATACGAGAAACCCTGAGTAGTCACTCCGTCTCGCACTCATAACCCTCCGTTAGTTTAATATATTAACTCAACCACAACAATGAGTTAATCTAACTCATCCTGAATCTAACGGTTAGAAAATAAAGAAAAAAACCCATCTCCCTTCAACCTCCATCCACCTTCCTCAGCAAACCAGAGGAGCAACTAACTGGAGAAGGGAGGCTGGATGATGACGGGCTGCGAGCTTCGAACAGGGGGTGTGTTCGGGCAGGGATGCAGGCTTCGGCGCTTCGAGCATGGGAGAGGAGGGAGGCTCGAGGGGGCACCCCTCCCTGCACCTCTGCACCGATGTCGAGGGGGGGATTACAGAGGTGCGGGGAGGGGGTCGAACGAAGTGCAGAGGTTCACGGTGACGGGGTAGGGGGAGCGAGGGGCGGTGGTGCAGGGTCGATCGAGGTGGGGGCTTCCCTTGCAGAGGATGACGGCGACGAGGGCGGGTTGCAGAGGTGCGGGGAGGGGGGTCGACCGATGTGGGGGCCTCCCTTGCAGAGATTGACGGCGACGGGGGCGGGTTGTAGAGGTGCGGGGAGGGGTGTCGACCGATGTGGGGGATTCCCTTGCAGAGGTTGACGGTGAACCGGAGGGCGGTGGGGTAGTGAGGGGCGGTGGTGCACGAAGGGGGGTCGACGGGGGATGGGGGGAGGCGATTGCAGGCGAGGTCTGGAGGAGGAGGGGTTGCTTGCAGATTGACGACGGCGAAGTGAGTTACAGAAGTGCGGGCGGGTGCCTACAGGGGGGCGATCGAGGTGAGGCCTTCCGGAAGTCGCTGGGGGGAACTGGTTGCAGAGGTCGACCAGAGGGCTTATAGAGGTCGACGACGACGGGGGGAGGGGCGTTGCAGGCGAGGTTCAGGGATAGCTTGCAGATCGACGGTGGTGTTCGAAGGGCTTGCGGCAGTGGTCACCGTGCAGGAGGCCGAGGATCTTGCGCTATGACAACCGCCAGCCCGTTGGGGAGAGAAGGCGATGGCATGACTTTTAAATAAAAATAAGTATTAGGGGTAACTTTGTATTTTTTTAACAGAAACCGTCTAATATAACGACCATCGCAAACGGAATATAACACAGGGTTATGTCCTGTAAGAGTTAAACATTACTCAGGGTTCCTCGTGTAATTCGCGATTATGCAGGGTTATGATTGAGATTGAGGAATTACTCAGGGTTATGGGTGTAATTATCCCTACAAATATTCATGATACTCTTCACCACATCACCATGTCTGCTCGAGGTGCTGCCCATCGTTCACGTGGTCAAGGTCAATTTCCTTGTCAAGGTCGTTTCTTTCATGCTCGTGGTCGCACACATTTGACATTCAACAATCGAATTCGCAACACACCTCAATTTACTACTTCCTGTCAGATTTGTGGTCATACAAATTGAAGGATATGGTTAGATCCTCAAGCGCATCACGGAAGCGTGAGCGTTGTATCGAATACGACGAAGAACGACTAGTCGTACTAGTTGTTCTATGCAGCGGAAATTAAAAATTTTCATACGACGAAACCACATGATCCAAGAACACTTCTCGGATCGTTTCGTCTAAACCACAAACAAGTAATAGGATTACCTCTTGAAGCGTGGTTGCGATCGAGTCTCTAAACAAAGAGACCTCCTGTCTCAAGTCCGATCCAACGGAGGAGACGCTTGCGAGCGCGGCGATGAACCGCGTGCTTCTCGCAATCCATGTTGATGATCCAAGCGGCGAATCTCCTGATCTCGACACACGAGATCCGACGTCTTCTTCACGAGCGAGGTGCACCGAAGTAGACGGAGATCCACGAGCAGATGATCGGGCAGCATAACGACGACGCTGCAGCGATGGAGAACCTCTCCATGGCATCCATGGTGGACGACCACATGAGAGGGAGAGAGAGGGCTGACGTCTAGAGAGAAAGAGAGAGAGAGATGCTTCTCAAGCATTATGTGTAAAGAGAGGGCATGGGTATGCCTCTCTATTTATAGGGTTTTGGGATCCATGGATCTCAATCCATGGGACATATAAAATCAATGGATGAGATTGATTTATGTCAATCCAATGGTCAAGATTGTTGTTGGTAAAAGCCAACAACTTGTAATTTAATTTAGATTAAAATATATTTGACAAAATCAAATATAAATCAATCCCAAATTAAACCAATAAATAAGGAGAGAATATACATGGAGATTACATCTCCATGTACATTCCATGTGGACGGCCACCCATTCCAATTTGGAATTGGGTGCCGCCCACCCTTACCATATGGAGGGCAATCTCACGGAGATCCATGAGATTGCATGACTCCTTGATATTCTCCATTATTTATTTCCAACAACTTTTTGTTGGGATTTTATTCATCAAAAATAATTCACAATTATATTTGAGAATATTGCAATCTTGACATTGGAAAAATGCGAATCATATTCACAACCCAAAACAACATATAATTTACATTGTCAATTAATTAGACAATGTGTATCCAATACACATTAATAATTAATCAACAAATATAAATTATAATTAGCTCTCTCTAATACATTATAAATCACATTTATAATATATTATGAATAATTGGATATTACTATCCACATTATTCTTATCCATAATAATTAAATCACATTTAATTATATCGGATAACTTATTCTCATGTGCTCAAATAATATGAATCACATTCACATTATTTACATCTTTGATAATCAAATCACATTTAATTATCTAAGACAACTCTCCTTATAATATGAATCAAATTCATATTATTCATGATAATTAAATCTCATTTAATTATCCATTTTCTCAATGCTTGGATACATATATCAACAATAGAATTATCCATGAACTCTTTCAAGGATAATGCGCTTTCTCCACGAATACTTGGAGATAAGGACAGGGCGATTGTATTGTTCCACGTATAGTGACATGGATATTGAGATCATATCTCAAATCCAGATCGCGGGCCTCCCATAGATGCTTGATTAAATCAAGACCGCAAATCTAATCTTCTCATTGCATCTGAATCACATTCAGATCAATGTCCAACATTTGGACTAAGATCAGATTACTTCTCTACTGAGATGAGTCACTAAAATCCAGACCCGTTTCATCACTCCCTAGGAATGGAAGCGTCATGGTTATACGATCATTTATGATCACATCACCCTCAGGTATTCCCAATACCTGTACATCCTGCATACTGGAAGACTCAGAATAAACCCGAAGTATTAGATCAACTTTACACTGTCTACTTCAGGGTTTTATCAGTAAGTTTCTCATTCGGTCATTGGGAGTCGGTATCGATCATATACTTTCCAAAAGCATATATCATACCTATGTCTTGATCATATACTTTCCAAAAGTATATATCAAACCTACAAATTCAGTCAAGCTTCCAAAGCGAGACGACCGTGCGCATGGAATTTGATTCTTCCCAATATCTCATGAGTGAGCTCATGTCTTCCGGTTCAGTAACTGAACCTGTATGATCCCTTTGAGAGATCGTATTACTCATATGCCCTTATATACACACCAGCGCGCGCGGTGTATAGACCTTGATTAGGTCATCAACCTATTGGTCTGCCAAATGTACATACTCAGACATATAGTAACACATCTGTCTCCGGTCAGAGGATGTGTGCCTATATCATGACAGCATACGATATAGGACTTTGGTTATCTCGATCTCGTTAAGTCAACTCTTTAACCTAACTCATCTGACACCTCCGAATCTCTATTCCTATGCAGAGGACCTGCATCAAGAGGTCGGTCAGATATCAGCCTAACTGAGAAAGGATTGCCATCTCCTACTCAGGCTGGAGATCATCTCTTAATAATCATTTGACAGTGCTTGATGAGTCCTCAATCTAACTCATTAGATATTCATCTAAGCACCAGCCTCCATGATTCAATAATTGAATCAACAGCTGTATGATCATTAAGATGGCCATGGTACATAACCCTAATTGTACTAAGGAACCTATTATGCAAATTATGTATTCTTCATTTCAGATTAGGGAATGATATTTGCAATAACATTTATTGCATAATGGCTCGCCGTGGGCTCGCATGTCCAACACAAATCACACTGCCAATAGATGCTATTTTCGATACAATCAGGCAAGTGAGATACCCAATCCTCAGTCATACATCACCAATGCAAGTCCTAAACTATGGTACCCATATTCTAGAGCCACACATCATCTTACAAATTCACTAGCAAATCTAGACATCTTTGTAGATTATCGGGGCTGTGATGAGGTTACAATTGCAAACAACCAAGGTTTATCGGGGCTAAGTCGATCTCTCATCCTTCTCATCCTCTTATCTTACGGGATGTTTTACATGTTCCCTCAAAAACCCAAGAATTTACTATCTATCCAATGTTTCTCTAATGAAAATTCTTGTTATTTTAAGATGTTTCCTCACAAGCTGGAGGTAAAGGATATCAAGACTCACAAGCTACTTCTCCAAGGCCACACTAAAGAGGGGCTCTATCAGCTTTGGCTACCATCACATGCCTCAACCACACAGCTATCCCCTGAAGGACAGTCTCCTGTTGCCATGCTCTCTGCTCGAGCCTCTTATGATATTTGGCACCAACATCAGGGACACATATAAAATTCTAGTTAAAGATATAATTTAGACTTCTAAGTTATCTATGCTCAATTCTTCTCTCTCCAATATATGCAGTTCATGCCAATGTTCTAAAGCTAGTAGGTAATATCTTCCAGAAACCTTATCTAAGAGTAATGAGGCCTTTGCCTTAATTTTCTCTGATGTGGCAGTCTCCAGTTCTTGGATATAATGGTGATCGTTACTGCATGACCTTCATTGACGATTTTACAAAGCATATCCGGATTTATACTTTGGAAACTAAAGATCAGTCGTTCAATGCCTTTTTACAATTCTAAAAACTCATTCAAATACAGTTCAATATGAACCTAAAGGCACTTCACACTGATGGTGACACTGAATATCATCATATTCGATGATGGTGTACTACCAATGGAGTCCATATATGCATATCTTCCCCCATACGTCTCAACAAAATGGAAGTGTTGAACGAAAGAACATACACCTTATAGAAATGGCACTTGCTATGCTGTATCACTCAAATGTGCCCCTCAAATATTGGCCCCTAGCCTTTCATACAACCACTCACATTATAAATCTGCTACACTCACAACATATCTTAAATCGCTGATACAACTTCTCTTCAATAAAACACATGGCTATACCTTTCTTTTTGTGTTTGGTTGTGGGTATCATCCATATCTCCAACCTTACAATAAAAACAAATTACTACCACACTCCATTCTTCATAAGGGTGTTATCCCATGTCACATTTTCTTCTACTAAGAGTCTCTCCAGTTGTGATAGGTAACTTACAGATGCTCTGATGGCTATTTCAATTCTTCGGGATCATCATAGTGCATTGCGAGATCACAGTTGGAAAAATGACATGGAGGAGGATGGATGCCCTCACATACATGGGCAAGTGTGATCTTGTGCCATTTCCCCCAGTGTCAAGTCTGTTGCCTGCAGATGGGTCTTTACGACCAAGCAGTCACATGATGGTTCTATTGACAGATTGAAGGCTAGACTTGTAGCATAGGGCTTCACTCAGACTTATTCCATGGATTATTTTGAGACTTTTTATCTGATGGCAAGGATGTGATCTATCTGCACTATTCTCTTTGTTGTTGTTAGTAAGAATTGGCCCAACTTTCAATAAATGTGAATAATGCTTTTCTCTTTGGTGGCCTCAAGGAGGCCTATATGACATAGCCACCAGGTTACTCAATCGAGGGGGACCATGTGTGCCGATTTCCTAAGTCCATTTATGGCCCAAAATAGAGTTTACGGGCTTGCATTGACATGTTATTGACATGCTTACTACTGAGATCAGCTCTTTTGGCTTCCACAGGATGACACATGACTATTCTATATTTGTCAAATGACAACCCATTGGCACGGTTATACTGGTCGTCTATGTTGATAATATGGTAATTACTAGTGATGATAAAGTTGGCATTTTAGAGATCAAGACCTTCCTCCAGAAAGTGTTTGTCATAAAGGACCTTGGTCAAGTCTACTACTTTCTTGGCAAAGAAGTGATACACATTATAGAGGGATTACACCTCTCACAATGACAGTATTGCTTAGACATTTTTATGGAGGATGGACTATTTTGATGCAAACCATCTGAGATCCTTACAGAACTGCAAAAACATTTGACATCCATTGATCCTAAATTTGAGGATAGTACACTATATAAAAGCCTAGTAGGCAAACTGCTTTACCGTACTATCATTAGGCCATATATAGCATATGTTATGAGTAGAGCAAGCCAACACATGAAGAGACCTTAAAGGAATCTTCAGGGCTAGGCCTCTTCTACGGTGTCAATGGCCATATTGATGTCACCGCTTATGCTGATACAGATTATGCTAGTTCACCTAAGGACTGAATATCTACCATAGGTTATGCTATGTTTGTTGGTGACAATCTTGTCACATGACGTAGCAAGAAGCAAACCGTGGTTTCTAAATCGAGTGTAGAGGAAAAATACATGACGATGGCCCAAGCCATTTGTGAGATTACATGTCTTATCTTTTTCTACAAGTTCAACTCCATAATACTATTCATGTCCCTTTATATTGCGATAACATGTCTGCTACCTACATCACCAACAATCTAGTTTTTCAAGAGCGGACTAAGCACATTGAAGTTGATTGTCACTTCATTCGAGATGCAATATAGGGAGGGAAAATTACAATCTCTCATATCTCCACAGATCTTTAGCTTGTAAATATATTCACAAAGGCGCTACGGAAGAAATGTCTCTTATGAATGATTTCCAAATTGGGCATGACCGTTAGATATGATCCAACTTGAGGTGGAGTGTCAGAGTTCATGTGTTATTTCTCTTTATAGTTATTGAGTCATGTAACTCCTTTGTGGCATCTATGTAATTTTCTCTTTTCACTTCTTTAGGGTTTCACACTATATGAGAAACCTTGACCCATAAGATAAATTATTCATTCTCTATTTTTTCTCCACACGATTTACATTTTGTCTAAGTTGATGTAGATATCTTTTCCTTTTGGTGATTACGGTGTTTCAGTTGGTCAATACATGCTGATGTTTTGTGATAACAGGGAAACTGAGTTTTCAGGCAAACAAACCAATGAAAGCAAAGCATATAGAGATTGATCGTCATTCCATCTGGCGTGTAACGGAGTAAGGGATTATTATTCATCAATGTATCATTTATATTTCAGTAGATCAGTTTGCAGACATTATCACATGGGCACACTTAATCGAACGTCTAACGTTAGAAGACCCCTGAAAACAAGCTAATGGTACCCAAAGATCATAGATATTTCTATTTTACTCCTTTTTTTTACTCCTTTTTTTAATTACTTCAAGTTTAAACCTGACGACTCCACTAATTTTCCGACAGATTGTGCAGGTCACAAGTTACCGTTTCTGGATAAGCCAAATCTGGCTAATTTTGTGCCAATATTTTGTTCGTGAAAACCTCAGTGTGCAAAGATCCGGCTGTAGGAACTCCGATGAATATTCAAATCTGAATTTTTTGCATGTATAAAAACAGTTATGATCAACTGTTTTACCATGGGTAAGGATGGAAAAGAGGCGTTTTTTTCCATTAGAAACTGTAACTGATGTTACATGGTATAAACGGAGCATACAGAGTCTACTTGAGGTAATAGGTGTCTGAGAATGCATCATAAGCGCTAATGGAATTCTGCTTTTTCGCCATTACTCTTTCAGTTGTATTTATTAAGTAATTCTCAGAAAAAAAACTGGAGATATAACTAGGGGTGGTCAAAATATCGGGGTCAGACAGGTACCCGACCCGGTTATTTCGACCCTAAGTTCACAGGTACCCGAGAAATATGTTTGGGTGGGTCGGGTACCCATTAGCAGCTAACCCACTCAACCCGATGGAAAAGCTCATAGGTAATCCCGGATAGCTGGTTAGCAACCCAACCAATCGTTTCCAGCCCCACCGTCCCACTGCCATTCTCCGCATTTGCGACTGAGGACATCTTCTTCCTTCAAGTGGAAAAAATGTTATATAATATACGTGCAGATAGAAGGAACTTCTTCTCGATCTCCGCAGACTTGTGATCAGAACCTTCGTCTCCACCGAACTGCGAGCATTACAGGAGAAGTCATGCATGTCCCTTTTGATTTCCAAACATTTATCGCATGATAACTCAATCCATAATCCATCATTAACGTAAATATTGTCTTTCAGTAACCATTTGGTTATTTACTGTTTACCTTATATTTATCTAAACTCGTGATGGTGTTTCTCAAATCGTCAGCACATAATAATTAAGGGAACCTCGTGATTTCCCAACAAGTGGTATCCGAGCTCGCATTATCGAGATGAGAAATGATGACGGAGGCATGATGATCAAGTTGACGAGCACAAAGTGGATGCATCCGCAAGGAGCGTCTGCACCAGAGGCACGAGGAGCAGTCGACACGGAGGTCCGTTCTTGAGGAGGGACAACTCGTGACAAGGAGAAGCATCAGTATCGTGTTCTCCAAGTACAAGGTGATGATTATCTGATTTTATTCTTGTAACTGAGCCTCGGTTTTGTTAGGCAACAAAACTGAGAAGACATTGTGCCCTCTCCTTTTTCCGACCTAGTAGATTCGTTGTGGGTGGTCGTACCCTGTGGGGTTTTCCTCTCTTACATCGAGGAGGGTTTTCCCACGTAAAATTTAGTCTCTCTGTGGTTGCTTGATTATCGTGCTACGATTATTGTGCTATGATTAATGTGCTTGGTTTCCGTATGGGAAACGTTCCACTGCCAGTCATACTTTGCATGACAGGTTAAGGAAACCCCGTGATTTGCCAACACTATCGCGCGTACCCCTAAGACATGTATATTATAATAAAAAAGGGAGCGGGAGACATTCAAATTAATCAACAATTCAATACCAAAGATATAAATGGCATTATGCACAAACACCTTCCTGTTGAGATTGTTGAGATAATTATGGTAGTTGTTGAGATAATTATGTTAGTTTTCTATTTTTGGTATGTCTCTCTTATGTAATTAACCCAGGGCTTTTCTCCTATATAAGAGAGCCCTAGGGTCTCTTCTATCATATGAAAACGTTTTCTCCCATCATGGTATCAGAGCAACGGTCCTAGATCGGGGTTCCTGTATCCCACCCAAAACCCTAACCCCCTCCCCCCCCCCCCCCCGCCTCCTCTCGGCGCCGCCGCAGCCCAGCTAGGGCCCTCCCCCCACCGATCGCTGCTGCCCTAAGGCGGTCCAGCCCTTCTGCACCGCTGCCTGGGTTTTCCCCAGTCACCTGCGTCGCCGCCAGGGCCCCTCCAGCCTCCTACGCCGCCGCCTGGGCCGACCCCTGCCATCCCGAGGTGCCACAAAAGCCCCCCCGCCCTCCTGTGCTCGGCTGAGGTGTCCAGCAAGTGCCGAGTGCGCTCCGGTTGACTTCCCGTGATCTGAAACTGGTATTCCAGCCCCTGTTTTGCAATCTATTGGTCTGATTTTGGTTGTCGGTGGTGTTTTTGGTCTTCCATATCACATCTAAACGCCACTAGACCTTCATAAACTGCATAGGAATGGTTGTATAAGTCTACATATACAACCACTCCTCTTCATGCTTGTGTAGACATTATTCAGTTGATCTACTCCTCAGTTGTCCGAGGTTCATTTCATTGATACAATGTCCGACATTAAAAGTGACGTGTTCTCTTCTTCTGGTGTATTCAAAGGACCTGCACCAATAGTCAAGATGGATGGGACCAATTATGAACTATGGTCCATGCAGTTTCGCACTCTTATGCAGTGCCACAACAAAGAACACATTATCACCGAATCCGAACCGGAGGACAAAACTGGGTCCAATGCTTCGTGGAAGCAAGATGATGCTTATGCTCGTATTAGGCTCTCCGAGACGCTCACCACGGAGATTGCCAACGATATTGTCAACCAACCCACCGCCAAGGCTATGTGGGATATTTTAGCAGCCACATATGGGCAAGCCAAGAATGAGAGCAAGATTCTTCAGTTACAGTTTGACATTTTCTCGACCAAACAGAATGGTCGCCCGCTTCATGTGCATTTTTCTCATCTTCGCGGCATGTTTGAACGTCTACACAGCTTCATGCCTATCACTGCCAGCACTGAGCAGCAACAACAGTATCGGAACACCACTATGACATGGGTGTTCCTATCCTCTCTTGATTCCGAATATGATGCAACACGTACACAACTTCTAACTGGAGAGACGATATCCCCTATGGAAGAAGTATACAAACGACTCAGTCGGATTACCACTACTCCCACTACTGTCGCTCCGAATCCTTTCGCTATGGCCGTCTCACGGGGAAGGGGAGGATCTTCCCAGTTTCGAGGACGTGGTCTTCGTGGTCGTGGTGGTGGCCGTCAACGTGGCCCGTGTTCTTATTGCCATCGTCCTGGTCACTTTGAGGAGACATGCTTTCAGAAGCATGGATATCCAGCCTCTGCAAGGATTGCTGAACAGACAGAACCTACCTTGGCTCCATCTCAGGATGCTCGCCTGGATGATATTGTTTCTAAACTTCGCGACATAATGTCCGCTCCCATTATTCCGGCTGCGACTTCTTCTGATGCTGCGGCTACTGCCAAAGCCTCGTCTAGCTCGTCAGGTACTACTTATGCTCTTACGAGTTGTAGCAGCTCTGATTTGACTGATTGGATTGTGGATTCGGGAGCATCTCATCATATGTGTGGAGACCGAGCACAGTTTACTTCCTACAGCCCGATTGCCTCTGGTCGATTCGTGGTGATTGCTAATGGAGTTCGACTACCTATTGTTGGTCAGGGGGAGATTGTTCTAGCTCCTTCTTTTCATTTGCAGAACGTTTTACATGCTCCAACCTTTCAGATGAATCTTTTGTTTATTAGTCAAATTACAAAAGATTTACATTGTCGTGCCATATTTGATCCATCTTCCCTTGTGTTTCAGGACATACTAACGAGCAGAGTGATTGGATGTGGTGGCCGTGAGCAGCGAGGATTGTACAAGCTTACCATACCATCTCATGCTGGGATCGCTACTATTCCTTTTGGATCTGTTTCACCGTTCATGTGGCATCTACGCTTTGGACATCTTCCTCTTCAGAAGATGTGTCATGTTCTACCTCAATTATCTACTCGTACTACCTTGGATTGTGAAGCCTGTCAGCTTGGAAAGCGCCATCGCTCTTCATTTCCGTCTCGTCAGAGCCGTGACAGTAGTCAGTTGTTTGAGTTATTTCATTTTGATATTTGGGGTCCTAGTCGTGTTCCTGATCATCAGGGACATCGTTTTTATTTGGTTGCTCTTGATGATTACTCTAGACTATCTTGGGTGTTTTTGTTAAAACATAAGTCTGAAGCTGGTGCTCTAATCAAGTCTTTCCTTATTGAGGTCAAAAACATTTTCTCCGCTAATGTTAAAATTATTCGTACGGATAATGCCTTGGAATTCTCTACCTTACAATTATCTGCATTTCTCAGATCTATTGGTGTTATTCATCAGACCTCTTGTGTTCATACATCACAGCAGAATGGTGTAGCTGAACGCAAACACCGTCACCTTCTAGACGTCACACAGACGCTTTTGATTCAGAGTCGAGCTCCCCATTCTTTCTGGGGAGATGCTGTTTTTACAACCTGTTACTTAGTAAACAGGATGCCTTCCACCATGCTAGGAGAAAAGGTTCCCTTCTTGAGTGCGTTTCCCGAGAAGGACCTATTTTCTCTCACTCCCAGAGTTTTTGGTTGCATCGCCTTTGTCCACAAATTTGCTCCTGGTCGTGACAAGCTCTCACCCAGAGCGGTCAAATGTGTTTTTGTTGGATATTCTCGTACCCAAAAGGGTATCGTTGTTTTGATCCTGTAGGACGGAGATATTATGTGAGTGCTGATGTCACATTTTTTGAGTCTATTATGTATTTTTCTCCTACAGGTGACAGATTGTCCAATGGTAGTTCTGAAGAAGATGTGGTTGTTCCTCCACCACCTCCTTCTCCTCCAACTCTGCCTACTCCACCACAAATCTCTCCACCTCCATCTCCACCTCCACCTCAATTCTTGCCACGTGTTTACACTCGTAGGTCTTCAACTCACCCCGATGCTCATATGCCCTCTACATCATCCAACACGCCTCAGGTATGTCATGAACATATTATTTCATCTGATGGTCTTTTGGATGGATCACAAGCTGAGACAATTATACAGAACATTGTGGATGATGACGTGGAGGTTCCCATTGCTTTGAGGAAGCCTCGTCGTCAGTGTGCTACTTACCCTCTTGCTGCACATGTTAGTTTGGATCATCTTCCAAAAGAGTACAGGCGCTTTGTTGTGGGACTATCTGCAGTTACTGTCCCACGAACATATCAGGAGGCGTTACAGGACAATAGGTGGCGTATGGCCATGGAAGAGGAGATAGCAGCCTTGCAGTCGCGGGGTACATGGAGTCTTGTGCCTGCTCCTTTGGGTGCCTCCGTAGTCGGCTGCAAGTGGGTATTTACAGTCAAGCACAAAGCAGATGGCAGTGTGGATCGCTACAAGGCGAGACTTGTGGCACGTGTGGACTACCAGGATACCTTTTCCCCAGTAGCCCGACACTCAACGCTTCGTATCCTTCTGTCAGTTGCAGCTTCCAAGGATTGGCCTCTTTATCAGCTTGATGTGAAGAATGCATTTCTATATGGGGATCTACAGGAGGAAGTTTATATGAAGCAACCACCAGGGTTTGCTACTGAGGGGGAGTCCTAGAAGGTATGCAGGCTCCATAAGGCGATTTATGGCCTTAAGCAGAGCCCTAGAGCTTGGTACCAGAAGCTATCGGAGCTAATAGAGCAACAGGGGTTTGTATGGTCTACTGCAGATCATTCACTTTTTGTCCAGAAGACACAGAGAGGTACCATTGCTATTCCTGTCTATGTAGATGATATCATTGTCACAGGGGATGATGACCAGAGCATTCAGACTGCCAAGGAATTCCTTGGTACGCAGTTTGTGACCAAGGATCTTGGCACTCTTCGATACTTTCTTGGACTGGAGTTTGCAAGGAATCAGCGTGGTCTTGTGATGACCCAGAGAAAGTTTGTGATGGATCTGCTTTCTGAGACAGGTATGACAGAATGCAAACTTGCTACTACTGCTATGGATCCAGGTGTGAGATTGTATGATGATGACACTGAAGAGGTTGACAGCAGGAGATACAGAGAGCTTGTTGGGAAGCTCCTATATGCCACCATCACCAGACCAGATATTTGCTTTGCAGTGTGCAAAGTTAGCCAGTTCATGGAGCAACCCAGGAAGGTGCATATGGATGCGGTTCAGATGATTTTGAGGTATCTGAAGAACTCACCTGGTACTGGTCTTATCTTCAGCAGGGATACATCCCTTGAGGTGACTGCATGTGCAGATGCAGATTATGCAGGGTGCCCCAAAGACAGGAAGTCTACTTCTGGCTTTGCTGTTTTTGTAGGCAACTCCCTTGTTTCATGGAAAAGCAAGAAGCAGACAGTGGTTGCAAGATCCAGTGCATAATCTGAATACAGGTCCATGGCACAGGGAAGTGCAGAGATGATGTGGGTTAGATCCGTATTGACGGGCCTTGCTGTTGAGGTTCCTCTTCCTATGCAGTTGTTATGTGATAATCAAGCAGCTCTGTTTATTGCCAATAATCCTGCTTTCCATGAACGAACTAAACATATAGAGGTGGATTGCCATTACACTGAGACATGATTGAGAAAGGTCTCATATCCACCACTCATGTTTCTACTGGAGATCAGACAGCTGATATCTTCACCAAGGCACTTACTAGAGGTCCTTTCCAGAAGTGTTGTACCAAGCTGAGCATGATAGATATCTATGCTCCAGCTTGAGGGGGAGTGTTGAGATTGTTGAGATAATTATGGTAGTTGTTGAGATAATTATGTTAGTTTTCTATTTTGGTATGTCTCTCTTATGTAATTAACCCAGGGCTTTTCTCCTATATAAGAGAGCCCTAGGGTCTCTTCTATCATATGAAAACGTTTTCTCCCATCACGTACCAATATATAAAAAAGGAATTATCTAATAGGTACACACTAAGCATCACCATGACATAAAACAAATACCAAGCTTTGATTTGAATCCAACCTCGTAATTTTAAAGATAGTAGCAGCTCTACCGATTCATATTTAACACAGTTTGACGACCATACTGAACTACAACTGTGCAAGAACTACACAACACCTGCCCTGCGTGTAATCACAACCTTACAAATTCAACCCCATTGTGCCTACACCAACGTAGATTCAGAACTTCTCCACCTTCTCTGCCTTCACCAAGAGATTCACCTTCTTGATCACGTCCATTCTTGCACCTGGGAAATTGAACACGCGTCCGTGCTCCTCGGAGTACAGGTGCGAGGAGAAGAAGACATCCCCAGATCTGCTCCCCACATCTACACCGAAGCCCAAGAGCTCCACCTTCTTACTACACAAGGTGCAACGGCTCCGTGGCTTCTCCAACATCACTCTTGAGTGAGTAGATGTTTTCACAGGTAAACAGATCTTTGGGTGAGGGACCTTTTACCTGTTTTCCTCTATATATTGTACTCACCCCTCTTACCTTTGATTTTAGCGAAGAGAACTCTAATCTCCAATTGAGAGGAGATTAGAGTTATTGGAGATTAGAGTTAGAGAGTTGTTCCATGACTTTTTTTCTTTTAATGAGGATTTTCCACGCAAGATCGATGGGATGAACTCCAAATTGCCTCCGTTGTACGGAGGCGTTCGCTTGGTAATTGGTACGGCGGTGAGCTATTCCCTGGCGGTACCACTCAGTTGAGACCACAACCTCTTGTAGGTCCTTTATTCTTGTGGCTTGTTATGGAGGTCGGAGATGATGAAGAGAAGATGATCTTCAAGATGGATAATGTCCATGTTCAAATCACTAGGATGAAATTCACCAAGACAAACTACCTCATGTGGTTTGCTGCCATAGAAGTAGCATTTTCATCTAGGGCTCGTGGGAGCTACATCAATGGTTGAAAAAAACCCCTCACTATCATGGACAAGTTGTATGAACAATGGTATGTTGAGGATAGTTAGTGTCAAAACTAGATCATCAATGCTGTCACCCTAGATATCCAACCCCTCATCCTTTGGAAGAAGTCTTCTAGAGACCAGTGGCATACTCTTGAGAGCATATATCATCAGAAACATCAAGATATTTACCTGTATCGATTGAGCAGAGAAGTCTACAGTATGAGACAAGGGGAACTATCAGTTGCCGCCTATTATTCGACTCTACGAACAAAATGGGATGAAATGTACTATTATTGCGATGACACATGGACAAGTACCACTGATCAGAAGAAGCTTTGAGATGAGATTTGGAAGCAAAGAATTTTTGTTTTCCTTAGTGGTATTAATAATGAATTTGAGGCGACCAGGAACCAACTCTTGACTACTGGAATTGAATCTAAAATTAAGGAGGTATACAATGCTATTGAGTACAAGGAACAAAGACACGGTGCAATGAAGGATGGCAATGTCAATATGCTTGAAAAGCCCACCTTTCTAAGCAAAGGGAATAAAAGCAGCCACTGGAAGGACAAGAAATGTGGACACTACAAGAAACTTGGTCATGGAATCTACTATTGCTGGAAGTTCCATCCTGAGAAGAGAATGAATAAGGGGAAGAAACCATCTACTATGGTTGCTGAGGGGAGATGCCTTATGAACAACCGACTCAAGAATCTGCATGAGTTTGTAAAGAAGAAGAAGATCACTTATCTCTGACAAGAGTAGAGCCGAAGCATAAGCGGTGGACAATGCATTGGTGGTGAAGAATAGTGAATGTAATCTTTCTCCTAGTTCTGAGTGGATAATTGATAGTGGAGCCACGAACCATATGTCTGGGAACTCCAAAATGTTACATGAATATAAGTTTACCTCTGGGAGAGAATGCATGGATCTAGATGATGGATCTTTTGTTACAATTGCTGGAAAAGGGAGTATACCCATTGTCGGTAAATTCATGTTGAAAAATGCACTACATGCTCCCTATTTCCCAGTTAACTTATTACATGTTCATCGCATTACCAAGGACCTTAACCATCGTCTGATTTTTTTATGCAAATTCTTGTGTTATGTGGGACTTGGATACGAGGAAACAGATTGGGATTGGATTGGTTGCTGATGACCTCTACTGCCTTCCTACAACTGCTGCCTCTGCTTGGGTTGCTGCTATGGATAATAAGTGCAAGATAGATCTTCAGAAGCTGAAACAATGGCACGAGCGTCTTGGTGACCTTGGGTTTGCTACTCTTCGTACCTTATTCCCTGCATTATGTAATATCGCTAAACCCGGTGTTTGCCTATGCGAAGTATATGGACTGGCCAAGCACACTAGAACTGTTTACCTTATTTCAAACCATAATAGTAAAACGATATTTTAGATTGTTCATTTTGATGCGTAGGGCCCTTTGAATGTAGGGAGTCTGGGTGGTCATGAGTACTTTATTATCTTTATTGACGATTTTTCAAGATGTACTTTGTTTACCTATTGAAAAACAGAAGTTGGGTTCCAGAGATGGTGAATAATTTTATAAGAATGATATCCAACTAGTATTCAACAAATGCCAAAACTATATGAACGGATGATGCAAGTGAATGTCTTGAGGGATCTTTATATGCTTTTCTTGAGAAAAAAGGCATCATTCATGAAACTTCTTGCAGCTATACTTCTAAGCAGAACCGAGTTGTCGAGAGGAAGAATTTACATCTCTTGGATGTGACTAGGGCTCTTGTTTTCCAAGGAAATGTTTCGTCTTTTGGGGGAGAAGCAATCTTCACCGCTGCCTTTCTTATCAATAGAACTCCTTCTATATGATCAAGAGAAAGATCCCTTTTCCATTGTTCAACCCGCAGAGCCCCATTCAATATGAATCCTCGTGTGTTTATGTTTGTCTGCTTCCTTCACAACTCTGGAGCTGGACCAAGCTTGCAAAAATCGGCCGACTAGGCCGACTAGTCGGTCTGACTAGTCGAGTCGGGGGGGGGGGGGGGGTGGGGGGAGGATAGCCGACTGGACTAGGCCTAGTCGGGCCGACTAATCGGCCGATTTTTACATCAAGCTTTTACAATTTTTTCCTTTTTTGCTTTTTGTTAACAACAAACTTATTCAAATATGCTTAATGTTATATTTAATGCCAATTACTTCTTTTGTTTCATTATGTAAGTATAGAAAATGTACAAATCTATGCTAATACATAAGCAAACTTATTCTAATATGCAATAATGTTATAATTAAAGTCAATTACTTCTTTTATTTCATTATGAAAGTATTAAAATGTACAAATCTATGTAAAAAATGATTTATATATTTAAAATAATTTAAAAAATTCAAAACCGACTAATGGCCGACTAAATCCGACTAGTCGCCCGACTGCCGATTAATCCTTAGTCAGTGACCCCGTCGACCGAGTACCGACTACCACTTTCTGCAACCTTGACCTGGACTACGAAAGTTAAAACCAAGGGCTACAAAATGTGTCTTTCTTGGCTACTCATGGACTCAAAAGACTACAAGTGCTATAACCATGTGACCCATCATCTTCATGTGAGAAAGGATGTCACCTTCTTTGCGGATCAATCCTACTTCCCAGTAAATGATCTTAAGGGGGAGCTCCTTGATATGAATAATGAGGGAACTGGAGAGGGTGTGTATATTCTTGGTGATGATGACGAGGGGGGGCCATTCATTGACTAGCATCTATAAGATCATGGAGGATGAAGATCTTATGGGGGTTGAAGATATCACAACACCAAACCATCAACCCAATCCCTCCTCAATGACTCCAAATCCTGGCAACACTGTAACTCTCCAACCTTTGTGAATCTTTGGAATACTTCTTCTGACGATGTAGAATCCCCTTATGGTGGAATGACCAATGAAAATGGAGCTGTAATAGATGATCTCCCTATTGCCATGAGAAAAGCTGTCAGAATTGCTCGTGCCTCATTTCGGTGCCCTATGGACTAGTTTGACTCTTACCCCAATGTGAGCCCTATATATAAAAGTTTTATTGCTAAATTGGCGTCTAATGATATTCCAATGACACTACATGAGGCTCAAAATAATCCCAAGTGGATAAGTGCCATGAATCTCTTCAAAAAAATGACACATGGGATGTGGTGGATGCTCCAAAAGTTATACATTTGGTTGGCTCAAAGTGGGTGCATACGGTAAAATTCAATGTAATAAAAGGGGTTGAGTAGTACAAGGCTAGATTAGTTGGGAAGGGTACACCTAAAAGTACGAGATTAATTACTTGAAAACCTTTGCTCTTGTAGCAAAGATGAATACTATGCGAGTAATTATATGCCAGACAATTCAATTCTCATGAAAAATGCATCAATTGGATGTAAAACAAATACTTTTGTAAATATGAGTCTTCACGAAGAAGTTTATATGAACTTTCCACCTAGTTATGAAGAATAGGGAAAGTGTTGCAAATTAAAGAATGCTTTATACGGTTTGAAGCAATCTCTCCAGGCCCGGTTTGAGAGACTTTAGATTGTCATGCTTAGAAGTGGATATACACAGATGAATGGGGATTATACTCTTTTTATGAAGCAGAGGCCAAATAAATGTACCATCCTACTAGTTTATGTCGATGACATGATCCTCATAGGTGATGATGATGCTAAGATGTCTAATGTAAAGAAGGTCCTTGCAATCGAGTTTGAGCTTAAAGATCTGAGCCAACTGTGCTACTTTCTTGCTATTGAAATGACTAGGTCACCTGATGGAATGTGCATGAACCAACGTCAATATATACTTAAGTTGTTGCAGGACTCTGACATGCTTGGTTGTAAACCGATCTCTACCTCTATAGAGGTGAATCATAAGCTAAGAAAGGTGGATGGGACACCTCTTGATGACGAGAAGGGTAGATATCAAAGAACCGTTGGGAACTTAATCTACCTTACGCTCACCCGACATGACATCACCTATGTTGTGAATATTGTGAGCCAGTTCATGCATGCTCCCACAACTACTCATGCCCATGCGGTTAACAGGATCATGTGCTATCTAAAAAAGTCTCCAGGTTGGGGACATATGTTCAGAAGACAAAAGCTGGTGCATATCAAGGTTTATACTGAGCAGATTGGACTGGATCCATTGACGAAAAAAGATCTACTTCAGGGTATGTCATGTATCTTTGCAGTAACTTCATCATTTGGAGGAGCAAGAAACAGAATTTGGTTTCACAAATTAGCGCAGAAGCCGAGTATCGTGCTCTCGTGCTTTTGTGAATGGGTTCGCTGAAATCTCTTAGTTGAAACTTCTCTTGGAATAACTCGTTATTAGGGTTGCTATGCCGGGAGAAGATGTCATGCGACAATAAATCCGTAATAAACTTGGTTGATAATCCTATGATGCATGAGCTGACTAAGCATGTGGAAATAGATCATCATATCATCCGTGAGAAGATTAATGTTGGTTGCTTTGCCTTCCTTATCTGAAGTCCAAAGACCAAGTTGCAGATCTCTTCACTAAGGGGTTGCCAACGGTGCAATTCAGACAAAATGTAGGCAAGTTGGGCATGGTAAATATGTATGCCCAACTTGAGGTAGAGTGTTGAGTAAGTAGATGTTTTCACGGGTAAACAGATCTTTGGGTGAGGGACAGACCCTTTTACCTTTAGTTTAAGTAAGTGAAGAGAACCCTAATCTCTAATTGAGAGGAGATTAGTGTTAGAGAGTTTTTCCGTGGTTTTTTTCCCTCTAATGAGGGTTGTCCATGTTGAATTCTTGTTTCATGTGTGTGATTGATCTATGAATTTTACATATGATTGATCTATGAATTTTCTACAACCACCACCGCAATTGCAGGTGCCTCAAAAAAATAGTGGGCCTGAGTGATTGCAGATCTCTTGGAAGTAAGATTATTCACCTGACCGAGTTGCACACAATCAGGTGGCAAAATCGTTGAGTAGCAAACCAACTGCATCTATGATGGCAAAACTCCCTCCTACCCAAATCGATTTGCTACCATTCGCATTCCTGATCCGTTGTTGTGCGTGTAGTAATCACGTTGTCCATGAGCATCTATGATAGTAGCCGTGGTCATTCATCAATACAAATTGCAATGCCCCTCAGTTGCGTATACCCCTATGTCGCTTGCCGTCTTGCAAATGTTGACGCAGCCACATCAACAATGGTTCTCACCGTAGACGATGATCCTTAGTCATGTGTGCCCTCTCATCTCTAGATGATTATCACCCATTCCCGTTCATGAAAATACCACATTGTTACCAAAACAAATGATAAAGTACAACATTATTACTTTGCAAATTTTGGGTGTATAGTTTTGTGTAATTTACTCAATTTTTGGATGGGTGATTTCAGTTTTTCATAAAACTGGAACTAGGAGTGTACATGGTCAAGCTCCCATTGAAGTGAGTACAAGAACTTCCCAATGAGGGGATTACATTGTTGATGGTGAAGAGAAGAAAGGTAAGAGAACGACACGATAAACAACTAAAAAGAAACAAGAGAGAAGCGTCACCCATCACGAGAACAAACCACCTTGGTTAATAGTGGAACTGTCGCTCAAGAGCACTTTCAAGTGATGAGACGATACACACACATGAAGAAATGAAAACACCATATCTCCACCAGTAGATCCAAATGTTAATGCTCTACTCAGAGGCCTATTGGGTCGATCCTCACGCTCACAAGAGCCATATCTCCCTAGGTAGAAGGATCAGAGGCTTCCATCAGAAGTATGCACACTATTGGAGCTGAAACTGTCCACTAACTCCACATGAGGTGGAACTTTCCAAGAGCTTCTTGGAACCAAAACTATCGAGGTTGACCGTTGACATGGAGAAAGCGAGCGGGTAAACATCGACACGAAGTTTGGATCAGGGGAAGGACCGAGACAACGGTCGACGTCGACGGAGTCGAAGCCAAACTGGGATGGCTCCATCTCGAAGTTAGGGCACGGGTGCTCTCCTCCTCTCAAGGTCGGCAACAGCTGGTCCTCATGGAGAACGAGGAAAGGTGAGCCATATGCGAGGCCCTGCTTCTCCAAGAGGGAAACAAATGGAAGGGAGAGGGGCCCCGGGCTTCGACGATCGCGATGAGGCGACTCGTCCGAGCCCCCTCGACGGAAGCATACTCCAGCATATTTTTCTCAAGAGGGAAAGGGCGGTGGGCACCCCAAGAATAAACTTGTGAAGTTGGAGGCGATTTCTGTAAAAGTTCCATGGCGGGGGCTCCCTTGCATTTCAGGAGATGTGCAGGGATAGAGGGATACTGTCCCTGTTACGTGGTGAGAGCAAGGTTTTAAAAATCGGACAAATCGGTCTTTGATTTGGTTCATCGGATCAAATCGTCGGTCTAAACCGGTCGGATCGATAATAACGTCAGCATGACATCATCATTCTTATCGACTCGGAAAAAACCGAACCGAACTTAATTTACGGGTCAGACCGGTCGAATCAGTTTTCTGAACCAATAAAACCGGATACATATATGTAAGTATGCATTTATATATCAATGAAATAATCATTAGAAATTTTAAATCTTTAAATATTAAAAACAAGATTGCCTATTTTGAATAAAACTCTACAAAGTTAGTCGCATTTTCTAGAGTTATATATGAATATAATATTGTAATCATTTATTTATGGTTGTTTCAAGAAAATTACTCTAAGAAAGTATTGATATAACGTATATTCCAAAAAAAAGATGGACATACCTTATATCGCAGAAGTTAAGAAGGGCGTACATGATAAAAACCCCATTATTTCATTATTTAAACCTTTATTTTTTGAAAATTACCAAATCATCAAAACTGGGTCAGTCCCGATCAACCCGGTCCGACCATTCGGGTCAACCCGGTCTGACCCAGTCGGTTCGGCCTGTTTTTTATTTTTTAATTTTTTTGAAATTAATTACAAAGAACCGGCTGAACGGACCGGGTCGGGGCCGATTCCTGGTCCAACCGATCGGACCGGCCGGTCCGGTACGATTTTTTAAACATTAGGTGAGAGAACACACGTGATATGGTTTTTATTTGAGGGATGAGATCTGCTTCAGAATGCTTCGATTTGTAGTTAGGATTGCGCCACATGGCAGTATCTGATGGAGGCTCCTATAATAAGTGGCCATGATTTGTTATGTCTTCGATGGTCGGGATGGAGTACTACTACTTTTACTGGTCTAGTGTGACCTTCTTGGATGGCTGAGATAAGGAATTGAATCTCGCTCGATGGTAGCGAGGAGATGTGACCTCAACGTATTAGATGATGCTGAGGAGATGCGACTTCAACGTATTCGATGAAGTTGCTCTTTGGATCTAATGAAGGCTTCGATGGATTTCTAACGAGTTTGTGGTGGAGCAATGGTGAGGATTATGTTTGAAGAATGGTGTCACTTTGGCTCTCCACTGAAGCGATGCGAGATGGGATTTTGGGTGCACAGAAGGTGCTCCTATTAAGAGAAGGTAGTTAACTAGTACTTCAGTTGCTCAAGAGCATAAGCTCTACTGTCATCGCGTCAAACTCTTCTAGCTTGGCCGTTGATTAGCTACCAAAAAGAGGGATGCTTCTCCGATGTTGTTCCTATGGTGCTGCAACGTTGAAGGGGGACGGAAAGAGAGATTGACTCGAGCACACAGGGTTCGATCTTAGCTTTAAGCATGCAGAAATTATAGTGGACCAAACTCAGAGTGGACAAGAGGTAAAGGAGCTCAGGGTGTGAAAGGTTTCGAGGTAGAAAGAGAACATGTAGGGGTACATAGGCAATGGTGATGCAGTTGTCGGGGTAAGGGGATATTGGATTTTGAATGGGAGAAGAAGCTGATTGAGTAGCAGATGTGTGCCTAGAAAACTAAGAGGGAGGAGAAGGGTATAAAAAATATCTGGAATGATTTGGTATTGGTCGAACACCTAGGGTGTGTTTGGTATGTGGGTTTAGGTGGGTTAAACTGGTAGCTGATAACCTATTTTTGCATTTTTTGGTGTTTGAATAGAGGGTTAAACTGGGGGTGTGTTAGAAGTGAGTTTATTGTGATATGATTGTATTGAAGTTTGAAAAAGTGAGTAGTTATTGTGATGTGATTGTATTGGAGTTTGAAAAAGTGTGTAGAAGTGGAGTAGTTTATAATTTTTATATGATATGATGATATAATATATTATTTTTTGATGGAATAGATGGAATAAAATTAATTTATTTAATATACTAAAAAAGAGAAAATGTAGGACCCACTTGGAAAGAGAAAGAGTGGGGTAAGGGCTACCCGAACGGCACCCTAGTGATGATTTAACCTTTGCCTAAAAAGATGAAGTTGAAAGGATTTCTCATGTGGATGAAGCAGCAAAGACCTGAGTCCAGTCTTCATCTCGAATGTAGATGGTCTGATCGATATGAGAGTGATCAGTAACACGAAGTGGAAGTTCATGGACCACATCGAAATATGAGGTGATGGAATAACTGACTCCTTTATGCTGTTGTCACCGAAAAAGGAGTCCGGAACTCTTTCTCCCTCTCTTGACCCGAGGTGACCCGACTCGGCCAGGATGGACCTATAAGAAGATGCTTTCAGTTATTCGTGATTCCCCATTCTTATTCACATCTTCTATGTCACGTTATTGTACGTGTTATATGTTAGTTTATTGTTCATATATCAATACAAGAATACAACACTTCCATCGTCACCTTCCTTTGGTTATGATTTTTATATAATAGATTTATCATTGGTGAACACCTCTGATCAATAACATTCAGACATTACTTAAATTCTAATGAAATGCTGGTGTAAATATGTCATCTGCATCTGATGTGGTGCAATATTCTCTTCCTCGTCATCTTTCTCGAATGGAATTCTACCAAGTTCAAGGTTGCGATATTTTTGCGACATAATGCCGATAATGGGTAGGAAATGACATACCTTTCTAAAATTACATGGAGAAATCTTGCTGTACAAATTGTACAAGTTTATATAATTAGAGAAGAAACTTGTAGCTTTATGTTCAGCCTATGTTGATGAGATTCTGGTGAAGACTGATATGTTACGACATCTCTTTTTTTTTTGACATTTGGAGCCGAAGATTTTTTATGTTTGCCGACGTCGACCTCTCTTTCTGTTTGTTCTTTTAGATGTATTTATGGATTTATTTATTTGAAATAATTTGATTATAAAGTTATTCATATGGAAGGGCTGCAAGTAGGAAAACACTTGTAGTGGGAACTAGCAACTTGGAGCGGGCCAAGCCCGGCCCTAACCCGAGCCCAAACCTGCGTGCCTTGAGCTGGGCCCGGGTTGTCGATTTAGCAGAAATCTCGAGCATCGACCCAACCCACAACCCGAGAAAAATTAATGAGTCTGAGCCGGGCTTTTCCATGTTGGGCCGGGTCGAGCCCAATGCTCCACCCTATATGCGATTGGGTTGAATCCGAGTGGTTTTGTGTTCTATCTAGGGGTGTCAGAGAAATCTCGAGTTCGATATTCGCTCAAGTTTGATTAAGATTCGGTTCGAAAATAAATGGATCGAACCTTGACGTAGGTTTGGGCTCGTTTATTTAAACAAACCAAACCTTGAAATAGTTGGTTCATTGAGGTTCAATTCGTTTAAGTTCGATACACGATATTATATATATATATTTGTGTGTATTTATGTATTTTTCCCTCAAAAAATTACGAGAAATGAAGAATTTACACCATGATGGAAATAATGTATATGCAGAAAAGTTCACGACGCTTGATCACGACATATCGAAAGCCTATAATCGTTCTACATTCCCAAATTACTTAGATTCCAAAGAGTTTCGATATTAATTGAACCTTAAACGAACCAAACCTTCATGAAATAAGGTAAGCTGAACCGAACCTGAACACCATTTTCATCTTATCGAACTAGACCAAACAACTAAAAATGCTAACCGGATCGAACATGGACATGTTCACTCAGGTTCGATTTGTTTACACCCCTACCAACCAGGGACTCATCTTGTTGATTGTTTACGCTAACGACCTGATTGTCACTTGTGACGATAACGATGATGATGGATTAATTGTTTAAAAACCAAGCTTGCAATTAAGTTCTCGAGATAAATGATCAAGAAAAGCTTTAGAATTTCCATGGCATCGGGACAATCAGATACGTGCAAGTATCTACCAGAGAAAATATGTTCGTGATCTGCCCAATGTGGAAGTTGGGATGCCAGCTTGTCACCACTCCTCCAATTGAGAATAATCACAACTTCAACACACAACAGAGACAAGATGTTGATGACTCTGTTATCATAAGCTTGTTGGGAAGTTTATGTATCATACACTCACTTAACTAGACATCACATATATCACAAATGTGGTAGAGCCATTGTAAGCACATTTCCATTAGAAAAATTCTTGCTTCTCCCGTTGAGACTTCTACTTTAACATAAATTTCTTGTTTCGATAATTCGAAATTGGGCGAAGGTTTAATATTAATGAATCTATATTCAAACTCATTCCATTCCTAACTCTGTCTTATCAAAGCGTCATACTTCTAAATTTTCTAAGGTCCCCAAGAATTCCTTCCAGAGCTTGCCGGGCTAATGAATCTCCTTGGATTAAACTACAAATTCCTGGATCCTAATGCCTATACGACAAGGGCCATCCTTCTTCTCCAGTTCGGCAAATCTCTACTGATCAGGCTTATAGGCATGTAATCTGCTGTACCGACGATCTGACAGATTAATTTAAGATCGATGCTAGACATCTACGATACATGTTACACCCTACAGCACAGGCTCCAGGCCTTTCCTATACATGCATTCACATAAATCACAAGTGAACTTTATGATTTTTCATCGCTGACATCTCAATCAGTTTCCCATGGCGTCTACCGTGGATACCTTGCTTAGTCTACTAGGCATTAATTTTGTTTCCTTGCTCCCAATCCTCCTCCCAGCGCAGCGCCGTCTGTTTGACGCAAAGAGTGCTCTTTGCGCCACCAGTGCAGAACATGTGTACACAGTAACTTTGGAGTTAACCGACGACTCTTCTGTGGGGGTTGCACCGGAGGCTACCGCCTCGCTCTTGCCAACACATGGTCTCTCCACCACATTGCCGACCCCCTTTTTCTGGATGCTGCAACAGCTAGAACTCATGGCGCCAAGATATGGAATAGCTATTGCTACACAGCTGATTGCAGATCTTTGTTACCTTGGCCCCTATATAAGGGAGAGTAGTTGATAGGCATCAGGACCATATGGGCGGCTGTTCAAGATGATAAGGGTGCCGAAAGCACGTCTTGTAACTAAGACTTTGTATCTGGATACTTGAAGAGAGATTCTTAGATTGGACTGCAGTGTTTGAAAGCATGTCAACCATTCTTTTCTTTAAAGAAGAATATTCCAGTGGCTTCTCCTTTATATCAACCTAACGGCCGTTGATTACGCAAATGAGATATCCTAGTCGCTTTAGACCTGAAAAAAAAACATTCGCGAAAGAAGCAAACAAAGCAGCCCCCTTTGGGCCCCGCCGGAAACTGACGAGTTCTATAAATCATTTTTTCATAAAGCGAGGGGTCATCAAAAAGATGTGAACAATGAAAAAATATGTACTAAGTATATACAAAATGTCAAGTACTTGCAGCTGTATGTGCCTTCCTCTCGCGGAGAAAATTTTATAGGTTAAATCATACATCAAGTATGTACAGAGGTGGCAGAACTTACAGTTTTATGTAAATTCCTTTCTTATGGAGGAAACCGGAAACAATGCACCAAAACAGTATTTCCAGCAAAACGAACGCCATTGTGCCCCACCTCTTGGAGTGAAAAATAGTCTGCAGTGTTGTCTCCGTCAGATTCACCTACACCGTAAACAACAGTTATGATTTCTCTTATGTAAGACTCTTGATGATATGTGTTGGCCGAAATTCCGCCAGTTTTAAGCAGTGCTTTTACTGGGATTGACTACATGTTGGGTGTTTGATGTATATACACTTGCATCTCTAGGATGCCAAGTTCGATAACGTGCACATTTTGTAGTTGGTGAATGGAAGCAGCAGTTATCCAAATAATCAGCGATGGGAAGAAAAACAATAAAGATTGTTGCTGTTCTAGCCATTTTGAGATGATTTAACTGCAAGAATCCACCATTTGGTGAAAAAAAGGAAAACAACTAAGTGCCTAGTTGAAAAGGTAATGGTACCAGGTTATTTTCTGGATTTCGCCAATAAACTCCTTGAAGGGCTGTTGGAAACAATTCACACGCAGCTAGAGCAAAGACGATCAGTGCATTCATACCCATCCACTGAAACAATATTGTTGGCCTTCTGATACGTTGGACGTCTACCTGTTCCAATAACATACCCTCAATGATGTTAAGGAGGCAGTAATCAGTAAGTTCTTGGATTATAGAAGATCTAAAGTTCTAATTAACTCATTTGTTTATACAGAATACTCAGGGCAGGAACAGTCGACTGGTCCTCAAGCCTGAACTTCAACTAATTAGGTTTCCCAACAGCAGTAATGTCATTTGCACAAGTGCAATGCACGTTACCAATATGCTTGCAGCAGAAAAAAAATCAGCACACCTTACAATAAGTAAGACACAATCATTTTTGCAAAGACCATAGGTTAATAATAATCTTTTTCGTTAGTGCGACGTTTTTGCCTTTCCATAGCTGGTCCCATGAACGTACAAGGAGGCTCCTTATGGACAGTATATTTGGTTGGAAAATCTCAAGAAATCACTCACCTTGTTGGGATATCCACCGAGAATCTAGCTTGGGTATAACCCAGGTATAATATCTTTGGAGTCAACGTGCCACATAACTGAGACTACATCAAATGGTTTGATTTTGTACCCACAATAATAAAGAGATGCTGCCACGTCGGAGGGGGCAGCAGCAGCTCCCGATGCTGCCACATCGGGTTGCAGTCTCCCAAACTGCTGAAGGCCTCAGACCTTATGATTTAGGTGAATCGGGTGGTGGCGGTGATGATGACTTGGAGGGGTCGCGACAGAGGGCAGGTGGGCTGCAGTCGGTGGTGGGTGGAAAGGTTTTGCATCATGGAAGGTGACGGTGATGTTGAAGCTAGCAGTTATGAATAAATATATTTTCATTCGATACAAGTTGTATTGATGTTGTATTGCTTGGATCTTCAACATGACCGAATGTTTCGTCCTCGATTAGTGAGTCCAACCATAATGGTACCTTTACGCTTGCTTCAAGATGATTTTTGTTCTTTTGTCGTGAGCGTGACCCATGGCCCAATCGACTCAAGTCGAATTTCCTGCATCAGAATTTGATCGGATTGTTGAATCACGAGAACGATTCTATTTCCATACTTTGATATCATTTGATGCAGACAAGAAAATCGAGAGAGAGAGGGAGAGGAAAGAAGGATCGCAACATTTTTTTTGAAAGTCTGCAAGGGAGGGGGAAACACTCGGTGGTGTCCGCCCCTTCAAAATTTATTGATAACCAAAAGTATAGTTACAAATGAAAAACGCTACTACACCCAGAGAAGGAAAACACCTCTGAAAAGAAAATTATAACACCCAATCTTCCACCAACCTCTTTGCCAACAACCCCACGTTCTCCTTATAAAACCTATGACCCGAGAACAGTAGGTCATTTCTCCCCCTCCAAATCGCCCAGAGAATAGCGAAGGGAACCGGCCGTTCGCGCCTAGGTCTACCTCTATTATCGTGAAGCGAGTTCCAGAAGGAACGCAACATGCCTCACAGGTTGAGACAAGGATGAGGTTGAAAACATGGTTTGAAAAAATGCACCTCGAGGCGCAAAGGCAGTCGAGGCGAACGAGGCGGAGCTAAAGAGCCTCGAGGCGACCGCCTCAGATCCCCTAGCTAAGGCAACTGCCTCGGATGCCCGAGGCGGCCGAGGTGAGGCGAGGCGGTACCTGAGGCGTTAGGGATTTTTCAAGCATTTTTTAATAAAATAATTGATCCTATAGGTAGTTTCAAATGTTTATAAAGACCTAGTCGCTGAGGATATATTTATGCAAGATGAATGATTAAATTTAACCTCTTTCATATTCATATTTACCATTAACATGTCCAATTATTTCAGTGAACTCTTAAAACTACAAACTTAAACACATAAGAAACTGCAAATCTCAGATGCACGCGAATTCGAATACCCATATAAGAAAAAATTTAGGGTATGGTGGCATAGGGGGACATCGGACTATTCTTCAGCTGGGTTTATCAGAACACACGATTAAGATTCAAATCTATGATTTATATCAACATCTTCGATATCTTTAATGACAACTATAACCAATGACTCCCTCTTTGATAAATATTTTAGTGACAATTATAGCCAATGATTTCCTTTTTGATTGGGCATAAACTTAGTAGAAAGGTTTATGACATTGACATATCCTTTTTTCACGACATATCCCTTTTTTCATGATCTTATCTTCATAATATCATCATATATTACAATGTTATATATTATATATATATGTCAGATTAGATAATTTCATCAATAAATACATTTTTTATACTTTTTGTAATTATTTTCCTATACAAACCGAGGCTTACGCCTCGACCACCTCGAGGCTATGCCTTGCCTCGCCTTCAGGGAAAACACCTCATTCCGCCTTTTGTTTTTTCAAACCTTGGTTGAGAAGAGAAACTCTAGAAATGGAGGAAAAAGGAAAATAGTGGAGGAAAACTCCAAACCAAAAATCAATTAAACATTACATAATATATTTCCTACAAAAACATATTAACCCTTTCATATAGGGAGGGGTGAATTACAAATCAAATAAGGAAAATACAACTTGATAATGAATAAAGCAAAATTGACTTCCTTAAACGACTCTAACTAAGATTATCTACCATAAATGGTAGTATTACAATCAATCTCATTTTACTCAACATAAATAAAAATGGACGATTAACTTAAATAACCAACTAGAGACTTAAATCCTAATTTGTCAAATTCCCAAAATCCGGATTGCATCATGTAGCCAACAAGTTACAAACAAGAAGTAGGGGCTGAGGAAGGTCACAAAATCAACTGATTAAAACCCATCAAAATATTCAGTTTTCATGTGTGCAAATGATACTTTCTTATTTATCAATCGCAGCTGAGGCAATGAATGCATGCATCCGACCCTATTGAATGTGTGCAAAGGGTTGGTCACTGTTGCTGTATCCATAATGGTCAAGCATGGATTAAAGAATCGTCTGACTAAAACCCTTACATGCGAATAAATATTTACCCCCTATTTTTCTAGAACAGATGGCATAATGAGTGGATGGATCCATTACTACCTTGTTTATATCGAACACATAATGATTTATAATTTATCAATTCACATAACAAAGTTAGGGGGAGAACGGGTGCAAGAGTTGGACATACTATGTAGTATATCACCACCAGTAGAAGACCAGAAACTCCAGAAGTAAGAAGCATATAGCTGAATGTATACAAGGGTTTGATAAATGGAATACCTGCAAGAAAAAAGTACAGACCCCCACAAAAACTTGACAGTGAATATGTGAAACACAAACAATTGATGATATAAAAAATCTCACCTACAGCCTTGAAGATGTATCCGGCGATTATTAGTAGAAAGGAAGTGCTTGTCCACAAATGAACAAGTTTCCAGTGGCCCTGGCACCCCAAAATACTCAAAATTATCTTATTTGTATGTATAAATATTATATAAAATAAAGAAAAATCCGTTCGAAGAACACGAAACCATGAGTGCAAATCTGGGACACACTAACAACGACAATATTTCCTGAGCTTGTCCAAAGTTCAAACAAATTTACCATACCTTGATTTGTATCATCAAGTGCCCAAAGTGCAAACCAACAAAGCATGTCACAGCAGCCATCACAGAACTGAAAATAATATCAGGCATACAAAGTGAAGCATAAGACAATCAGTTATAATGAGACATTCCAACAAATGCTCCAACAAAAGCTGCCCCATTATGAGTATCTGCTATACCCTTTTTCTTACTTCTGTATACACTCATTTAAATTTCAAACTTGCCAAGAACAATAATAAGTCTAACCTACGGATCTAATAGAAAAGAGGAGGTGACAAATACATGATATATTCAAGGGGTTGGTTATCACACCTATGGCACTGTACATATTGTGAACCAATATTCGCATATATGCACCTTGTCACTGATTAATATATTGTTGCATTTTTATATTTAAGACTTTCTGCACTTGCACATACACCTGTGTCCCACCGAAATTCAGTAGATTAAACAGAAATGAGCAGATCGTGCCACAATCTGCGCTTTTTAAAAAAGAATCCTGATGCCAGATGTAGCTTATGTGGCTCAAGACGGTCTAGATGAATGCCCTACAACATGGGGGAAGTGGCCTAATGGATGTGTTTCTTCATTGAACCTTCTCATAGAAACATGTATTATAAGGTCCATTACATAGATCTCACTTGCACCCAACTCTATCATAAAAGATGATGTGGGTCTAAACACGGTTGTACGTTTCTTCATTGAACCTTCTCATAGAAACATGCATTATAAGGTCCATTACATAGATCTCACTTGCACCCAACTCTGTCATAAAAGATGATGCGAGTCTAAACACAGTTGTATATGGAAAATAATTGGCTTCTGTTCTGAACCTAATAAATTGGCAAATTCGAAATTCCCAATTTGAATCAAGGTGGAGTTTGAGTATATAATTTCAATGCCATATTATTTGGTTCTAAATTCTTGGAGACATATGTATGACTCCTTTCCCCAAGCTCATGTAGCAAGTGGAATTCCCAATAGTAAACAAGACGGAATGGAGGACTGATGAAACCATGTTTCATCTAACTAAAAGCTGAAAATAGAGCTCAGTTCTTTAATAAGTACTTGCATTGCAATATTTGTATTGCATCATTAGCATTCATGCACATGTAAATAAGAAACATACATTAGATTATAGAACTGCAAAAACAAGGAGTTGAAAATAGCGTATACATATCACCTATAAATAGCACAATCTTCTTTTATCTTTAATAAATTCATGTTAATTCCAAATAACATGAACTTAACTTCATCGTGTACATAACACTAACACTAATAATAAAAAATGTCAGAAATATAGTTTCTTGTACATATGAAGAGTAAAGCCAAATCCATGTAAATTCAGATATCTTCTCTATACAGCCTCCTGTGAAACTCCACTCACGTTGAATTAAAACACATTAAATTCTCGGCAAAACAAGAACAAATTCAAATGAATCGAAGTGCATATGCGAAACTTGGATTTTAGGACCTAATTGTATATTGTATTTATTTAATAACTTAAGTCAATCATTTTATGTGTATACATAACTCGTTTTTGTTTCTTTCTTTTTCACTAATATTCTTTTTTTTTGTATTTTGATAAAATTCAAGCTCAAAGAAAAAGAAGTGATCCAACCTTGTATATGTAAAATAAATATTTATTTTTTATTTTTATTTCTATTATTACGAAAAATACAATAAATTAGGTTAATGTGTAAATACATTTCTAGTATTTTATATAATTTTCTTTTGTATATAATTTTTAATTAAAAAATCACAAAAAATTGTAAAATATTAAAATCCTAGTGTTTTATGTCTATAAAATACCCCCAAAATTTTCATATTGTAAATATGAGGTCTTTTGAGTTTCGTCCATTCGTGAAAGTTGTAGATCTCATCAAAATGAACAACTTTCATGAATGAAGTTTTCGATTTTGAGGTCGTTTATTATTTTACTTCTTACTTTATTTTATTTTTATTTTTGATTTTTCCTATTGTGAGCTAGGAGTCACCATGTGCCACCACCCTCCTCTTAATGCCCGCCTCCTTCCTGGCCATTGGATCTGACATGATCCAACGACTCGATTCTTCTACCCCATCAGTCTTTGACCACGGTCTTTGTAACCCCCTTGCCTAATGAGGGAATTACACATTAGCTGGAGGAGTTGACTCCCCCGATCAACTCCTCCAACCTCCTCTTCCTTCCCCGTTCTTCCTCTAACTCACTTCTCTCTCTTCTTACCATCTCCGCTTCTCTCTCCCCTAAACCCTCCACCCTATCCACGTCTGCTTGTAACCATGCGAGACCCATTCAGAGCTCCAACCACCTCCGAAGCCCTCGCTAAACCCTAGTGCACCCCCAACAAAACCCTCACCCTTGGCCACTTCGCCAATCATCTACCATTTTCTGAGGAAAGAGACTAGACGAGCCATCCATACCTCATCCCAATGATAGTTAGACAAGAATGGCCTTGAGCGATGCTGAGGCTCAGACAAGATCCGTGGTGCTCATTCATGTAGGAGCATCACCCAAGCTTGCTACCAAGCTTCCAGGTGGCGTTCGCCGCACCTCTTGAAGCAAGAACCAGCCTAGATCCTCTGATCTCCGCCAACTCATGTGATCAGGTGAACCTCATACCCTTCTTTCCTTCTTCCTCCCTTTCTTTTCCTTCTTCCCGCTTCGCTCCAAATCCTCTGCTCCCCCAACTTCCTCGTTCATTCCCAAATCGATCCGATAACCCATCTCCCTTCCGTCAGAACCTCATCAACAATTGGAGAGTAACATATTGATTCTAACAAAAAAAGTGTCACCCTATAACTCCAAAATCATCAATTGATCCAGATGTTAACAAACAATAGACTTCTCTTTGTCCTACAGACTTTGCTAGAATTTCTTTTCACAAATTTCAGTTGCTACAGTAATAGGCATTATAGCTTTAGGATCTTTGTAATCAACTTTATAACTTTCAAACTGCTCTGTAATTTGAGCAAGTTAAGCTTAACGTTTAATAATTTCACTGATAATTAAAATTTCAATGTCATATGTTCAGAAAAATTCAAGTAAGCTTTATCAACAGAAATATTCTGCTCAGAATTCTACTTATAATATTATTTTAGATTTTTCCTGTTTACAGTTAATCTTCACTTTACCGATAACCTTCCTTTCAGAATTTTATTGATAGCCTTCATATCAGAATTGTACTCTTCATAATTTGAGCAAGTTAATTTTCCTCTTCAGAAAAAATTCACCTACTATAGCAAAGTCTTCTTCAACGTAGGAGAGATCATCTCCAAGCAACAACTTTAACTTGATATTATTAGATTAGTTTACTTCTAAAAAATTTAATAAATGGCTGTAAAAAAGTAGGCCGACTATTCGGACTGATTAGTTGTGTCGACCGACTAAGCTTTATTCAGTTGGTTACCCTGCCGACCCGACTAGTCGACCAAATCAATTGATTTTTGCAAGCTTGCATGAAATCACATTCCAAGCCACCAACTTTATTCCCCTACACTCCTGGACAAAAGTGGTCTCGAAAAATCCTCTCCATCAAAATATCCAAGCATGTTAGATCCCTCGTCAACAGTCTATATAAAGAAAGGTAAAAGATCGAGATTGCTGAAAACCCTAATTTGAGCAGAAGTAAACTTCCCCTCGACAGGCAACTAGCTTTTGTTCTACATGATCCGGAATTGGTGACCAAACATCCTCACAAAAGTCTGCCTACAGTCAACGGGGGACCCATGTAAAGTACCATGAAGACATGTAGTATGAGACCCCATAACCTTGGTACGACACTCCACCTCCTCATGACTCAAACTAAAGGGAATGATGTCTAACTTGTTTTGGTTTATACAAAGACTTGGAAACCCTTCTAAAATCTCAACCAATTCATAAATCCATGTAGTCTCCTGCACACCTCCCTCAACAAATAAAAGAGTGCCTTCCACGTATTGCAGAACCAAGATTGAGAAACCACGATTTGAGCAGCCACTGAAACATCCGCTCTAAAGAGCCTGCCTGACTGTTGCCATGAGTATATCTGTTGCAATCACAAAGAGAACCAATACTAGAAGGCAACCCTGTTGAACGCCCCATTACAGTTGGACAAAATCACCTATTGGACAAAAGTTAATCAACACCAAAGTGGACAATATATTAATGCATCTTCTCATCCAGAATATCCATATATTGGAGAAGCCTCCTTTGTGAAGTGAGCTCCAAATAAATCTCTAGTTGATACAATCGTCAGTTTGGGAGAAGTCAACCTTCCACGATAAACTACAACATGCATTTTCTTTCAATCCGAAATGATCTCAGATGCCATAATCATCGTGTCAGCCATCGTCCTACCTATAATGAACAAGGTATGTAGAGGACTAACTACCGATGCTCAAACCCTCTTCAACTTTTGTGCTAGATACTTTGCCATAGGCTTGAAGTCCTTAATAGGCAAGGTTTGCATCCTTCTTAGGAAGTAAAAAGACAAGCACATGATTTACCCTCTTAAAACAAGTGTTTTCGATATTCATGACATCTTCACACACCATTTCTCATCACTTCTGAAAGGGGAACAAATCATCAGGGCCGGGCAAGCCATTCTTGTTCAGCTCCTTTACCGCCTTACACACCACCGCAAAAAGGACCTAGTTAAGTCATTTGTTCCATCAATGATAGTTCGTCTCGCATCTAAACCAAACCATCAACATTAAAGGTTGCGGTTCTGCTGGTCAAATCCCTTAAAATGCTCATCTATGGCCCGACCTACCTAGTCATCCCTTAGCAACGTTTCAGATATCGCAATATATCGCCAATATATCGGTATCGACAAAGGATCGATATCGATATCGATATGGCGATATGGGCACCTTTTTCGGTCCTTCCTTCACAAGTGGGCGTTGACATGGGTGATATTTCAATGATATATCGCGAAATTTCGCATCGAAAATGGACCGGTATGGATACTGATATTGACATTTAAACCATTGTCCCTTAGACCATGGAGCTAGACCCATGTACTTCTCTAATGTGGTTGTTCCTCCACCTTCCATTAGCGACCGAGAGGAAGAATGTTGAGTTAGCATCCCTCTCCTTAAACTATGTAGTACTCGTTCGACCAGGATGTCTAAGATGATTAAGCGAATATAAAAAGGAGTATACGAGGGAATATGCGGGTTATGTGATTTGTAATATTTTATTGAAAAATACAAGTACAATAATAAAACACGATGAAATATATTTCATAGTTGATTTAAAAATCCAAATCAAAATTTTCAAATAATATAACATAATATGAGAAAAATTACATACACGTGAGTGATTAATCATTCTAAAGAGAAAATTAAGATATAACCCTAAGGGCCTGTTTGGTTGCCAGGTTACCTCGGGGTAACCTGAAATACCCCCTGCTCTATCCTTGCATTCTTGGGTTGGAATTAGTTGTATGGACAATACAATTTCTTTGTTATAATAATTTTTAACCCCGTTTAAATAAAAAAACTAATATAAAAATATATTATGATTATTAAAAAAGTTAATATAACACACAATCAATGTCACATCACATCACATTTATCATTCCAACCCTCCCAACCATCCAAACAACTACTATTCACAGGAGGATACCCCAACCCAACCCAACCCAGTTACCAAACAAGCCCTAATATTATCGGTAAAATATCCAACTTGATTTTTAAAAACTCTAATATGATTAATAACTGTTGAAGTATTTATACCTCACCACTCATGTTTAGTCCCACATGGATGAGCTGTGGGACTATGGTCTGTCTGTGAGGATATATAAAGAGCCTCACACTCCATGTACTCATTGAGAAGTTTAATAGACACATATGGCCCTTTGAGGCCTTCTCTCGTGGTTTCATCCCGCTCCTTAGGGAGTAGGGTTCCATGTAAATCCCTGTGTCAACGTTTATCTCTTTATAGTTTATACTCTATTTATCGATCATGCTTCCGCTTCTTAGATTTCAACATGGTATCAGAGCAAGTCGGTTTTTGGGATTTGTTACAGATTCATTTTTTTAATTCATAATTCTTTCATCGTTCATGGTTCGTTTTTTCCGAGATGTTGGATTTGTACACGATCTCCATCATTCTCCAGCGACATTACAATTTGTTTCAAGATGTGCATATCAGATCACATTGGTTCCTGTTCAGATTATTGTCTTTAAGGATCTAGGGTTTCCAATGAAACCTTAGTTTTTTGCATCTCTATATCGTCCAAGTCATTCTGGCTGCATCAAGGTCGCCCAGGCAAGCTAGGTGAAGCCCTAGCCGCATCTCCCTTGCACCTCATCGTTTCTGCAAACTCAGCCTTAATTTGTCGAAGAAAAGTCAAGGGATGGGTTCCCAATGCTAGGGAACCCTAAGTCCCTTATGTTGGTGGCAACCTCGTAGATCCACGCAAGGTGCAACAAAACACTGGACGGTGAAAACTGCACGTACAAGTGACCTCCAGGTGGAGCACCACGCTTCTCTGCTCCATTCAGGCGTCCTCCAGTCGAAGCCGCAACACCAGTCGGATCATTCCTCCATCTCGATGCTCAGGAGGAGCATCTTCTTCCACAGGCGGGAGACAATGTCACCACCCCTCCTGCCATGACTCCGGGCGGCGAAAATCTCAGGCAGTCTCCAACCCTTCCTCTTGGTTGGAGGCAGTCTCCACCCCTCCAACCCTTCCCAACCACAACCCTCCTCTCGCCGTCTTTAGTCCCTCTCATCGCCTCCAGACCCTCCTCTCGCTGCCAAGCCTTCCTCTCACCTCCAAGCCCTCCTCCGCTGCAAGCCTCCTGGCCTTTCTTCCCGTTGTCTCATACCGCCAACGCCGTCGGGACTCTTGCCTCGCACCTCTGCGCCGTCTCCAAGCCTCTGACGGAGTCCTGGGTACCGCCTCTTAAGCAGTGGGTGCCGCCTCTTGAGCAGCCGGTGCTGCCAGGGCTCCCTCCTCATGCCTCAGAGCCACCTCCCTCTTCTCCTGCATGGCGACGGATGCAAGAAGCCATCCTCCAGGCGACACAGATTCGATGTGCAGGCTCCAAGGCGATGATGCCCTCTGGCCCATCCTCCTCTTGGCTACGGTGTGCGATGGAAGCGAGTTCCCAATTGGGAACCCTAAAGAAGAAAATTAGGGTTGGGCCCCCTTTTGGGCAGCGGTATATATAAAAAAATTGAGAGAGGCCGAGGATTATTTCAAGAGAGAGAGAGAGATATGGGCTCGACTGAGTTTCAAAAAAATGATAATTTCTTGTGGAAAAAAATGCACGTACAAAAAAGGAGAGAAAAGCCGTACACAAGTTAAAAAAAGAGGAAAATTTTGAAAAAAAGGGAGAAGAGGAAAAGCCGTAAAAAATGTTGAACGGTTAAAAAAAAGAAAAAGAAAAGAAGAGAATAGCCAAAAAAAGAGAAGAAGAAGGAATGGCTATACATATATGAATGATGATTTGTAAAAAAATGCATTTTTTATTTCTCCCAACTTGATGTTCCAAACTCTTAATTCTATCAAGTATGGGAGAAAGGGGGAGTCAGAAATGACATTCTACATGACTTCTATGCGTCCACGACTGACATACCAACACTCTAGACTACTGCTTCTACAGATCACCCATCTTCACCGAGCATCGACTTCTTCGTCAGGGCGCATACTTCTTCTTTTGCGACCCGACTACTACTCCGCGCTGGACTTCTTCTATTGCGACTCTTCTCCAGGCACGACTGAGATAAGTTCCGGTGACCTGGCATCACAACGACTCTACAGGCATGGCAAAGATATGTTCCGGTGATCTAAAAGCCGCAGACCCGTCCTCGAGCGAGATCTTCTACCAGCAGCGGACATATTCTTCTTGTGATGTATTATGTGAAGATGTGATGTATACCTTTTCTTTTTTGTTGCAAGCTGCAGCTTGAGGGGGAGTGTTGAAGTATGTAATAGAGGAGGTAATTTGATCCCTCCAGGATCCAATTACCTCCCACTCATGTTTAGTCCCACATGGATGAGCCGTGGGACTCTGGTATGTCTGTGAGGCTATATAAGGAGCCTCACACCCCCTGTACTCATTGAGAAGTTTAATAGGCACATATGGCCCTTTGAGGCCTTCTCCCGTGGTTTCATCCCGCTCCTTAGGGAGTAGGTTTCCATGTAAATCCATTCGTCAACGCTTATCTTTCTTTATAGTTTATACTCTATTTATCGATTATGCTTCCTCTTCTTAGATTTCAACAATAACAATATACCATATCCATATGTGGTTAATCAAAGAAAAAAAT
The DNA here is from genome assembly GCA_037367405.1 of Ottelia alismoides. Taxonomy (NCBI): domain Eukaryota; kingdom Viridiplantae; phylum Streptophyta; class Magnoliopsida; order Alismatales; family Hydrocharitaceae; genus Ottelia; species Ottelia alismoides. Next base: position 219,505 of record JAZKJV010002365.1, on the reverse strand, counting down.
CTCATTGCAATTTAAACTCTATAATATAATCAGGAGTTACCCTAAATTCCATTAAGAAAAATATTTACAATAACTTATTAATCACATCATCCACAAAATCTCTTGGAAATGAACCAAATCATCAAATTATCTGCCATAGTTTTCACATAAATGGACTTCATGCTGAAAAGATACATGCAGAAAACCATTAATGCAATACATGAACATGAAAATACATGCAGGAAAAAAATAAAGGAAAAAAACTGCAGCCTTTCTTCACAGAGATACGAACATGCTAAGAAAAAACCACGAATCTATGCAGACATGCTATAGAAAACCATGAAATCTACAATAGAAGTGTATAAAATGCCATAACTAGTCTCGGGTTTAAAACTGTGGAGGTAGCGTCATATGCGAGGTGGCCTGCGAAGACTTCGACGATGGCACCAGCGTGGCTAACAGCTACAACATGTCTTTGTGGTGAATACGGATAGATAGGAAGGTGTGGAGAGGCGACGCATGAGGCAGCATGGGGAGGAGCAGCAACATTGAGATGGGGAGCAGAGGAAGAAGCATAGAAGAGGGTTTAGGCGGAGTCGAGAGTTCGGAATCAAAGAATGGAGGGGGGAGGTGTATGGCATTTTTTTAGTTACATATTTGGATCCCTAAACCGATCTGAATGAAGGTAAGTCACACAACCTGCACCGCTTAGAGCCGCATATTCGGTGACATATGCGCTTTACGCGGCCAGAGTATGCACTCAGGCCGCATAATGACCGCATAAGGGTTATGCGCTTTGGTAGGGTGTCGAATATACATATGCGGTCGCATATACAACCAAGGCTGCGTATGAGAACCTTGCCTTCAAATCATTCTCGAGTTGAATAAGTTTCAAAGAAAGACGACAAATGGCAATGCCATCCCCCATCTCTACCTTCAACTATACAAACCATTTTCCACAGATATAAATACCTTTTAAAAAATTCTGAGTTGACAAATAGGGAAGAGGAATAAGCGGTGGTCGAAGTGAGGTGAGAAGAAGGCGGTGAAAGAGGCATAGGCAAATAAAAAAGAAGGGACTTCGAATAGGACAAGCATCACTGATGATAATTGATGCTCCAAGTCCCAGCTTGAACCAAACCTATGAAGGTTTTGCATACATAAGTAACAACTGAGAAGCATTTTCAGGTTTACATAAACAAAATCAGTAAGAGAATCATAAATACATCTTGACACCCAATTTCAAAATTAATTGCATAGTTGGTCTCAAAATTGGAACTGTCTTTAATCACCAAGAAATTGGCACTAACAAAGAAGTAAAAAGTTTCAATTGCCTGTATTCAAATTTTCATTTAAGAAGAAACAATTGATAAAAGAAGCAACCTCAAAATACCCTCTGGATCAAACGGAGCAAGGCACCATCCCGGGGCATCTGATGGAAGTGGTCCGTAGTCTGGGGAATTAACACTGCATTCCTACTAAGCAAACAATTAGATAAGATACAAATAGTAAGATTATTTCTAATTGAGAAAAGATTAATAAAAACGAAGATAAGAAAAATATAGAGCTAAATGACCTTTGTCCTACGGTACACTGGATGCTGATAAAGATGTTTGCTCCCAAGGAGGAATCTATCAATCAAGCCAGCAGCATTGCAAGATGGAGTAATGCTACCACGCACTTCACAAGGTACCTGCAAATGCAATAAACAGAACAAATGTTATGTTTGAAAAGGCAAAAATAATGCATCAATTAAATTTCAACAAACAAACCCTGGTGAATTAATGTTTTATCTTGCTATTTCTTACTTCTTGTGCGGTGAAAGAGGCTTCAACACAAGTTCCAAATAATAAGTGCGGAAAGAAATGAATGACATATTTATTTTATGGACATAGGGTATCTTTATGTAGAGAAGAAAGCCCATAGGATAAATAACCAATGAGAATACATAAAAAAGGGAATAAGAAATACATAAATCCTATCTACTTTCCATCAAGCTGGAGAATAAATATCTATCATGCTCCGCTTAAAAGAACATTTCTTGAATGCCCCCTAGCTAAAGCCTTGATGAATGTGTATGCGGTTTGGTCCCTTGAGCTAACATGGGATGTGGAGATGAATCGTTTATGTATCATGTCTCTAGTTTAGTGGCAATCCACCTCGATGTGTTTGGTCCTTTCATAGAATTCGGAGTTGTTGGAAATAGATAGTGCAACATAATTGTCACATAGTAGCTACATGCTAAGGAGTGCATTAGCAGCTAGGTAAGCCAAAACAAACATGGCCCACATCATTTCAGTGCTTCCTCGTGCCATGACCTTGTATTCTGATTCAGCACTAGATCTATCAACAATAGTTTGCTTCTTATTTTTCCATAAGATCAGTGAGCTACCAATAAACACTGCAAATCCAGAGGTTGACTTCCAGCATGTACACACATCATGATCTCAACAAATGAACCTTTAATGAAGAGTAACCCTCTACCTGGCGAAGACTTCGGGTATCTTCGGATTATGGAGACAACATCCATATGAGGTAGGTGTGACTGCCCCATAAATTGGTTGACTTTGCTTACTACAATTGAGAAGTCGGACATGGTGATTGTCACATATAGAAGCTTCCTAACGAGCTCCATGTATCTCCTCTTTTACATCGTTTGTGTCATCATCATGGAGCTTCATACTAGGATGTATAGGAGTAGTGGCATGTCTGCAATCTGCCATCCCAGTCTCTAGGAGATCGGTGATGTACTTTCTCTAAGTCATCACAATTCCTCTCTGAAATCTGGCAACTTCATGCCCAAGAAGATATCATAGTATGCCAAGATCCTTGGTGACAAACTGTTGTCCAAAGAACTCATTGTCATCGATGATCCCCTGTAAGTCACCTCATGTGATAATATCGTCAACATAAACCAATATGACAATAATACCACGTGATGTCATGTGTAAAAAGAGCGAGTGATATGCAGGCTCTTGAAGTTATGCTGCACTATTAGATCCGACAGCTTCTGGAACCATGCTATGAGACTATGTTAAAGGTCATAAATAACTTTATGAAGTACACATATCTTCTGACACTCCCCGTCAACCCAGGTGGTTGTTGCTGCATATAGACTTCTTCATGTCAATCGCCATACAAGAAACATTCTTGATATCAAGTTAGTAAAGAAACTAGTCTTGTACCACAACAACAAAGAGGAGGATTTGAAGAGCATTCTGGCATGCCACATGGGAGAAAATGTCTTGATAACCAACCTTATATGTCTGAGTGAATCCAAATGCCACAAGTCTAGCCTTGTAGCGATCAACAATGTCACGTGCTCTCTGCTTCAATGTAAAGACTCACTTGCAATCAACTACATAAGCCCCTGCTAGGGCAGTAACCAAGCTTCATATGCCTTGTGACTAGAGGGCAGCCGTCTCTTCCTCTATAGCATGTCGCCATTGACTGTCTTGCATAGCCTCTTGATGTGTTTGAGATCGTAACAACTGATAATCACACTACCAACACCTTGAAACCATCCGATAGACACCCCAGTGAAACATGGCCTGAAAGATAGTACGTTCCATAGTACGCCTTTTTCGAAGTGCAATAGGCTAGTCAAGATCCTTTGAATCATTTGCTTTATGTATCACAATCTCCCAAGGAGATGTGCTCTCACCCTATAAAGCCTCATGTTGTACAAAAACATCAAAAGTGCCATTAGTAGAAAATAAATATTCAGGATTTACCTGTAGCATGTTGGATGATTGGGAAGTCGCAGAAGCAGGGGGCCTAGTAGTCGATCTACGAATGTCGTAATGAGGCAAGATTTGAACCACAAGACGTATGGTAGGAGTAGTAGGTGAAGGGGTGGAATGCAAGCCTCCTCACTAGACTCAGAAGAAGTCATCATGTCACATGCAGGAGAAAAATACATAACATACTCAAAGAATAACATACTCAAAGAATGTGACATTAGCATTGACATGGTACTTCTGTCTAACAGGATCAAAGCACAGGCATACCTTCGAGGTCCGGAAGTAGCCAACAAAAACGTACTTGACATCTCTGAGTTGAGTGAAAGCTTGTCATGACCAGTCATATGTCATATTGGAGCTGAAGGATCTTCATCTCATTTCTCATCAGAACATATGTGGTAGCGAGAATATCCCATGTCACATTGGTTATCTTTGTTGTAAAAGTACCGGAGTCAAACTTGTGACGACCGGCTCAGATTACATCAATATATATTCTTTGTTGTTGATATCTATGATACTCATGAACTACATTGCTTCTAGTTCATAATTGGTCTCATCTATCTGAAGGTCCCGGAGGAGGATATATCGACCATGTTCTCTGTCATGACAAACGAAGGGGACTAGGAAGGACATGATTGGGAGATACAACAATGTAATCTTGTCTACATAATCATGTATGGAATCGATTGTGCAAACTCGGAGCACAACATCTCCCATCAACTCTAGAGGTGCGCTAGGATAAGCAATTTGGGTTTATAAGCGTGAAATCGCCCTGGACTGCACCCAAAATCGGTGTGCAAACGATCGAAAAAAATCACATACATGATATGCACGAACACCCGAGCCCATATGGAAGTTCGAGGCATGCCGCTCGGTGGCGTGACAGGTTGGGCAATGTCGCGCAGTGGTGCATGTTGGCAAAGAAGGGATGTCGATGGGTGGGGTTACGGTTTCGAGGGTACTAGAGCTTTAAACTAGGACCGTCACTCTGACACTATGAAAAAAGAAAAGAATGACATGTTTAGTATGTGGCTACAGGGTTCCTTTACATATAGGAGAAACCCTAAAGGGCAAATAACTAATGGGGAAATTACATAAAAAAGAAATGCTTCCTATAACAATAATGGAAATGATAGAATTTTTTGTTTGTTTAACAGAAAGTTGTAATCCCATCTTCTCTCTCTTTGCATAGGAATCCTAATGCAGCAACAGAAAGCTCATTCACACTTCTGTAGCCCATTAAAAATTGCAAATTTCAAGAGACTTAGACATAAATTTCAAATGTTGAAGGAATGTCATTATTTGTTATTTTTACTTGATGAAAAAAATTAGAATCCTCATCCTCCTCTTGAAGCCTAAGATTTTCTAGATTGTTCTATTTTCCCCTTCTATAGGAGTATACTATTTTAGGATATACATTTTGCTTCCAGAATCCACTATGTTATAGAGGCCATCTATAAAATGGGTTTTTGGTTAGTGAAATGGAATAATAAATGAAATTATCCTAGGTATCTCTCCCTCCTACTCCATCAACTTCCCCTCTTTTCTCGGTATAATCCCTCACTCTCTCTTTCAACACTTCCCATTTATCTCTCTCTCACTATCTTGTTCACCATTTCCCTCGTATATCTTCCTATGTGTCTCTCTCTCCCTCACACCTCTCTCATGTTCTCTTCTACTCTTGGTCACTAATTCCCTCCCATCTCATACTCTCCTTCCTCTCTCTCTCTCTCCATGTTCTTCATTGTCAAATCTCCCCCTAACCCCGCATCCATCTCTCAAATATATTTTTCCTAGCTCTCTTTTATTTTATTTTTCCCGTCATCTCTCTAGTATTTTTCCCTTTCTATCATTTGTTTTATTTCTCCAACACTCCCTCCAAAAGCTCTCCATAGTCATTTTCTCTCTCATCACCTTCTTTGAAGAGGCTCTCCCCCCATCTCCACGTTCTTCTTTATCTTTTCCTATTTTTACCCCTTACCACCCCTTCATCTATCATTTTCTTGTGTGTACTCTCTACTACTTTTTGAAAAATCCCATGCAACATGTGTTCTATCATTTTTTTCGTCAACCCTTGTGAACAGCACGGAGATCGAGATGCTAAAGGTCCGATCTTCGAGCACCTACAGTGCCCAACAAATCAGGTCCGACAATCATTGTATTGACAGCTCTCTCGGCACGAGGCACCCAATCAACACGATAATCAACAATTAACCCACAAGTATAGCTAAGCAATGCAAATGTGTATGAGCTAAAATTTATTAAAACTCCACGATAAATATGTATATGGCAAGTGGAGTGTCTAACTCAGGGAGCAAACTGTGTAAGATGGGAAACTCAGATATAATTAATGCTAATCAACCTAAATTTTCTTGTTTATTTCTTTTTGTTTTGAGATTTTTGTGGGCTTTTATTTAATATTTAATATTTATTTGATTTTAAATATTGCAAATGCTTTGTGATTTTATATTTATAAATAAAATATAATAATAATAGAGGCAATAATAATTTATATAATAAGAAAGCGATAAAAGATAAAAAAGATGTTTTTTTTGGATTTTTCTAAAATATCAAATAAATTTAAAATGAAGAAAATAAAGTCTTTTTTGTTTTAAATATTTGCAAATGTTTTAAGGATATTTGAAAAGAGTTTTTTTTATAGATTTTCAAGATTGAAAATAGTCAAAACAATGCAAACGATAAATACACAAACTAGTTTTGGGTTCAAGAAATAAACAATGCAAATTATAAATACACAGACTTGTTTGGGTTTAATAAATATGTATCAATCCAGAATCCTCCCAAAACTATTTTTAATAGATAGTAATGAAGAAGAAAATTCAGAGATAGAAAATACAATTTTTGGATTTTTGTAGAATTTTTACTAATTTTTATGAGTTTTTTAGGATTTTGTAATTTTTAGTGGTTTGTTTTATATTTTTATGTGATTTTTATGAGGTAGAAAATACAACAATATAACTACTCTATTTTTTTGGAATTTTTAAAGATGGTTTTATAATTTTTAGGGATTTTAATTTTCAATTAGTAAATAAATAAAGGGATTTTTACGTGACAGACCCTATAATCTTTGTCAATTACCTCCATGACATTTGAAACAACCTAACTCCCCCCTCGAACCCGTAAACTTGCTCCGTCTTACCCTACGGACCCTACCGTCAACTTTAACTTTATTGGAGTCAATTACTTGGATTAAACTTGAGTTAATCTAACCAAACAAAATCAAATGGTGGATCTTCAATCTCCCTCTCTCCTTCATTCTCCACCCTCTTCATCGTCTTCTTTTACCAAATCAAATCAGAAGCTCTGAGGGATCTGAAGGGTGGCGGACCTGGAGGAAGAGGTGGAGGTCGAAGAGGAGGAGGGCGCCTCGCGGTAGAATGGGAGGTGGAAAGGGGGAAGGAACGTGCTGGAGATTGCTTGTGCGGACCTTGTTCACCACATACCTCATGTTGGCGAGGAAGAGGCACGACAGTGCCGCATCGTTGTACATCTCTACCTTCCCGTCGATCTTGCACAATAGGATTAGTATCAACCATGCCACGCAGGTTGTGACTGTCGGTGGTGTCACTGCCACACGTATCTCCGGTTCTTCTTCGCTGATGCGGGAATGCGAGTTCGAGGTGGTGGTCACGGGGCTAAGAAGCTCTGCAAAAGGCTCCGGTAAAGATATCTGAGAAGGAAAGGGGTGATGGTCCGCGAGGATCTTGCCTAGGATCTCGCGGTAGTCGGTGAGAAGGCATAAATAGTTCATGACATAGCGAGTGATCAGGTAGTTACCGCCGTCGGGGACGACCCCTTTCGACCAATCTTTCTCGATCGCAGATTCGAAGTCAGAGAGGGACGATCGGACGAACTCGCTTAGCTTCGCGAGCGAGGCACGCACCTGAGATATTACAGCGGCGGTGCTTTGGAAGGAAAAGAGTGATTCTATCTCCGGGTAGAGCTCCGAGATGGCATCGTAGAGATCAAGAAATTGGAATATCTTCTCCGACGAGCTCTTCCTCTTAGAACCGACCATCTCCAGGAACTGGACCTCAGGGTCCTTCACAACACCCACGAAGATGGTTCCTTCAGGGATTCCGAGCCCCAAACACGTAATCGCAAAGGGTTCTCTCTCCGACGAAGAGGGTCCTGACGATGGAGCGAGAATCCCCTACCCAACTCTTGATTCGCTTCTCAGCGATGTCCCGGTTGAGCCTATGCACCTGGGAGGAGCCTCCACCCTCGAGGGCTTCCTCTGGAATCACTTCGTTATTGGGGAGGAAGAAGGTGTCCTGCCCGATGATGCACGCGAAGTTGCGGAGACCGTGCGGAGAGGTGAGGCCTGGCGGGTCGATTGGGCTGGGCTGCTCAGCCGAGTCTGCCACCCGTTCCTTTAGACCTTCGGGCGACACAAGGCGGGGAGGAGGGGGGAAGGTTAGGCGATGCGGGAGGAGGAGGGATGGAGGTTGCGTGGCACGGGGGAGGGGGTGGGAGGTTTGGCGGTACAGAAGGAGGAAGGGTGGAGGTTAGACGACGCGAGGGGAGGGGTCGGAGATCACGCGAGATAGGGAGGGGGTGGGTTTGGGGAAGGAGGAAATCTTCTGTAAATTTGGTAAAGAAATAGGGCAATATATACCTATTTTAAACGGAATCCGGTTATGTTTAACGATTAAATGGATGTGAGTTAACCCCAGGGTCTGTGGAGTAAGGATTAGCAAGTTTATGGGGTCGAGGAGGGAGTTAGGTTGTTTCAAAGGTCGTGGAGGTAATTGTCAAAGATTATAGGGTTTGTCGGGAAAAATCCCATAAATAAAAGCAGAGTGTTTGATTTTTAGTAATTAGAAAAATAAAGTAAAATGCCTAGATAAAAATCTCAATTTTAGCACATGTATTCAGGCAACTACCATATTTTTCCAAGCATAATCAGAGCTATTTAATAAAAAAAAACACTAAATTAAATTACACAACTGAACAAGGACTTGTTTGCAATTTAAACAAATTATCAGAGCATTTCAGAACACCACCAAGAAATCTAGGGGCATACACGCAATTAGTGTAGGAGCATTTTTGCAAATAAAATAAATCACACGTCCACACATGCAATTTATCCAAAAATAGTACACGTAAGCCTTACAATATTAGACTAGAACGAAATATAGAAAACCTGAGAGGGTCTTGGTGCAAAACGGCCAGGCGTCTCATGTGGAGAGCCACGTGAGGAGACATGGCAAGGACCTAAACGTAAAGTCAATGAAAAATTAAGGGTCTCTATGCAATTTTTACAAAAATATTTGAATGCAACTAAGTAATTATGCTACTAAATGGAGATACAAAATGTTGGAGAGGATAAGGTGCAATTTATCCCTCGACACGTGCCATCAGATGGTCCTCGATCGTTCATTTAAGCACGGTCAACAGCTAGGCACGTTCCATACCCCTTCCTCGATGAGCGATGCTGATTAGATATCCAGGGAGATCAGACGGCGTTGGAGTGGCTCGATCGGACGACAACTGCACGCTTGTGAGATGAATCTTGATTGGACAACTCTAGGGCTGTCTAGATGAACAAAGGGAAGAACACATGCCTGTGCTTCTTTAAATCATCGATTCTCCGTGACGTGGGGTCTCCCACGCTGCTGAGATGCTCAATGGTTCCTAGGGCTAGTTCACAACGGATGGACAACATCAAAATCGTCCAGACCTCACTGATCGAGGCCTGGTACTCGAGGAAGGTGGGGAACCTGGAGCTGATATTCTAGAGTAGATTTACCCCCACATGGGGCACTCAAGTCCTCTTTGTTGCACCAAAAGGTTAGGGGATTCGAGAGCGACTCTCTCAACCCTTCTCAAAGTTGTTGTATGCAATGGAATGAAGAGGGCGGCGAGCTCAAGTGATGGGTGACAGAGGAGCTCGGATCGAGCTTGATCCTTGCGGGATCAAGATGAAAGATAGATTAGGATGTAGAGGGAGAGATAGGGAATGAGGTGAGGTGGTCCAGGTGGGTCGGAACAGTGGGAGCATACGATGAACAGAGCTAGAGCTCCAAGCTCCAGCGTATGATTTTTTCTGGTATTTTTGATTAACTAAATTAAGTCTAAAGAAACTTAGTGTACAACTATGCTAAAAACAAAAATGCACAGAGGATCACTCCAAAATTCGATCCAGGGGCAAAAGTGAGTCAAGAGGGATTAAGAACGAATGAAAATCCAGGAGGAAGCTTAAATAGCAACACGAGGAGGGTGTCTAGGGCTAGGGTTTATGCCCAAATCGAAGCATGTTTGACTTTGTAAAAGAGTGGGCAAGATTGACAATGCATAGGCAAAGCTTTTGCGTGAAGAATCGAGGCCTAAGAATCAGTAGATGATTTGGGAAAATTCGACAAAGATGTGATGTTTGTCGGCTCTGACAGAGGCGGCAAGGATGAGGTATAGTTAACCCAACTCAACTCTCGACTCGCCCTGATTGGGCCACGGCAGCACACTGCATGATAAAATAACTATGTTAAATAAAAATAATTCAAAAAGAAATATCAAATGATTTATTTGAAAAAAAAATCAAAAAATGAAAAATGTGTATTATTTTATGTACTATTTATTAAGATTTTTATTTATTTTTAAAACTTGATTAATAGGTAAAATTATTTATATAGTATAATTTAAGTATTTATTTAAGTATATTTTATGTATTCTTATTTAATTTTGGCTATTTTTATACATAATGGTATATTTATTTATTTTGTTTACTTGCAACATATTTGATTACATATTTACATATATTTATTGTATATTATATTTTTGTTTGTATACTTGAATAAATACATGCATGTACTATATAGGTATATTTTACATGTATTTAAGTATCTATTGTTTATTTAAGGGTGATGATTTTATTTATAATTATTATTTTAATTATGTTGCGTATAATATATAGAAGTATTTAAAAATACAAGAACTAAAATGCAAAGAATAATTTATTTGGATTTTATGTATAGAATCATAGTACTATAGGGACCAGAGAGCCAACTTTTGCATCTTAAATCCATTTTTAATGAAACCACCTTCATTAGATAAAAAAATTAATTTTAAGAAGAATAAAGGTGAGTTTGGTCAATTCTGATATCAAATGGAGAAGATATAGGTCTATGAAGTTCTGTTTACGACCTTTTCATCTCTGTGTCCCAGTCACACTGTTCATTATTTTTTGTGCAATAAATTTTGTATTTTTCTATACATCATTATGTACAAGTTTCATGTTGAAAGCTTATTTATTTGAAGTGTGTGACATGAATAATAAAATAGGTCAAAAATGTCTATTTATTGATGAATAAAATTAGGTTTCGAATGTATTTTCTATACAATTGAGTACCCTATCTCCCCCTACTTTGTTTTGGTCGACCAAGTCAACATTAACTCGGTCTCGGGATCTAGGGACATTCAGTATCTTTGATACTTCATTTCATTTCATTTCTTTTATTCTTTTATTTTGGGTTTAAATCCATGTATTTATATAGAATGTACAAGTCAAATAATGTCAGCAATTTCTTGTATTTTAATGGTATTTACATGCATTTATCTAGGGATTTAAGGCCAAAATGAAAGAATAAAGGCGATGAAACAGAGATTCATCATCTCCACCACTTTCTTAACCATGCTTTGGCATGCATTGAATCCGAATGCCAGTTGATGTGAAAGCTTATAAAAAATATATCCAAATAAAAACAGGATTGGAATAATCTTCACTTGTAATGACTAGAAATTTCAAGATGGGCTAGCTCTAACCATTTTTAAAGGAAAAAAGGGCGTGACGTCGAAAAGATGCTCACCCAAAGAATCTTCTATATATTCATAAATAAAAAAGAATTACAAGGACCAAAACTCTCAAAGGCTTTTGGCATGTTCAAGTACACTTTCTATATACATTCTTTCCCAATAAAAGACAACACCGTTCCATGCTAGCCACAAATAACAGATATCATCCACTACCCTGATCTTAGCAAGAACATGGACCCCTTCTAGCCCCTCAAACAAACTCCCAAAGAGCATGCTAACTAGATGTATCATTCTCAACAATGCACGCCAAAGATTAGACCTCCCTAAATGATGGATATGTAAAAAAATAGATGTTTTATCCTCCTCTGTTATCAAACAACGCTCGCAAGAACTCACAACTAGACCTGGCCAAAATGCGGGCCGGGCCGACCCATGGGCCAGGCCGAATGGGCCGAGGTTCAAAAACCTATGTCCAAAGCCGGCCCACGGCCCATTTCGCTCTTTATGAATTGAATTTTCTAATGGTATTTAATATGTACAGATGATTTTATTAATATAATTTATACTTTATATAACTAATATAAGTAGTTTACATGTTACTTGACATATAAACTATTAATTTTTATTTAAAACTAGTGCCATGTATGAAAAATTTGAAGTGTATCATATTAATACATGTATTATTCAACTTATATATTTTTTGCGGGTCGGGCCGGGCTGGCCTATTCACAAATCTCCTAGCCCAAGCCCGACCCATGAGCGAGCTGGGCAGGCAGGCCCCCAGCCCGTTGGCCAGGTCTACTCATAACACCCTACAAAACTCCGACCTGACGCTCACAGGTCATTAATCACTCCTACCTCAAGATTGAGATGACAATGTGAACCCTTAAGGGAACTTTCTAGTGATTGGCACCAAGCACGCCATGTTCAATCTGATCATTGGGACCTCCCCCCGGACTATCCCCCAAGACTGGTTGCATGAGAAGTGTCACAGTGGAAGAATCACACAAATGCTCCTCCAAAAATTAGAGGGGCCACATGTTAAAATTTAATTTTCAAGAGTTTTAAGTAAGAACTTGTAGAGAGAATTTGTTCAAAAAAGAATATGTAAAGCGGTCAAGAAGTCCTCCCATTTTGAAATTTGAAAAAAATTACGGTATTTCATAAACTTCGAGTAGGCTACCAATTTTCCTCCCCCATACAACTATTCAGACATTGGATATGTTGCATCCAAAAAAGGGTATCCATTTAAGGACAACTCAATGAGATATTAGTCTTGCGAACGAAAGGAGAGTTGACGCAGACACAAATTGAGGAATATGTCAGCATTAGCATTAGGGTATAGTTGATCTTTCCCATTTAAATTTAAGTCCATATTATGTTTAAATAAATTGAGATTGATTGAGCTCTTTGGATATAGGGTGTAGATAATTTAGCTAGTTAAAATTAGGACCTTTTAGGGGGTAATTAGGCTTTCTTATTTTGTTTTGTTTTGTATCCGATTCCTTCGTAAATGAAATAGTTTATAGGGTGATAAAAATTAGATTTGAGAAATACAATTTAGAGATCTCCTTATCTCTCCTCTTTCCACCTTTATTCTCGCACAACTTCATCCTCTATTCTAACGCATCCATGTGCTTCCCCACCCAAACCACGAATTACAAGCACATTTTCCCTTTTTTTTCTCGTCCATCTTTTCATCATATTTTTAAGATTGCGTCGCATGCATAAAAGCCTTGAATGCATTAATTTAATATGATAATTCATTATAGGATGCATTTTGGTCGCCACAAACATTCTCTACAACCTTCCTACGTGCTTCTCATCCTTCTGTGTAATTGACTTGGCACTCATAATCATGTGTTATAACTTATCATGATTCAGAAAAATAAAAACTTAACAATTAGAGATATCTTAATGTGATTAAGCAGGCAACCTGCCATAAAGTTATAATTAATCCAAGAATACTCTTGTACCACAATTTGATTCAAGCAATTGCGTGATGCATAAACCTTGGATATGATAAATAGTTTATTGATTGGTCTGCAATAACCCCACAGTCACAACTTACTCCCCTTTGTTTCTTGGTGCAACGGTTGACCTAAACGTAACAATTTGATTCCTCCACAACAGAATTGTAATGGCATTTGATGTAAAGGCTTTCTCCAAATACATCAAATCAGATTTTGATGTAGACATCATTCCATTCTTCATTTCATCAGAGAAACTCAACCCATCGATGCACCCACTGATTTTCTTCTAAAAAATGATGCATGCATTGCCACCACAGGTGTTGTAAAATGGTACAATGGCCTCAAGGTGAACTTCACTTCGACCAGTCAAATTACTTTCAAGTGTGGTACCATTATGGAAGTCCTCATTATCTTCTTTCTCTATCTCACCATCTTTAATCAGTGGATTAGGCTCCACAACCCAATCAACTTTCAAATTGTTCTAAACATTCAACACAAGATTCCATGCATTTTAAATCGGATTTATTGAATAATTTCCGGATGGAAGAAATGATTGTGGAATTGTCTCAGTTTATTAAAGATGCAGATATAGATGGATTGCTACCACATACATCTTGCATTATAGCATGAGTATGTGTTGATAAAGGATCCTAGCTCTTTGCATATTCATGACATCCTTAATGTCTTTGTTAAACTTGATGTTTGACGTATATTATACTATGGGATCCTAATATATGATATGAGATACTTCCAAACTAAAACTTTAGATGGATCAAATCAAAATAGTTTCATTTTGTCAAATAACTCAATCTCTTTTTTAAATCAATCTTAACTGGTTTGACGCATAATCCATCAGAGCAATCTCTATATTTATCATTCGATATTTTTCCAGCAGCAAAACAAAAATGCAACAATTTAATAGACGTTTTGGGACTACAAATTGATATAAATAATCACCAGATTCTCAAATATTGTACGACATATACAGGTCTCATCTTCTATGTACTGAAAAATTCATAAATTATAATATCGTATATTCTCTTAATCTTAACACCACAAAAACATTCATTAAAATTGATAAGATACTTCAAAATCCATACTTGGGATTCAGAGGCTATGGTCAGTGGTAGCCATGGCCGGCAGCAAGAGGACAAGTGACAAGGCATGGAGAGAAGAGTGTCGTGCAGGACAAGCAGAAAATGTAAGCAGGAAGGAGGATCGGATGTATGGTATTCAAATAGAAGTTGCCTCCTGAAGAGACAGCTTTGTGTGTATATGCAAAAGCCAACCTTATAAAAAGGCAGCTCTCTCCAATAAGCGAAAGCAGCCTCTTGACAAGGAAACTCTGCTTAAAAAACGGAAGCCCTCTGGAAAGACAACTTAGATATGGTATTCACAATAATAAAATTTGGGATAAAGAGTAGTGTTTCCCTACTGCACACTGGAACTTTTCTCAACCTCAAGGAGACTAGATATGTTTATTGTTATGGAGAAACGAGTCAGGTTATGGAGAAGTTTACAAGGCTTACTCAGATGTAGCCCCGTGATCTTGAAATTCTAAAAGCCCTAGCCTGGTAAGGAAATTCAGTTCTCCAGAGGCAAGTTGCCTCATCTATTGTATCATATGTTGATTACGAAGGTTAGTCCTATAGGAAATCCATGACTGAAGCATGTGTATATCGGAGGCAATCTAGCGACTTCTAGGAGTAAGCAATGATGTCCCAATCCAATGCATAAAAAATGGCAAAGCCTTCTCCCACTTTAAGTAGGGTCGGCTTCAAAAAAAAAAGTAGGGTCGGCTATATAGATTCTTATCAAATCTATGTGGAAAGATCCAACTGTTTTTTAGCAGGTTGTCAGCTACTCAACGCAACCCTCCTCAAGGGGGAGATTTGAATCTTGGTTTTTTGGGCGGTAGGCACACTGCTTTATAACCAGACCATTAAAGTAGGCAAAATGCCATGGCCAACCTGCAAAATAAACTGATGAGGGTAAACATTGTGCTGGCTGACTTAATGTGAATCATGACGTCCTGCAGCAATGAAAGGTGATAACAAGGTTACTCTTCGTGCCAACAATCCCTTATTCCGTGAACGAACAAAGCATGTAAAGCTCAACTGTTGTAACGCCGTGTATATGATTCCAAAGGGTTTCATCGCCTCCTTGGGCTCACCACAAGATCAAGCAGCAGAGACATTCACCAAAGCAAGTGCTTTGCCGCCGTCTAATTGAATCATCGCTCGTCCAAGCTGAGCATGTTGGAGTATAAGTTGTATGCATCACTTATGAGAAAGATGGGCAAATGGATCTCTCCAGGATCCATTTACCCCATCTAGAGTTTAATCCCACATCTACCAGTTTGGAGATATGGAGACTCAATGGGGGCTATATATAGACCCCCACACCCATTGTATACAGAGGAGAAAAAGCAATAGACCAACATACCTTTAAGGCGTTCTCCTGTGGTTTCATCTCACTCCTAAGGGAGTAGGGTTTCACGTTAAATCATGTGTTCTTACTATTTCTTTATCTTTATTTCTAATATGCTTCCGCATTCCTATTTTCTAACATGGTATTAGAGCTATGCTATTTTTCTAACATGGTATCAAAGCGGGTTCAATTCTCGAGGAATTTATATTCGTTAGTTATTGGTTCGAGATTCGATTTGGTTCTTGCTTGTTCTTGAAGATTTTCTTGATATTTTGCTCAAGAACATGTTCAAGTTGAAGGGTTTTTCAAAACCCGAGTTCTGTGCCTGCAAGCAGCACAACTCGTCGCATCTTGATTCTCGTGCAGGCGGCATGTGATGATCTCGATTCTCCTCCAGCAGTGGTCCTCGCAACGAGATCTCGCAACCCTAGTTCTTGAAGGGGTCATCTTCAAGCGGCATAGGGCAACTCCTGTCGTATCATCACCGACAAGGGCACCAACCTCGTCGCAATGCTAATAAATGCCTCCTCGACATTCTGGGAAGTTTTCGCAGAAGCTCCCTCGTGGATCAGACGTGCATCAGAAGCGCAAGGGACTACGATCTCCATCTCTAGGCCGCACATCCAATCTGACCGTGCGAGAGCCCTGGACAACATCCTCACAACCGCAAGGCGGCGAAGCAGCTTTTCTCCTCCAACATGCGGCACCTCCTTCTCTCCAGATCCTCGCTGGCGATGGTCCAGGCGCTCCAGGCGACGATGCCCCACTGCATCGCCTCCTCCTTGCAGTCCAGACCGATCTCCAGCAACGCGATTCGATGCACCATCTCGCGTAGGCCGATGGCAGAACCCGAATCTCCCTCTCGCCTCTCCATGCTCCAACTTTGTGCGTGCGAGAGACCAACCCCATGGCGGCGGCATCAAAAGATGTTCCCCTTTGGGAACCTTGAGTTCTAGGGAACCCAAATGGGGGTGCATACCCCTTCGGGCTTGGGTGATATTTTTAAAAAAAAATTGAGGTACATGCCCAATTCGAAGAAGGCTCGAAAAAAAAAGGCACAGTTAAATTTTTTTGGAAGGGCCCATTTGCATTTCTTTTTTTAAAAAAATTGTTTCGGAGGGTACAATAAAAAGCCGTACACAAAAGTTTTCCAAAAAAATGATGAAAATGGAAAGCTGTGGAAAAAAGTGGAAGATTGAACGATTTTAACAAAAAATTTATCGCAGAAAAAAAGGAAAAGCCGAAAAAAATGTTGAAATGGCTTAAAAAAAGTGATTCAAAAAAAATGAAATGATGATTTTAAAAAATTGTTTAAAAAAATGTATGATTCATGTTTTGTTTACCCCTATTTCTTGTCTTCTCCCAACTTGATCGATGTTGATTTTCCGACCAGTATGAGAGAAAGGGGGAGTATTGTGTAGAGTTACAGGCCTGTTGCAGATTCATATGTCAGATTCCAGACCAGACAGATTTTCCAGACTCTACAGATGATCAGATATTCAGACACGATGTCACATTGATTCAGAGTCTTCAGTTTCAGGCACACACATGTATGCGGTCTTTTCAGATGTGCACATGTGTGCCAACTTTTTGTGTGGTCCTCATCATTCTTATTTTCGACAAGAGTTTTCATGTGAGCCATAGGGACTCCAGAGTAGAGGACCATTCCCTATGCCATGTTGGCTAGGGTTTTCATGTGGTTCATAGGGACTCCAGAGTAGAGTACCATTCTCTGTGCCAGATGGGAGAGACCCAGTTCTCCGACGAGGAGACTTTCAGACTCCATTCTCCAGCGATCGCAAACTCCAATACGAGATCCTTCCGAGGTTCCTATGAGAGAGTTCCCACTTCGAGGCCCCTATGAGAGAGACCCATCTTCAGATCTGTGTATGGATAATTAGCGATGCTCTTTTCAACCCGTTCACTCACACTCCAACCCATTCATCCTCCTCACCTGCATGGCATGAGAAGCAACATCTTCGACAACAGCTGACAGTTGTGCACGTTGAGTTGATATTGTTTGTAGTGTCATGTAGCGTGAGTTGAGTTTTCTTTCTGTTTGTTTAAGCTGAGCATTGCTTTGCTCCAGCTTGAAGGGGAGTGTTGGAGTATAAGTTGTATGCGTCACTTATAAGAAAGATGGGTAAATGGATCTCTCCAGGATCCATTTACCCCATCCAGAGTTTAGTCCCACATCTACCAGTTTGGAGATGTGGAGACTCAGTTGGTGCTATATATAAACCACCACACACATTGTATTCAGAGAAAAAAAGCAATAGACTATCAACCTTTTGAGGCGTTCTCCCATGGTTTCATCCCGCTCCTTAGGGAGTAGGGTTCCACGTTAAATCATGTGTCCTTACTATTTCATTATCTTTATTTCTGATACGCTTCCGCATTCCTATTTTCTAACATGGTATCGGAGCTATGTTATTTTTCTAGCAAAGCATTCTAGATATATATGCACTAGCTTGAGTGGGACTGTCTAAATGGCTTCTCAGACTTTAAGTAAGGTCGGCTACATGGACTCTTGCTCAAATCCATGTTGAAAGATCTGACTATTTTTACGTTGTTTGTCGGCTACTTAATACAACCCCACAAGGGGGGATTTGAACCATGGTTTTTTAGGTGGTAAACAAACTGCACTACTACCAGACTATTGAAGTGGATATATTAAAAGATATAACTTTTTATAACCCTTCCATTCTCCTCAATATATTTCGTTACAAATTGCAGGCATCGGGATCAACACTAAATGAATTGAGTTATAAAAAATAGCAACAATTGTTCTTCTAAAGGTAAAGGAAACTTGTGTTTCTTGCTTGACAGCTGCACACCACAAAGAAACTTAAAAATGGTAGGTAAATGACTGCAGAATAGATTTAACTCACAGTTTCATATTCAGCTCCATACACTGAAATTTCAAACTTCCAACTAGGAACATATAGACCATAAAGCAAGCTTGCATATGTCGCAACAAGTGCAGCAGCCACCATCCTTTGCATTACATGGGAAGAAGATCGTCAAATTGTGCAAAAGAAATAGCAAGCTGCTTAAAAAAAGCAAGATGATTACAAAAATGATGTGTGGCTATGATTAATACATTTTTACCTATGGATTCCATGCTGAACAAATGTTTACCGAATGAGAAGCATGCTAGTTTACCATATACTGTATTGATTAATAGAGTTATTTTCAGGAATAAAGAACGATAGGGCACTACTTCTGATTCTAAAGTTCGGGGCCTAACTGTATACAGGATTTGAGAATTTCAACTCTTGGGAAGACCAATTTGGTCTAGACATTAAAAAGGACTATAATCAAAATATGTCATCTTCACAGCAAGAAAACTAATACCCAACTGTAACACCACCAACTCCCGAGGTACAGGAATAGCGTGCGAGATCGATTATCGCACGTAGGTGTGGTTTGGTGGCCACACAACGAAGTTTTGGAGGACTTCACCTTAGCGTACAGATAACTAAGAAAGGGATTTACCACACGAAGATTCGGAGACCGCGGTTTCCCCTTGTCACAACAGAGCAGAGCTACAACATCCTACGTAGGAGCACATGGTCCATTGATGACATGGCAAGATGACAATGATGTGCAGATGTAGCAGACGACACGGCATGTTGACGGAAAGAGCGACGAGGCGTCGATTGCAGAAGACGAAGGAATTGCACGAAAGATGAAGAGCCAAGGCATCTCGGAAGACGAAGGATCTTCATAAAAGACAAAGAGTCCATGCATTGATTGTACATGTAAGGGTAGAGCTCATTTGTAAACAACACTTGAGAGAGTCTTTTGCTAATAACAAAGATAGTTTATTGCCATTGCTCTTACGTCCATGTGGCATGTGTGCTTGAGTGCTCGTGTTCGAGCGACGTGGTTATTCAACGTATTGGTGTATGTCTACACGCATAAAGGAAGGCTAGTAGCTTGTGAGGAGCTAACGCCACACATGTTAGTCTCAAAAATTGGAGTTGAAATTATACCCCTGTGACAACTGGTATCACAGCTTGAGATGGCGCCCAACAACGTTGACCGCATTGCTACATTAGGGGGAGTCATGGTGGAGATCCAGTCTACACATGGTACTCATGCCCATCGCTTGGCTCGTTTGGAGGACGAGGCGAGCATGGAATCGTCAAGTGTCCACGGCGGGAGTCCGCACTCGGTTGACATGGTGAAGGTGCTTGGAGAAATGCAAGATGAGCTTGACGCTCTAGTGCAGGAGCAACATGAGGAACTCTTCATCATCAAGAAAGCGATCGCAAACGGGGGCGGATCCAGAGATACACGAAGGCCAAAGGTCAGTCCATCTCAGGTACGTGGTGTGCCAAAGACTTAGAGAACTATTTGTGGGATATGAAGGTGTACTTCAAAGCTGTCAAAACTCTTGAGGCGGAGAAGGTATCCTTGGTGACGATTTACTTATCCGACCATGCAAAGTTATGGTGGAGCCGTGCAACCGAATGGAGGCCAGATATCTCTTCTTGGGATGAGTTGGTGAAGGAGTTGAAGGAGCAGTTTCTACCCACCAACACTTCTTGAGTAGCAAGGGAAGCACTTCGTAGGCTGAAGCAGATGGGAACCGTACGAGAGTACGTGAGGCAGTTCTCATCGCTGCTGCTGGACATCAAAGTAGGTCTGAAGAATACAAAGTCTATAACTTTATGGTGGATCTACAGAACTGGGGTCAGGTGGAGCTTAGGAGGTAAGGGTTGAAGGACCTCCAGACGACCATCACTGTTGCAGATGCATTGTTCGACTATAAAGTCCAACCCACCGTGTAGAAGAAGGAGAGCGAGAAGGCAAAGAGCAAGCTTAAAGAAAAGAGCAAGAGAAAGTTTAAGAAGTCTAGCAAAACTGACACTTACAGGGAGGGAGTAGAATCCTCCAAGAAGGTTGAGCAATCTAAAGGGAACGATTGCTTTATCTGTGACGAACCACATCGGACATGCGAGTGCCCAAAGCAAGAGAAGCTAAACTCCATGACAATAGAGGAGAACTCGGACGAAGAAGCGCGCATGATGAACCCCAAGTTGTTGCGCAATGTTCGCTTGTGTCCGCTGAAGTCGGACAAAGAGGCGAAGATGGAGATGGACGCAAAGATCCAGAGTTGGTGTACCTCGATGCGGCGGTACACAAGAAGACCCTTTCAACCATGATAAATACTGGAATGACGCATAACTTTCTCTCCAGCAAAAAGTTCGAGAGCTTGGGAGTTTCCTTAGAGAAGAGTCAGTGTTGTGTGAAGCTTACCAACTCCGAGTCACTACAGAGAAGGTATGGCAAACTGTAATGTCTAGTTAGGTGATTAACATGGAAAGGTATGCTTCCTTGTGGTATCTCTCAACGAATTCCAAGTCATTTTGGGAATCAAGTTCTTGAAGAAGGTGAAGGCTTTTGTGACTCCTTATCTGGGAGGAGTCTTTTTCGTGGATGGAGATAACCCCTGCTTCATTCGGACTATCAAGAAGGACAGGCTGGGGCCATGTCCGCGATGCAAATCTGCAATGGACTGAAGAAAGGGGAGGCGACAAACTTGGCTACGGTACGTGTTGAAGATGGCAAGGAGATATAGTTATGCCTTAAGGCAGTAAAGGAGATGTTGGGCGAGTTCAAGGATGTGATGTCGAAGGAGCTGCTCAGGAGCTTCCACTAAAGCAAGACGTGGATCACACCATCAAGCTGTTGTCAGGAACGGTGTCCCCTGCACTTGCACCGTACAAGATGCCCCATGTACATCTAGATGAGTTGAGACAACTCAAGGAGCCGGTGAATGCTGGTCTGATGCGTTTAAGCCATGTCCTATACAGAGCATCAGTGTTGTTCCATAAGAAGAAAGATGAGAGCTTACGATGTGTGTAAACTACCGCACGCTGAATAAGGTGACGGTGAAGAACAAGTACCATGTCCCCAATGTTGAAGACCTATTTGATCGCTTGGACCAGGTCAAGTACTTTCGAAGATGGACCTCAAGTCAAGATACTATAGGTCTGCATCAAGGAGGGAAACGAGCCGAAGATGGCGTGTGTGACACGCTATGGTTCTTTTGAGTTCATTGTTATGGTGTTTGGGTTAACTAACACCCCGACTACTTTCTGTACCCCGATGAATGATGTCTTCCATGAGTATATCGACTTTTTTATTGTACTCTACTTGAACAACATAGTGGTGTAAAGTAGGACCCTGGAGGAGCATCTTAAGCATTTGTGAATGGTGCTTAAGTAGTTGAGGCAGAATTGGTTACACTTGAAACAGGAGAAGTGCACCTTTGGTCAGAAGACAATCTCTTTCCTCGAGCATATTATGGGCGGAGGCACGATACGCATGGAGCTCAAGAAGACTTAGGTGATTGAAGAGTGGCAATTCCCACAAAAGATACGGAGTTGCAATCCTTCCTCAGATTGGTAAACTACTACATGAAGTTCATCAAAAGTTATTCCAAGAAGGCAACGCTCCTGACAGATCTACTTCAAAAGGATCAGCCTTGGAGACGGACGCGCGAATGCCATGAGGCATTCAAGAAGATGAAGAGGGTGGTGGTAGAAGAGCCAATTCTACGACTTTCAGACTTCGTGAAGCCATTTGAAGTCCACATCGACGTGTCCGACTACTCACTTGGAGGTGTATTGATGCAAGATGGGAACCCTGTGACGTATGAAAGCCGCAAGTTGAATCCAACAGAGAGGAGATACCCCGTGCATAAGAAGAGGATGACAACAGTGGTCCATTGTCTGAGGACATGGTGCCACTACCTCCTCGGATTGAAGTTCATGGTGCAGACGGACAATGTGGCAATGAGATGCTTTGTCACATAGAAGAAGTTGACTCCCATGCAGGCGTGATGGAAAGACTTTCTTGCTAAATTTGACTTCGAGCTTCGCTATAGCCTGAGCGGACCAACCAGGTAGCAGATGCTCTCTCTCAAGAAAGAGCGAACCAGAAGAGTCGAAGGTTGCGGTGATGACATCAGTCACCCGCATGTCTGGAGACATACTCGAGCGCATTCAAGAGAAAAAACAGGAGGATCTGATCACATCACAGTTGGTGTAGTGCACGAACGATGGAGAAGTCTGAAGATTCTGGGTAGAGGAAGGTGTCATCTATGCGATGGACAGGAAGCCCTATGTCCCCTCAAGCAGCGGCTTGAGGAAGACATTGTAGAAGGAAGCACACGATACAGTGGGCTGGCCATCCAGGGGTAGAGCGTACGTTGGCACTCCTCTCCTCGAGATACTTCTGGCTAATGATGGAAGAGGAAGTATATGTGCGTACCTGTTTTGTATGCCAACAAGACAAGACTGAGAGGAAGAAGATGATGGGACTGCTGGAGCCACCGCCCATTCTTTCACATCTGTGGGAAAGTGTCTCCATGGACTTCATCACTGGGTTCCCGGAGATAGATGAGAACAATGCGGTGATGGTGGTAGTTAATCGCTTCTCCAAATACACGATCTTCGTACCAACACCACAGGAGTGCACATCAGAGACCACGGCAACATTCTTGCAAAATGTGGTGAAGCACCGGGGCATACCGGTTGACATCGTGAGTGATTGCGATGCCCAGTTCACAGGTCAATTTTGAATGACCTTATTCGAGATACTGGGATCCAATCTCAAGTTCTCCACCAACAATCATCGGCAGAAGGATGGTCAGACCAAGCGGATCAATGCCTTGTTGGAAGAGTACCTGAGGCACTATGTGATGACCAATCAACAGAATTGGGTAAGCTTACTGGACACTGCCCAATTCTGCTATAATCTACAGCAGACCTCCGCCACAAGTCGAAGTCCATTCGAGATCGTGATGAGCAGGCAACCCGTGACACCGCAAGAAGTGTCTAAGCAGAACAACCAAGGACAGTGTCCCATCGTACACTGCTTTACAATGGAAAGGCAAGATCGGTGGAAGGAAGCGAAGGACACGTTGGCTCATGCTCAACACAAGATGAAGAAGGTGGTTGACAAGAGTCGTAGGCCGGTCGAGTTCTAGGTTAGAGAGAAGGTGGTGTTGAAGCTAATACCCCAAATTTAAAAGATGTTGAGGAAGACAGGGCACAAGGGTCTCATCCTCGTTACAAAGGATCTTTTGAGATAGTTCAACATGTGGGATCGCCCGCCTATCAACTACGTCTTCCAGAGAAACTGAAGGTGCATCATGGATTCCATGCTAGCTTTCAGAAGGAGTACCATGAGGACGAAGAAGATAGCACCAGGAGGCATCGAAACGTGCCCCTCCTAACACACGAGTTCAGCACAAAGGTAGCCGAGAAGATTTTTAACATGCATGTGGAGGGGCAGAGCAAAAAGAATCGGAGGATCTTTTTCCTTGTCAAGTGGAAGGGACTTCCAGTCCTAAAGGAGGAGGCAAACTAGGAACATGATACAACCTTGTGACAGTTCGAGGACCTTGATGAATCTATGATTCATCACTCTAAAAGTTGAAAATAGAGCTTTGTTCCCAAGTAATTAGCTGCATTTCCTCATTTATTTTGCATTATTCTCTTTCATACATTTAAAATTAATGTCTGCATTTTAGCATGCATATTTGCATTAAATAAGAAGCCAAATTCCCTTAGAAATATCACTTGTAAATGCCATATTTTTATCTATTTTTTTACTAACTCAGAATTGAAAAAAATCAAATCTATAGTGTATATATCATTAACACTAATAAAAAGAAAATATCAAAAAAATTATATGTAAAATTGACCAATAAAACCCAAACCCTAGTTTGAGACTAAGAACCTTAAAACATGAATGTCTCTCTCATACAGTATCCTATGGACCCATACTCACTTTTGAATTAATGTACGTTCAATTACCTTCAAAAGAATATCGAATTCAAAAGAATCGAAGTTCATATGTGAAACTTGGGTTTTGAACCCCTTTGTATATTGTACATATGTCCCAATTATTTATTTATTTTATCTTTTTTATTCCTTAATTTTAAAAAAATTCAAAAATTATATTTAATTGTAAATATTTATCTTATATTTCCTTTGATTTTATTTGATTTTATCTTATTTTTAAAATGACAAAAAAATTGCAAAATACAAAAATTCGTTATTTTATATCGATAGGACGCCACACAAAAATATTTTTGTACAGATGATTTATTTTAGTTTTCGATCCTTCACGAAAGTTGTAGATCTCGTCGAGATGAGCAACTTTTGTGTTGATTACTTTTTGATTTGACCCCTTTTATTATTTTCTTTTGATTTTTGTTTACATTTAATTTTTAATCTTTTTAGGTGCAACACGTGGTAGCTCCTGGAGCTACCACATGTCACCTCGTTTTATATTATTTTCGTAATTTATTTTATTTATTTTATTTTATTCATTATTTATTCATTTACTATTTTTTATTTTAATTAATTATTTATAATTATTTATTTATTTCCTTTTCATTTTTATGTTTAATTTCTATATTTTTCTTCCATTTCTTTTCTTTTCTCTTCATTATTTTTAGTAGCCTACTTTTTTATTTTTTTATATTTTTCTCTCCTTTTACTTATTCTCTACTCCAACTTCCTACCTAAGCCACCTTCTCTATCTCCTTTCTAACTTCCTCCTTTTTATTTCCTTCTGCTCCTTCATTCTTCCCCATCCACCATTCTTTAAGAAGAATCTCCAACCCCCCGATGTGTCGCCGGTGCCAGCGCCGACACATCAAGTTGAGTGACGACGACGATCGGGAGAGATCCGTGGTGCTACAACCACGTAGCAGCAGCCTTCCAAGTTCGCTGCCAAGCTTCGATCTTCTTTCGCCGAGCTCTTGAAGCGACGACAGGAGTGCAACATAGTTGTTCCGCACCCTCGACAAAATCTCAGGCAAGTATTCCCTCTCATTTTCCTTATTAAAACATTTTTTCCTTGTTGTCTCACCACACAGTCATTTTTTATCACCTCACACCATTACCACCGTTCACTACCATTCATTTTCATTTCCTTGATCTCAATTTTAATTCTGTAATTGCACGGACATCCCTACGTTTATGCTCTAATTCAGACATCCATTTATTATTATTATTTTAATACAAAAATTGCATGTTGCAGATCATTTAATTCTATATCTCTTGGCTATTTATTTAGAATTTTGTAAGAATGCATTAATTAATAAAATTGTTTTGAGGAAAAATTGCTTAGTTTACCCAATTTATGGTCTTAAATTCATAATTAATTAACGCTTGCTCCAAAAAGTGTGCAAAAATCATATACGATGCTTCTAGTTGTGCTTTAATTACTGTCCAAATTTCATAAAAATTGGATGTGTTTTATGCATAAAATAAATTGTTGAGTGGTTTCTGTAATTGATTTTTAATTAAATTCACAAATATTATTTTTACGAAATTTCAAGTCTCCTGGATTGGTCATTTAAAAATCTTTTTGAGATAAATTTTTAGATTAATTGGAATTAAATACTCGTAATCACTCTGTTTTCATTAAAAAATCATAAAAAAATCACATATGCACAAAAATTCCCAAAAAATTATTGTAACTCCATTTCGTCATGTTTCATTTCCAGTATAATTTTCATTAATTTTGCATTCTCTTTGCACGAAAAATTGCATAAAAACCCTGAAAAGTTTACATTTTTCATTGTTGCTTTACATCCAAAAATTGAAAAAAATACATTTTGCATTCATCATTAGATTAGGTTTCCAGAAAAAATATAACTTGGTTAAATTAGATTAATTTGGATTGTCCAAAAACTGGTTGCATTACATTAACGACTCTGCAATTATAAAAAGGTGTTCTTGAAGCTGCAGAAGGGTCGTAGAACTAACATAGAATCGAAAATTTTGAGAACGGTCCGACGGGAGGATGGTAGAGACCATGGTTGCAAAAGTCGGTAGTCGGTACTCGGTCGGTCGGGTTACTAACTAAGGATTAATCGGTAGTCGGACGACTTATCGTATTTAGTCGGACTTTAGTCGGTTTTGAATTTTATGATTATTTTAAACATATAACTCATTTTTATACATATATTTACATAGGTTTTGTACATTTTTATACTATCATAATAAAATAAAAGAAGTAATTGAATCTAAATAAAACATTAAGCATATTGTAATAAGTTTGCTTATGAAAAACAACAAAATATGGTATCTCTAAGCAAAAATTGGTCGACTAGTGTGCTTAGTCGGAATTGGTCGGTACTCGGTCGGCCACCCCACTGACTAGACTAGTCGGACCTAATAGTCGGCATAGTCAGGCGACTTTTACAACACTGGTAGAGACTTATTCATCAAAGAGTTAAGTGAAAGATCATGATTTCAGAAAGTCATATTAGTGAAGGATAATAAGCAAGTGACTAAATGGAAACAAATATCCATGCAAAAACAGATCAAGGAAAGGGATGCTAAAACTAAATACTTTCATTCGGTGGCCTAGCAAGCGAAGGCAATATTTTATTCCAACTTTCATATAACTTAAAAATAATTATGGCAAGGGCATTGAATCAAGTTCTTTTTGTGGAAAGGAGCTTCGGAAACCTCGCCCAAAAGATCAGGTACTCAGAAGTACCTTTGATCTCTTGCAAATTTGGTGGAATCACACTATGCCTGGCAAGATAATAGGATTTCCATCATACCTAGCATAGGAAACGGATAGCACCAAGGGCTCCCATCTAGAGATAAGTAAGCATACTTCCTACATTTCACCCATTTGCTTAGTCATTGACCTATGATCCCTTCATGATCGTTTCTCACCTTGACTTTGCTTCGTTACATGGGCATATCTATTGTACTAGTTGGTTCCTTAGTTTAATCATATCTCCTCAAAGCTTTCTTTGCAACGAGTTGCTTGTCGTTCAAATGTCAGATGGCTTCCTAGTTTTTATCTATCGTGAATTTTAGGATGTCGTAAGGGTGGATGTATTGGTGGTGATGAAGGAGTTTACACATGGTAATGTTGACTTTGACAAGCTCAATAAAGCGCTTTTGTTCCTACTAGTATAGAAGGAGGTGCCCAAAAATGTAGAATTTATTTACTCCTTATTGCAGTTAAACGCCAATTATCTCATAGGGGTTAGCAAATAAGCTGGAGGATGTAATAGATGAACTTATATCACTCCCACAGTCTGCTTTGTACCAAGGAGACAGATAGCTGTCAGCTTGGTGATGGCCACACAACTGTGCCATATTAAAGATGGCATATAAAAGGTTTTCATTGGAAAGTAGATTTCTTTAAAGCATATGATCGTGTTGACTGGAAATTCATGTGGTCCGCATTGGCTATACAAGGTTTTCCATAAATAGATTTCTTGGATAAAAGGTATATCACCACCGTGTCCTATTATGTACTTGTGAATGGGAACCCTGAAGGGTACTTCTTTCAACCTCAATGAGATGTGTGTCAAGAATGCCCTCTAGCACCAATGCTATCTGTCTTGGCCATAGATGTCCTCACACACACGGTAGAATAGATAATTTAGTAGGATATTTCCGTGGAGTACTCCATTGGAGAGATCTTAATTCCTATCTTATAATATGTGGACGGTGTTATCTTCTTTATTGAGGGAGGTAGGGAGGAAGCGAAGGGGACAACAAGGTAGTTGTTGTCCCCTTTGGTCTATCATAGGATGATGTGAATGAACGTGGGAGCGAGCTAGGTATTATATACGGTTTTGATGAGAATAAGATATAGTAATAGAGAAGAAATTTGCAGAAGGAGAAAGAAGAAACGTGCTGGTTGGCAGGGTTATTATGGAAGAGAAGCGCAAAGATTACACAAATGGAGAGAAAAAATGGGATAAAAATACGGAGAAATCTGCAATTTTTAATTCAACATCAACTATCTTTCACAATGACTCAGCCCCTTTATATATGAGACGAATAAAAGGAAATAAAATAAAATCATGATAAACCCTAATCAGAATCCTAAATGATCTCAAACAACCATGTAGAGATCACATGTAATCTTTTTATTTAAATCAAAATCAAAATTGCAGTTGACTCAAATTGGATGGAAAGTCCTAAATTAATCGAATCCCTAATTTTGCCATGATTCGAGATTTGGTGTTGCATCAACTTTGGAAAACAAAAGTAATTGTTCGTAATATCATGTGTTCAATAACTATTTAAGCATTTTGCTATTCAAATGTTGAGAAAATCATCTTTCACTCTCTGTGTACAAGGTTTCATCAAACTTCTGTAACGAGAATGCATTCTCTTCGGGCTGAAACAAGGCAATATGAAATTTGCACTGAAAATAATTTCTCTAAATGATTTATTACATGAGATCACCGTTCAATATTGAGATAATGCTGCAAATGTAAACATATTACAAACCATTGTATGCAAAATTTCCGTACAAATGTTGCCACCGAATCCACCAACATATCATTAACAAGCCATATCTCTGAAATCGCAGCAAAAATGTAACCAATCGCTATTCTCTAAACAAATGAGGAAGCTGTTAGATGTCATGTGCCCAAAAAACCTACCAATATAAAACTGTTAACTTGATCAATAGCTACCATATGAAATGAAAAATTAATAGTAATCCAACCGTACAAAGACGTCAACATTCTATAGTGAATCATGAGATACTTAAAAAGGGTGCTTGCGAATGCCAAAATTTCCTAAAAGCGCACGAATGAAATTAATAATAAAACTAATATAATGTTATGGACATAGCTGAAATCAAGTTCAATGTTTTCAAGTGTAGTCCAGAACACCAGTTTACAATGAAGAGCAGAACATGAAAATTACATAAGTGTATAGATTGAGATGCATCTATTTGAGACCTTAGCCCTCTCTCAACTGGAGCGGCCAGTGGAAGAATTGCCAAAAAAACTTTTGAAGGAAAACAATATAAACCAAGTATGATCGCAAGAGTACAATAAAGAGAGTGAATACATATAACAAACTACCCCTCGAACTGCAGTAATATCGGTCATGCTCAGTTTGGAATAGCAGCATCAAATGTACTTTCGGGAAGCACCTTGATGAAAATATCGACCACTAGTTCTTCAAAGCCAACATGTATAATGTATATGTGGTCTTTCCTAATCATGTCTATTTATGTGATGGCAATCCACTTTGTAGAAAATAATAGGAAAAAATATAGACAAGGAAGAACAACGGAATTTTACATGGAACCCTACTCACTAAGGAGCGGGATGAAACCATGGAAGAAGACCTCTAAAGGGTCGTATCTATATATTGAATTCTCTCATCTATTACAGGTGGTGTAGGACTTCTTATATAGCCCCACCAGTAAGACCAAGTCCCACTCACAGTAAATGTAGGACTAAACCTGTGGATGCAGTATTTGACGCTGGAGGAATCCAATTATCCATATCTACATATGACGCATACTCTTATACTCCCCCCTCCAAGCTGGAGCATGCAATGCTCAGCTTGGACAAATAAAGAGAAATCGCTCACTCATATACAAGACACTACATGATGAGGATGCTACTTCTTATGGCGTGCTTGTGAGGAGGAACAGAAGGGCTAGAGTGTGAATTGAAATGGGTCTCCTCATCGGAAAACGTGTGCTCTGTACTCATCTATCAGTCACTGAAATTGAAATGAATCACCACCGGAAAAACTATGCCCTGCAACTACTCCATCTCTGAAGGGCCAAATTAGAAAACAAAAGTCATGTAAACATTCTCATCGGAGTCTAGGATCGCTAGAGAATGGAGTATGAATGTCTCCTCATCAGAGAATTGGATCTCTCCCATATTGGCTCAGAGAATGGGATCTCTGCTCTGGAGTCCCTGTAAAGCCCCATGAAGACCCCAAGCCCATAATGACTCAGAAAATGAGATCTTTACTCTGGAGCCCCTATGGATCACATGAAAACCCTAAGTCCAAATAAAAAATGGGGACCTCTCAAATAATGATCGCACACATGTCTCATCAAACCGTAGACTCTGAAACAATCTGAATGTAGAGTATGAATCTGAACTATAGAGTCTGAAGTCTTAGCTGAAAAACTCCATAATACTCCCATATTGGTCAGAATAGAGGATGTCGACCAAGTTAGGAGAAGAAAACGTAAGATGGAGAAAACCAATCTCGATTTTTTTTCTCGTCCATTTCATCATTTTTACATCCATCCCCTTTTTCAACATATTTTTTCTCCCGCGTACGGTTTTTCTCTTTCTTTTTCAAAGGTAGCCTTTAAAAAAAATAAAACACAGCCCACTTGGGCCTGAAAGAGTAGCACCTCTCCTTTTTATGTTGTTGGGCCCAACACAACAACAACAAAGACTTTTTTCCACATTAAGTAGGGTCGGTGACATGGATTCTGGACCACCATTCGGATCTATATTGGGTCATTCTCGAGCTTAGATCAAAAAAATAAGATCCCTTCGGATAGTCTCATTCTAACACTTCTTGGGCCTTCCTTGCCCTCTCTTAGTCGGCTCAACATCCCAAAACTCACATCTCCTAATTGGTGCATCAGCCAATCTCCTTTGCTAATGGCTAAACCACCTTAAGCGATTTTCTCGCATCTTATCCTCAATCGGAGCTAACACTAACTTTCCTTCTGTTTGCACCTGTTGAAATCTAGCATAGCGGAAGTGAATCAATAAACAGAGCAAGAAAATAAAGAATGATAAACATTAAACTCTTGGATTTTACATGGAACCCTACTCCCTAAGGAGCAGGATGAAACCATGGGAGAAGTCTTCAAAGGACCATATGTGTCTATTAGAATTTCTCACTGAGTACAGGAGGGTGTGGGGCTCTTTATATAGCCCCACAGACAGACCAGAGTCCCACGGCTCATCCATGTGAGACTAAACATAAGTGGGTGGTAATTGGATTTTGGAGAGATCCAATTACCACTCTATTACATTCTCCAACACTCCATCAAGCTGGAGCAGAGAAATTTGCAGCTTGCAACAACAAAAAAAGGATACATCACATCTTCACACAATACATCACAAGAAGAATATATATCCGCCGCTGGTAGAAGACCTCGCTCGAGGATGGGTTTGCAGCTTTCAGGTCACCAGAACATATCTCTGACATGCCTGTAGAGTCGCTGCGATGCCAGGTCACCAGGACTTATTGCGGTCGTGCCTAGAGAAGAGTCGCAATAGAATAAGTCTAGCGCGGAGTAGTAGTCAGGTCGTAAAAGAAGTATACGCCCTCACGAAGAAGTCGATGTTCGGTGAAGACATGTGATCTGTAGAAAGCTGGAGTGACGGTTTGTCAGTCGTGGATGTACATAAATTCTGAAGAAGAATCTATATCTGACTCCCCCTTTCTCTCATACTTGATAGAATAAGAACATTGATCAAGTTGTGAGAAATCAAAAAACATGCATTTTTGTTTTTTCTCACAAATTATCATTCATTTTTTATAGCCATTCCTTTTTTTAGCTATTCTCTTCTTCTTTTCTTTTCCTTTTTAAGTCGTTCAACATATTTTTTTACGACTTTTCCTCTTCTCTTATTTTTGCATTTTTTTTAACCTGCGTACGGCTTTTCTCTTTTTTTTGTGCGCGCCTTTTTCCAAAACAAATTCTCATTTTTTTGAAACTCGACCCAGCTTTGGGCTTATCTCTATCCTTTTTTTGAAACAACTCTTGACCTCTCTTATTTTTTTTTGTTTCTATCGCAATCCAGCCCAATAGGGCTAGCCTCCTCATTTCCTTTTTTTCAATAAAGAGGGCCAACGCTCCTATGGATATTTAGGGTTCCCAAATCATGCGAACCCTTTTCTCACACCGTTGCCGCCCTAAGGGTTCCCCAATGGCAACCCCTCTTTTCGTTCTTGCACGCCGCCCCGATGGGGGCACCTGCTGCGACGATGCGCGACGTTCAGGTGGAGAAGGGCGCGAGCAAGGGAAGGCGACACAAGAGGAGGCTCCGCCTGGAGCTTCGTCTTGTGCGAGATGGAGAGAAGGCTCGTCGTTTCATCGCGGCCCGGGCTTCAAGAGGATGGGTCAGCGACACCCACTAGAGATGAGCGGCTTCGGGAGGAGTGTGTCGCTTGCAACGATGGTGGAGGTTGTGCTGCCGAGCGGAGATGCGACGCTTGGAGGGTGCGTGCAAGGAAGTATCGCCAAGAGGAAATAGACGAGCAGAAATTGCGTCGTGAGGTTTGCACCGCCTGGGGAAGGCGTTGTCATCGATCGATGGGAGGTTGATGCATCGTGGCGGCTGGAGAAGAAGTAGGAGCACCATGTGGCCTGGGATCTGTTGTGGGGTTCAGGGGGGTCCATCGCCTGGATCTGAGGGCGGCGGCGCCAGAAGGAGATGCGGGGACCTCCGTCTGGAGGTGTGCACGAGAAGGAACCCACCTGCTAGAAGGTCTTGCGAGGGAGGCGAGTTTGCTTCCTGTGCCACCGGGAGATTTACAGCGTGCTGGAAGGTGATGCCTCCTGTGCTAGAGAAGCCAGGAGGAGTCGCACCATCGAGGGTTCTCATGGGGGCGATGAAGATACCCTCTGCTGAACTGGGATTTACCCTTGTAGAGAACGATCAGAACATGCTCTTGAACAGATCTCAACATGAATAATACTCTTCAAAAAATGCGCATGCTTTGATAATCGATTCTCGAACATAATAACGAACGTCCTCAAGAATCAAACCCGCTCTGCTATCATATTGAAATGTGAGAAGTGGAAGCATAATCGATAAACAAAGCATAAACATAAAGGAAGATAAAACATTGACACATGGATTTATGTGGAACCATACTCCCTAAGGAGCGGGATGAAACCACAGAAGAAGGCCTCAAAGAGCCATATGTGTCTATTGATTTTCTCATTGAGTACAGGGAGTGTGGGGCTCCCCCACAGACAGACCGGAGTCCTGCAGTTAGTAGATGTGGAACTAAACTTGAGTGGGTAGTAATTGGATCATGGACAGATCTAATTACCACTCTATTGCATTCTCCAACAGCATCATTCCTAATCCGATATTTACGTATATGTTCATACATCCACCTTAGCATTTTCATTTATGCTATTATCATTCTCTACACATGTCTATGGTTCACAAGCCAACATGCAGATACATAAAGCATAGCAGGTCTCACAACTGCTTTGTAAAACTTTTCTTTGATTTTTAAAGGAATTTTCTTATCATATATAGAACTCATTAAAATAGGAGGAGAAGTTCACTGATAATATCTTGTTGATAATGACAAAAAGGGGGGAGAGTTCGTGTAAGCAAAAAGTAGTAAAGTTTATCGTAGAGAGATTAAAATAAAAACAAAGGGGTGGTTAATACTTAAAATCAATTAAAATAATTCTAGCTAAAAAGTTTTAAAAACAAATCTAAGTTGTCATTAACAAAAAGGAGGAGATTATTAGTGATTTAGATTTTGCTAGTGACTCAGTTGCATATTTGTTTTGTAGCTTGATTAACCTTTTAGGTAGAAACTTGTAGACGATCTTTGATGAAAAGTGTAGAAGAGTTAGAAATCGACTCAGCCTAAAAATGGCTCTGAAAGACTATGTTTTAAGGCTGAAGATTTAGAATCAGATTAATGAAAGAATGAAAGAAAGACTCATTTTCAGAAGCTCGAGTTTTTTTGAGTCTCAAAGAAGGGGGTATCACGCATAGGTGCCCACCGCAATTTATTAAAAGCAAAACTAAAGTAGCAATTACAACTTACAACACCCAAGAGTCAAGCAGAAACTTATAGTGGGAAGAGACATTCTCGATGTAAAAGCGTTGGCCCGAGAAGAGGACATCGTTCTGAGCCAACCAAATCGCCCAAACGACAGCCACTGGAGTCACCAGCTCCTTCCTGGGCAAAGACCTCGTCCCACGCAAAGAACCCCAGAAGCTTGCAAACGAAGGGGCATACATCCAACTCAAGCCCACAGCATCCCAGATCGGAGATGAAACAGTGCAAGAGAAGAAAAGATGATCCAGAGACTCGATCGCAACGCTGCAAAGCAGGCAGCAGTCTGACACCGACGAGAAAAGCCTAGCACAACGGTCCCTCGTCATTAACTGCTTCCTCCGAAAGAGCCACAAGAAGAAGCTAATCCTTTCAGGTAGCCGCAACGACCAAATAAAGTTGCAATCCCTAATAACCTCATCCGAGAGCGCGGGCGGCGGATGAGAGATCACCCCATAAGCCTTTCGAACGGAAAAAAGAACATCCCTCCAAATCCAATGGTCAGGGCCCGGGAGGGACGACCGGCCAGACCCAGCGAATCCAACAGGCGAAGAAACTCCTCCAGGCGCTCATCCGAGAAAGGGGCCCGAAACGACGACATCCAATTACCACTCGCCCAGACCTCAGCCAGGGAAGTGCGTTGGAAGCCAAAGCAATCAGTCTCGGGAAACACTCAGCAAACACACCCACCACCTAACCAGTCATCCTTCCAAAAGCGAAAAGAAGTTCCTTCCCCAATCACCGGCTTAAACAACTCTCCAAAACGAGGAAGAATCTTCACAATCCCCTGCCAAAAATGGGACAAGTGTGTCGTCCTTCTCCATAGCTCAGGCGCCGTCATAGACACACCATAGATGTTCCGAACCACCTTGCAGCACACACTTTCATCCTTACCCCATAGCATGCCCGCCCATTTCAGCAAAAGAGCTTCATTGCACACCTCCAACCGCCTAACCCCAAGCACGCCACAAGATTTAGGCAGCGTGACATTTTCCCAACTCACCAAGAGCATACCTTTCTCCTCCTGTCAATTGCCGCTCCACAGAAATCTCCGCATAAGCCGTTTCAACCGGCTTCTGATGCCCACCGGCAGGATGCGGGAGAAGAAGAACATTAAAATGCTGCACAAAACAACATTCACAAGAACCAGCCGGCCGGTCCGTGACAAAAGCGATGCCTTCCAGCCAGACAGCTTTCTTTCCATCTTCTCCATGACCGGAAGCCAATCCGACAATCTAGCCCTACCTGCAGATAGCGGTAAGCCAAGGTACATAAAGGGTAGTTTGCCACACTCCGTGGCCAACGCAAGGTTGCAAGCACTGGCCTCATCATCCGACATGCCAAAAGTGACAACGGTATATTTTCTCAGGTTCAGTCCCAAAGCCGATAGTTCACCAAAGATCTCAAGCAAAAGGGCCAACTTCCCAGCTTCTGAGGCACCCCCCTCAGCAAAAAGGATGGTGTCATCAGCGTATTGCAGCAGGGAGATAACCAAATCCCTGCATCTGTATCCCACAAACAGGTCAGACAGTTGGGCGCAGCCAATCATACAAGCAAGAGCATCCGCAACCAAAACGAAAAGCAGAGGCGCAAGAGGACAACCCTGCCTCACCCCCCTCTGAGGCTGAAAGAAGCCCCCTCAGGGCGACCATTGATCAAGACAGAAGGGGACGTCGTGGTTACGCACCGCTTCATCCAAGAAATCCAAACATCCGGAAAACCTTTTCTAGAGAGGGCGCACCAAAGGAATCTCCAATCCAGCGTGTCGTATGCCTTTGCAAAATCAACCTTCCATAGAAACGCACACTTACCATTGCGTTTCCAGTCAGAAATAACCTCCGAAGCCAAAACCAGGCCATCAGGAATTTGCCTGCCCGGGATGAACGCAGTTTGCAGAGGACAAATCACATGCTGAAGGACCTTGCTAAGGCGGGCAACGAAGACCTTAGCAACAATGAGGTAAACACCATTGGAAAGAGCAATGGGTCTGAAGTCCCCGATCGATGTCACCCCCTCCCTTTTCGGGAGAAGAAAAATAAGCGCCTTGTTAATCCGCTCGAACCCAGCATTGTCCCTGCAAAATTCCTCCACAACCTCTAGCATCTCTCCACAAAGAAGATCCCAAAACTCCCTGTAGAAGAAGATAGGGAAACCGTCCGGGCCAGACACACCATTCGCATTTAAGCTCCACACCACCGTCTTAAGTTCCTCCATAGAGATAGAAGTGATCAAGCCGGTCACGTGCGCCTCCGAAAGACTGAGAGAGCCAAGGCCAGACCACCTCCACGACCGAGTCACCGCCCTCGCAGAGAAATCAGAGAAGTGTTCCCTGACAGCCCTACCCATCTCACGCTCACCGACCACACGACTTCCATCAACCTTCAAAGCGCTGATCGAGTTGACCCGACGCCTGCCACTTGCGATCCTGTGGAAGAAAGCCGTATTGGCATCTCCTTCCTTGAGCCAGCAAAATCTCGATCCTGTGGAAGAAAGCAAAATCTCGTCTTCAAAAGGTCGGGTTTTGAAGACGTTGGATGCCGATGTGACTTATTAGATAGTTTTTATTTTATGTTACAAAATTCTTATAGCTTTTGCATATTCTTGATCAGCAAGCAAACTAAATCCAGAATTATCGATTTTGCAAAAATGATTTTTCAACATATGATCGATCACTTTGACATCCATGATCGATCAATCTTGATCGATCATCTCGTTGTTCATTAAACAATCAACCTTGATAGACCATTTTTTAACCACAATCGATCACTTTATGAATTTCAGGCCAACAATCAAATCTAATCGATCACCTTGACATCCATGATCGATCAACCTTGATCAATCATCTCGTTGTTCATGATCAATCAACCTTGATAGACTATTTTGTTAACCACGATCGATCACTTTATGAATTTTAGGCCAACGGTCAAATCTAATCGATCACTTTTGTGACATGATAGATGACCCACGATCGATCAACTTGTCTCTATGATAGATTATTTCATGGATTTTGGATATCATAACATTGGACTTTCCTTTTTCTGGACATCAACGACTCTTTTGAGGCCAACCCTATATAAGGGACCCTATGGCTCATTGTTTGAGACACACTACCAAAAGAAACATCTTTTACTCTCAAAAGAAACGGAAGAGTGATCATTTTATGTGATATTCAAGTTCTTACAATGTTTATGCTCTCTCGAGCTCTCTTTAATCCAAAGAAATTAGATACTGAAGTCGTTTCTGCTCTTTGTGCTCTTTTACGATCATCATCATCTTTTTTTTGAATCAACGATAATCATCATCATTCTCGAGCATATTTTGCGCTTGAAGTCTGTAAGCTTGTGAATTCAAGTTTTATTGCTTATTCTGTTTGGCATTTTTTATAGCTATCCTAGTTGCGCATTCCTTTCTCACAGAGAGATAAAATCTTCATTTGGGAGTAGTCCAAGGAAGGGTACATATTGTACCAGAGGTTGTGCTACCCT
Source organism: Ottelia alismoides (assembly GCA_037367405.1). Lineage (NCBI taxonomy): Eukaryota > Viridiplantae > Streptophyta > Magnoliopsida > Alismatales > Hydrocharitaceae > Ottelia > Ottelia alismoides. The sequence goes on along the minus strand of JAZKJV010002365.1, from coordinate 181,502 downwards.
TAGGTAAAAGTAGCGCTAGAATAGTGGAAATAGGCTTCGCCAAGAGAGCGAAGGAAAATCCTAAAACAGAGTTATGAGTCATGGTGTTTACCTGCTTGGATTACTACGTAAAAATCAATGTGCCATTTGTGGTTTGATATTCTTCTATCTTTGTGATTTACGAATAATTTTTTTATTTGGATATTGTTATTGGATAATTGTATATTGCACAATTCAACCCCCACCCCTTGTCTCGGACTCGCAGCATATACCATGATAAAGAAAATGTCACCTTTATTGAAGTAGAGTACCTTTACATGACGAGACTTTAAAATGGAACATCCCAATGCACTAAGAGTGTTTCATACCAGACTCATCTTGCTCGCTATATTGCTTTAGGATATGTTGAGATATTTTTGTAATTAGGCCTTTATGAGTGGGAGTTGTTTATCCGCATAGATAAGTGGTGGGACTTGTTAATTTAGTGGAGCTATAAATAGAGTCTCACGCCCCTTCTATTTCTTGAGAAACTTAATGCAATAGCTAGCTCTAGAAGCTTTCTCCCGTGGTTTCATTCTGCTTCTTAAGGAGTATGATTCCATGCAAAATCAAAATGTTTATGTTTTGATTTTGTGTTTCTAATTATGCTTCTGCCTTTTTATTTTTTACATGATATCAGAGCAGTTGGTTTTTGGGATTCAACTTTGAGATCAATTTTATTTCAATTGTTTTGTTGCACGTTTTGTTTGAAGTTTGGTTTGCTTCAAAAATGATGATGTGATGTTCCATTGGGACCTTAGACATAAAAGAGCATTGAGTATTCAGAGTGGCAACATTTGCTTCAATTTATTTATTTTCCTCCGCCATATCATTGATGATACCGACTCCAGGTAGCAATGATGCTTTGAGCAAGAAGGTGATCAATGGTGCTATATGCGAGAAGAACAAGGAGGAGTCTCGCCACGTACGTGGATGCAACAATGCAGTCTTTTACTAATGAGAGCAGGTGGCGTGCGTTAAATCCTTTGTTGTTCGAACAAAAATACCCCTACTGAACAAAGCCCCAAATCTCCCTCTTGTCCCTATCTGCGTTCCCACCTTCCCAAACTAGAGCTCCAACGATGGCGGTGCGGCATGACCAACGTGAGGCTCCGGCACAGGGGAGAGGCCAGCACGACGGCTTGGCGGAGGAGCGCGACTACGATGGCTTGCCGGAGGGTTCTATAGTATGGATTGGCTAAGATGTCGGTGGAGTACATACTGAAAGCACTGTGGAGGCGAACCCACAATACTAGCCACAATGCCGTGGACCATTCCATCATCGCCATGATGCTCGAACTCCTGTCTGACTCCCTCCGTGACCCCGTCTGTATCCTCTTTCCCCTCCATTAATCCTCGGCGTTTGCTCTCCACTGCTTAATTAGGGTTATGCTCCTCAAATCCCTTTCCCGAAATCAACTCTTGGTGTGCCTTTGGATGTTGATTCGCAAATGTCTGCATGGAAACTGTAACTAAAATGGCATTTAGAAATTATTTCCTCCCGAAAGTATCACCAGAATTGGGGAAATTATTTACTATTTTAATGCTAAAGTTCTTGCTGAATGGAAAGGAGACATAGCTAAAAAGCATGTCTGTCTATCTTGACATTTAATAGTTCCAAATGCTCTTTCGATGTCATGGAGGGTGTGCCCTCTACCGTTGGTGGAGCCCTCGCTTCGATATCGCCCCTTCGTCTGCCCCCGCGTTAGTCGCGCCTTGCCGTCGCTGGTGGATCCCTCGTTGTTGTGAAGCTCACATGCCTTTGGAGTTCTAGTTTGGGAAGGAGGGATGCGAGTAGGGAAGAGGGGGGATTTGGTGATTTCGGGCTTTGTTCAGTAAGGGTATTTTTGTCCGAACAACAAAGGACTTAACGGGCGTCACCTTCTCTCGTTAGTAAAAGACCACATTGAGACCAAAATAATACATTAAGTACCACATTGTTACTTTTGAAAGTTGAGGCACCACACTGAAATTGGGTGTATAGTTGAGGGCCTTTTGTGTAATTTACTCTAAAAAGAAAGATAACTTTAAGATTAATATATAAAAAGCCCAAGTATCCTATTCTAATTCTCACAAGTGACAAGCCAACCTCACAAATTGACAAGGCAAGCACTTGGACCTTGCATTTCCATCTCAAGTGGAGGTTACTTCTTTTTAGATCAGATACCTATGTTCCAATTCCAATTCCCTAGGACCACCTTCATTGCCTTCGTCCGTTTTAGGAGACGCGGGATACAACTCTCTTTCCCATCTCACTTTCTAGCACAAAATGCAAAGCAAACACCATATGTTGATATTGTTTCCTTCTAGGTCAAGTTCTTCCTCAATTATGCGATGCCTTTTGGTTACATTCTTTTCGATCGAAAATCAATAACATAATAAATTTCTTTTTTTTAATATTGTAGTTAACTTAGCCATGGCCGGTCCCAAGCTCGGGTAAATGAGGAGGGTTGCGTTAGGTAGCCGGCAGCCGTAAAACAGTCGGAGACAACTTCCTAATTTTTTTTTAAAAAAAATACTATTTAGGAAGTTGCCTCATGACAGTCGGATCTTTTCAACATGGATTTAAGCAAACATACAGATTTCATTGGGGCGTTCCCTACTTGCGACGCGTTGCATCGCCCGGATGCAATGAAAAATTGGCAAGGGCCGCTACATCACAGCCTGGATGTAGTTCAAAATTTGCAAGGGTTCTTGCATAAGGAACGCATGCAGGTAATTAAGCTAGTTCCACTGCATCACCGTCCGGATGCAGTCTAAAATTTACAAGGGTTCTCGCATAATGGACGCATGCGAGTAAAGAAGTTAGTCCAAAAGAGATTGCAAAGGAAGTTGCGGATTGGTAGTTGGAATGTTGGCATTTTAACTGGAAAAATGATGGAGATAGTGGATACGATGGAAAGAAGGAAGATTCATATACTATGTCTTCAAGAGACTAAATGGGTTGGAGAGAAAGCAAGGGAGATCGAGAAGACATGCTTTAAACTTTGGTATTCAGGTAAAGATAAGGGTAGAAACGGTGTTGGAGTGGTTGTTCATAAAGATTTGAAGGATTGTGTGGTTGGGGTGCAAAGATTCGAGGATCGGATTATTTTGCTAAAATTGATGATTGAAGAAGAAATTCTGAATATCATATCAGTTTATGCACCACAAATTGGTTTAAATAAAAGGACTAAACAAGCTTTTTGGGAGGAAATGGATAAGATTTTGCAAGGAATCCCACAAAGAGAGATGATTTGCATAGGTGGAGATCTTAATAGACATGTGGGAAAAGATGCTTCAGGATATGCTAGTGTTCATGGAGAACATGGTTTTAGGGAGAGAAATGAAGAGGGAAAAGTCATTCTGGATTTTGTAACGGCATACGATCTTTTCATAGCGAACACTCTCTTCAAGGAGAGAGTTTGACAACTCGCTTGTTAGTCTTGGATGTGCAAATAAAAGGCCTGGTAAAGAAAAGGAGGGTTCCTAAGATCATTAGAAATAGATGGTGGAATCTTCCACTGAAGCAATCGGACTTCAAGGAGAAGGTTTTAGAGGACTTATCTTGGGATTGTAGCGGAAGTGCAAACGAGATGTGGGAGGCAGTAGCATCTTGTATCCGAAAGGTAGCCAAAGAGATACTAGGCGAGTCGAAGGGAGGAGCTCCAGGTCAAAAGGAGGCTTGGTGGTGGAGTGAAGGGGTGCAAGAGAAACTAAAAATTAGAAGAGCATGCTTTAAAGCTATGTCTAAGGTAGAATAACGGAAACTGTCACAAACTACAAAATAGCGAAGAAGGAAGCAAAGAAGGCTGTAAGCGAAGCTAAGTCAAAAGCGTATGAAGTTTTTATAAAAATCTCGACTCTAAGGAGGGCCAGAAAGATATATTCAGGTTGGCCAAAGCAAGAGAAAGAAAGACCAAAGACCTTTCTCAGGTGAAATGCATTAAGGACGAGGAAGGTCACGCGCTTGTTACTCGAAGGACATAGAGAATAGATGGGACCAGTACTTCCATAAACTTTTCATTGGGGAAGGAAATAGAGAGATCACTTTGGGTGATCTAGCTAGTAGTGAAAGTTACTTGAATCGTACAAGCTATAGATGAATACAAAGAAAGGAAGTAGAGGAGGCTTTGAAGGTTATGAGACATGGGAAAGGTGTAGGACCGGATGACATCCCTGTAGAAGTATTAGAGTTTTAAGTGAGCGTAGTTTGACTTGGCTTACGAATCTATTCAATGTTATTTGGCGAAGCAAGAAAATGCCTGAAATTGGAGGAGTATCGTGGTGCATCTTTATAAGAATAAAGGAGACATTCAAAATTGTTCAAATTACAGAGGTATCAAGCTGATGAGTCATACTATGAAAATTTGGGAACGTGTGATCGAAAGAAGGCTGAGGAAAGTTTCCAACATAAAAGAAAATCAATTCGGATTCATGTCGGGTCTCTCAACTATTGAAGCCATCCATTTGCTGAGGAGAACAATGGAGATTTATAGAGCTAAAAGAAAGAACCTCCATATGATCTTTATTGATTTGGAGAAGGCTTGTGATTTTGTCCCACGAGAGATATTGTGGAGAGTTTTGGAGAAGAGACAAGTACATGTCCTATACATTAACCTCATAGAGGACATGTATGATAGGGCTTTATCTTGTGTATGGACCCTGTCTGGGGTAGACTAACTATTTTGACATCAACATTTGTTGGGAAACGTGAATGAGTTATTTATTCCATAGCCCTAGGCTCTCTTATATAGGAGAGTAGCCTATGGGTAAATTACATAAAGAGGATAACAAGAAAATAAAATAGGAAAAGACTCAATAACTAAGTCTGCGTCAACACTCCCCCTCAAGATGGAGTATAGATGTCAATCATGCTCAGCTTGGAAGCACACTTCTGAAATGGGCCACGTAACAATGCCTTGGTGAATATATCTGCAGTCTGGTTCTCTGAAGTAACATGGGATGTGGTAATGAATCCTTTCTGAATCATATCACGTATGAAGTGGCAATCCACCTCAATATGCTTAGTCCGTTCATGGAATGCAGGATTGTTTGCAATGAACAAAGCAGCCTGATTATCACACTCCAAGTTCATAGGAAGTGGTATGTCTAAGCATAAATCTGTCAGCACCGCTTTCACCCACATCATCTCTGTAGTAGCCTGGGCCATAGCCCTATATTCGGATTCAGCACTGGATCTAGCTACCACAGTTTGCTTCTTGCTCCTCCATGAGACTAGGGCATCTCCAACATAGACAGCATACCCTGAGGTGGACTTCCTATCCTTAGGACATCCTGCATAGTCTGCATCTGCACATGCTGAGACAGAAATCCCCTTTCCTTTCTTGAATAGCAGACCTTTACCTGGAGAAGATTTGAGATATCTAAGTATCATGTGTATTGCATCCATATGCACCTGGCGTGGCTGCTCCATGAACTGGCTCACACGGCTCACTGCAAATAATATATCTGGCCTAGTGATCGTGACATATAACAATTTGCCTACCAGCTCTCTGTATCTTCTCCTGTCAACCTCCTCTGTGTCATCATCATACAGCTTCATGCTAGGGTCCATTGGTGTCGTAGCAGGTCGACACCCTAGCATACCTGTCTCACTCAGTAGATCTGTGACATACTTCCTCTGTGACATGACTAATCCATACGGATTTCTGGCAAACTCCAGCCCCAGAAAATATCTAAGGACTCCCAAGTCCTTGGTGACAAACTCGGTCCCCAGCCTTTCCTTTGCCTGCTTAATGCCCTGGTCATCATTGCCTGTAATCAAGATATCGTCAACATAAACCATGATTACAACAGTACCTCTTGCCGTCTTCTGTACAAACAAGGAATGATCAGCATTGGAGCGTTTATATCCTTGTTTCTCAAAGAGGTCTGACAGCTTCTGGAACCATGCTTTGGGGCTCTGCTTAAGGCCATAGATAGCCTTATGTAATCTGCAAACCTTGGAACACTCCCCCTCAACAGCAAAACCTGGTGGCTGTTGCATGTAGACTTCCTCCTGCAGGTCGCCATACAGAAAGGCATTTTTTACATCCAGTTGATAGAGTGGCCAGTCTCTAGTAACTGCAACTGATAAGAGGATCCGCAGAGTGGAATGACGAGCCACCGGGGAGAACGTGTCAAGATAATCTACTCCATACGTCTGTGTGAATCCCCTTGCAACTAGGCGTGCCTTGTACCTGTCAATGGAGCCATCTGCATTATGTTTGACTGTAAATACCCACTTACAACTCACCGGGTTGACATCCGGTGGTATAGTAACCAAGCTCCATGTTCCTCTAGACTGAAGTGCCGCCATCTCTTCCTCCATTGCTAGCCGCCATCGAGAATCCTGCAAAGCCTCATGGTGGTTCCGTGGAATATCTGTAGCTGAAAGTGCCAATGCAAACGTCCTGAATGGTCCAGATAGCCTCTCAAACGAAACCGCAGCTGATACTGGATACTTGGCACAGCTTCTCTTCTGCTTGCGTAGAGCGATTGGAACATCCAGATCCTCTGTGGTAGCACCCTGCTCCTGTAATGCATCCTGCTGAGAGATGTCGTCAGATCCATCAACATTAATATTTTCATTACATACCATAGGCGAGCTAGTTGACTGGTCAGGGCCATGAGCTTGATTCGACCGTCGGGTGTAATGGAATGGTAACGGGGATATTATTGGTTGCGGTGGTGGTGGTGGTGGTGGTGGTAACGGCTGTGATGTTGGTGGTGCCATGAATACGGTGTCAGGAGATAATGGTGGTGGCTGCATGTTCCCGGATTCTGAAAAATACATGATAGATTCAAAGAATGTAACATCTGCACTGATCATATACCGCCGACGCACAGGGTCAAAACACTTGTACCCCTTTTGAGTTCTGGAGTACCCCACAAAGACGCACTTGACAGCCCTAGGAGAGAGCTTGTCAGAACCGGGCGACAACTGATGAACAAATGCGACAGACCCAAACACACGAGGGGTAAGAGTGAACAGATCCTTGTCAGGATATATAAGTGAGAAAGGAACCTGTTCATTCACGACAGACGAGGGCATACGATTTATAAGATAACATGCAGTAAGGACTGCATCACCCCAGTAGGAATACGGAACATGACTCTGAATGAGAAGTGACCTTGTAACATCAAGAAGATGACGGTGTTTTCTTTCTGCAACCCCATTTTGTTGAGACGTATGAGCACAGGATGTTTGGTGAACAATTCCTTTTGAGGAGTAGTAGTTGGCTAGATTGTTGGTGCACAACTCTAAGGCATTGTCAGTTCTCATAATTTTGACCGTTGTGGAAAAAACATTCTGAATCTCATTTAGAAAGTGAATAATAATATCTCCAGCTTCAGACTTATTTTTCATTAGAAATACCCATGATGCTCTAGAAAAATCATCCACAAATACAATATAAAACCTGTGCCCTTGATGATCGGGAACACGACTCGGACCCCAGACGTCGACATGAAACAACTCAAACTTGGAGTTACTACTCCGACCTTGACTACTGGGAAAAGATGACCTGTGATGTTTTCCCAACTGACACGCCTCACACTGGACAGGTGTGTGAGGAAGACTATAAGGTAGGACTAGACGCAACTTCTGAAGCGGTAAATGACCAAAACGCAGATGCCACAGGAGAGGAGATACTTGTTCCGCGGGAGAGGATGTGATTCCGGCAAACGGGGTCTGGTTCAGACGATAAAGGCCTCCTTGCTCATAGCCATGACCAATCACGTTGCCCGTACGGATGTCCTGAAAAATCAAAGAAGATGAATCAAAAATAGCTCGACAATGGAGATCCTTCGTAATCTGACTAATCGACAACAGATTCATGGAAAAATGTGGTGCATGCAAAACATTCTTGAGCTGCATAGAGGATGTCAATCTAATCTCCCCCTGACCCGTGATAGGGGAATGTGTGCCATTGGCAATCACTACTGTCCGTCCTGGAGGAATCTGAGTATATCCTGTAAGTAGACTCTGGTCGCCACATAGGTGATGTGTAGCGCCCGAGTCCATGATCCATGGTAATGTATCCGATCTACTACTGTGGAAAGCAAGTGTACTACCTGAAGTACTCGTAGAGGCAGAAGCAGAGGCAGCAGCCTCAGTATGATTCTCTGTTGACGGTGCTGGGCCAGACGGTGGTATAATGCCCATAAGACGGGCAACCAGATCATCAAATCGCTGATCCAATGTAGCTGCAGACGGGGGCTCTATCTGCTCAGCAGCTCGTGCGGATGCAGGAAATCCATGCTTTGAGTAGCATGTATCTTCAGTATGTCCGATTCGGTGACAGTATGAGCACGTTGGCCTAGTGCGGCCACCCCTTCCACGGGGAGTACGTCCACGGCCCTGGTAATGAGAACCACGGCCTCTGTTGGCCGCCATGGCTGAGGGATTCTGACTCGCAGCTGCTGAAGGTACTGTGATCCTACTCAATCTGTGAAAAGCCTCCTCCATGGGAGGAATAGTCGAGTCTGCCAAAATCTGTGAACGTGCTGCCTCATACTCTGGATCAAGTGCCGCGAGAAACACACCCACCATCGTCGCATTCCTATATGTCTTCTGCTGTTCTGGCGTGGCGGTGAGAGGCATGAAGCTGTGGAGCTTCTCAAACATCCCTCTCAATGATGTATAGAGAGAATGTAAAGGGCGACCGTTCTGCTTTATTGTGAATATATCATGTTGTAGTTGCAGGATCTTCGTCTCATTCTTCGCCTGAGAATATGTTGCTGCCAGGATATCCCACATGTCTTTGGCTGTGGGTTGATGTAGAATGTCATTGGCGATCTCAATAGCCAATGTGCCAGATAGCCACACTTTTGCATATGCGTCGTCGGCCTCCCATGAGGCATGAACTCCAGTCTTCTCTGCAGGCTCAGGCTCTGTGAGAATATGCTTCTTGCCTGTGGACTTCATCATACTCATGAACTGCATTGCCCACAGTTCATAGTTCGTACCATCCATCTTGACGATGGGCGCTGGACCACGAAATGCGCCCATGGACGGGATATCTGCCTTGCTTTCTGACATACTGGATACGAAAGACTGGAGCGAATGACAATAGATAATATTTGTCTACAATGACATAGACGGGATTAGTTGCATGTGTAGACCTCAAGCAACTATCCCCATTGATCTACGCGCGCTACGATCCGCACACGCACAGGATTTACACGCAATATGTATCGCTCACGCGCTTGGAGATGCGCGCAACTGCTTCCTGTTGTGTGCCCTAGTGCACGCTGGAGATGGTGCAGTTAATGCGCACCAGTTATGCGCAGCAGCAGCAGATGGCACGGGAGGCGCAGCAACAGATGCTGCAGATGATGCAGCAGCGCACAGCACGAGAAGCGCTATGCCGCACAGGAGATGGTGCTATGCACAACACGCAGGGATGCCGCACAGCACGTGAGGCGCTGTGAGCAGGAGGCGCGGGATGCGCTACTGCTTCGTGTGCGCCAGATGTGCGGGAGGCACAAGGTGCGCGAGGGACTTAGGCACCGGATGCGCAAGGCGCGCAAGATGCGCGGGAGGCGCCCTAGACCGCCACAGATCGGAGAAGAAGAGCCTCCGATTGACTGGGGAGGAACTTGGCGGCGCCGAGAGAGAGAGAGAGAGAGAGAAGAGAGAGCCGGCGGGTGGGGATGGGCTAGGTTTAGGGTTTCGAGAACTCCGGCCTAGGACCGTCGCTTTGATACCATGTTGGGAAACGTGAATGAGTTATTTATTCCATAGCCCTAGGCTCTCTTATATAGGAGAGTAGCCTATGGGTAAATTACATAAAGAGGATAACAAGAAAATAAAATAGGAAAAGACTCAATAACTAAGTCTGCGTCAACAACATTGGTTTACATCAAGGTTCAGCTTTGAATCTATTTCTTTTTTACTTTGATTATGGACGAGTTGACAAGTCACATTCAGGATGAGTTACCTTGGTGTATGTTATTTGATGATGATATTGTGTTCATTGACGAGACTAGAGATGGAGTGAATGAGAAGCTTGAGGTCTGGAGACATGCATTGGAGACTAAAGGATTTCGTATAAGTGGGGCTAAGACGGAATATATGGAGTGCACCTTTGATGGAAGCAATGGTGAAGGAATTGAGGTGAAGATTGGTGACAATAACATTCGGAAGAGAGATTCCTTTAGATATCTGGGATCTATTTTACAACAGGATGGGGAAATTGATGGAGATGTTACTAATAGAATAAATGCAGGCTGACTAAAGTGGAGAGGAGCCTCTGTTGTTCTCTGTGATAAGAAAATTCCTTTAAAAATTAAACGAAAGTTTTACAAAGCAGTCGTGAGACCTGCTATGCTCTATGAATCTGAATGTTGGCCTGTAAACCATAGACATGTGCAAAGAATGGTTGTAGCAGAAATGAAAATGCTAAGGTGGATGTGTGGACACACATGTAAATATCGGATTCGGAACGATGCAATCAGAAAGAAAGTTGGTGTAGCTCCGATCGAGGATAAGATGCGAGAAAACCGCTTAAGATTGGTTTGGTCATTTGCAAAGAAGATCAACGGATGCACCAGTTGGGAGATGTGAGTGTTGAGATGCTGGGCCGGCTAAGAGAGGACGAGGACGGCCCAAGAAGTGTTGGAAAGAGACTATACGAAAGGATCTTAGTTTTTTGGATATAAGCCCGGGATTTACCCAAGATAGATCTGAATGGAGACGAAGAATCCATGTAGCTGACCCCACTTAATTGTGGGAAAAGACTTTGTTGTTGTTTTGTTTAATATTGTAGTTGAAATATTTATTAGGCTAAATCAATTATAGTAGACATTACTTGTTACGTCAATTCAACATTATAAACGTAATGCAAATATTAAAGTGCTACTAACATAAAGATCGATAGACCATGAGGAGGAAAATATATAAGCATAAAAAATCCATTCCAATCCAATCTGTAATATAGTGGATTGGATTGGTTTGGATTTGAATATTCAATTGATTGGATTGGATCAAGAAAAGTTACAATCTGTTAAAGTTGGATTGGACATGGATTAAGGTAAAATCTGATCCATGCACACCCCTAGGTTCCACAGGAACCCTAGTCTCAAACGAAAAAGAAGGGGCATACCGCCCAGCAACCAATGCCACATCCCTCGCCAGTAGCCATCACCACCAAACCTCTGTATCATTGCCAATGATGTACCTTAGATTATCTTGACAACAACACATGATGCTTTGTTGGTAATGAGTTTGCATCGAGAAACCCCATATCGCGAGATGGGTTCTTCATCCCTCAGATATCGACCAAGCATTGCGCCAAGTGGTGGTGCCTCCATGCGCGAGAAATGCATGAAGTCCAACAAGGAGCCCGAGAGGAGTAAAAATCTAATGAGGCACATGCTGAGAAATCCATAACAACGTCATGATCTAAGCGTGGGTGGTCTGAGATGGGTTCCATGGGAACCCTAGCTGCTGTCAAGAAGAACATTTGGAAAGCTGGTTGTCCTACTGTGGACTTGGACCTTGTTTATTTTGCTTATCTTTGTTGCATGGGCCTTACAGACCGGGGCTACAAAAAAAGGGTAACGTCCAATGAGAAAAATGGTTTAGTGAAAAAATGAAGACAGTCCAAAAAATGAAAGGACTGTGGACAAAAAAAGGAGGAGGAACTGGTTGGTGGACTGAAAAAAAAGGCACAACCCAGCCAAAAAAATGAAACCCCATTTGTTGGGCCACAGCCCTTTCTTTTTACCCCTCATGTTACCTTTAATGTGTTATTTCGGCCCAACAGGCCCATATTGCTACAGCCATTTAAAAAATAGGAGCCCATACAAAAGGGACTAAAGGGCCCACGTCTATACTCTTTGAAAAGGGAGTTCCTTCGTGAAAGAGAAAGGACTGAATGGGTTTCATTATTTTTTGTATAGGCCAACAGGCCCACAATATGTTATTTCAAAAAAATTGTCAAAAAAAGTTGGGATTAAAAAAAGTGAGATTGAAAAAAAGAAGAGAGATGAATTCCAAAAAATAACAGATAAGTTCAAAAAAGAGGAGGTTGCCACTGCAAAAAGTTTTGAAGGGGAGAATTCAAGTATTGTTTCTATCTCCCACATGGATACGGGAGATAGGAGTGTCCATGAATACCTCCATGTTTTGCTTGAGGTGCACAAATGTGATCCTTTATTTAAGAGGTTATCATATTCTTGTTTTGTACTCAAGGTATTCATGTGGACCACGTATGCAAGAGACCTATGGTAGAGGTTCGATATGGAGAGATCCATAAGAACTCTAGGGTAGAAATCTCATTCTCTAAGTCAATGTGGGAGAGGTCCAGTTCGAGGCTCTCCTTGTGAGAGACACATTGCAACGGCTTCATGATTGAAGCCTTTTGCATATCATCATATGGTGACAGTGCTCACAATGATCCATGTTGAAGAGATGATTTTTCAGTATTCCATATCCAGAGTATTCAAGAGCCCGACAACAACAGGTGCAAATTCCTGCAGATTCCCCCCATATCGCAAGCGTGAGAAAATGCAATTGATATATGTACTCGGCTTGTATGTGTTGTATTGTCCAAATTGAGCATTTCAATGAGAGTGAGTGTTGATATATTTGTGTAATTTAGCCTCTATGAGCGGGACTTGTTTAGTCCTATATGGATGAGAAGTGATACTTGTTAAGTTAGTGGAGCTATAAATTGAGTCTCACATCCCTTGTATTTCATGAGGAACTTAACGCAATAGCTATCCCTAAAGGCTTTCTTCCGCAGTTTCATCCCGCTCCTTAGTGAGTAGGGTTCCACGTAAAATCAAAATGCTTATGTTTTTATTTCTTGTTTCTAATGTTGATTCTGAATTTCTATTTTCTACAGAATACAAGGTGGTGGATGTTGGCTCCACCCAAGCAACCAACCTCCTGTAAAAGATTGTTAGAAACTACAAATACGGAAGCGGGACCAGAGATAATAGAATAAAAACATTAAGAACAACAGTATTTTTAGGTGGAACCCTACTCCCAAATGAGGGGATGAAACTACGGGAGAAAGCCTCAAAGGGTCATATATGTCTATTGACTTTCTCAACTGTTACAAGAGGGTGAGGGGCTTCTTGTATAGCCATCATTGAGTCTCCACATCCCACAGACGGTTGATGTGCGACTAGACAATTGGATGTGGTAAATGGATCCTGAAGTGATCCATTTACCCAACTACTACATAAGTGACGCATACTCCAACGCTCCCTCTCAAACTAGAGCATGCAATGCTCAACTTGGACAAACAGAAAAAATCACTCAAACTCACAATACAAGATACTATAGACAATATCAACTCACACAAACACAACTGTTGGCCGATGTCGAGGACGTCGCTTCTCATGTTGTGTAGGTGAGGAGGAACAAACGAGTTGGAGTATGAATCAAACTGAATCTCAACGTCGGATAGCATGTGAGCTTCAAAAAAAAACGTCGGAGAGCATATGCTCTGTACTACACCTGTCAAAGTCACTGCAACTGGAAATGAGTCTCCACCTGGAGAACTCTGGCCCGCCACATCATGTGAGTAACTGCACCATCTCTTTGAAGGGCCGAACTGAAAAAGCCATGGAGACATCCTCATCAGAGTCCACGATCGCTGGAGAATGGAGTTTGAAATGTCTCCTCGTTGGAGAACTGGGCCTCTCCCATACTGGCTCAAAGAATGGGAAATCTACTCTAGAGCCCTACGAAACCATGTGAAAACCCTAGCCCACATGGCGTAGGGAATGGGATCTCTACACTGGAGTCCCTATGGATGACAAGAAAATTCTGAGACTGAAAACAAAAGATGGGGACCACACAAAAATGATCGCACACATGTGCGTCTGAAAAGTAGTACTCTCTGGAGAACTCGAAGAAAATGGGTCACTCAAATATAGAGAGCATCGAACTTGGACTATGAACCAATCCGCAGCGTCTGAAATTGAACTGTAGAGTCTGACAATATAGTTGGTCTGGAGAATCTGAATCCGACCTGTGACTCTACACAATACTCTCCTTTTCTCACATACTTGTTGAAAAACAATGACATCGACAAAGTTGGGAGAAAATAAGAAAACGGGGAACCAAAAAACATTACATAAGCCGTCACACAATTTCTCAGCTTTTCGTGTCAAAGTTTTTTTAATCATTTTTTTCTTCGACTATTTCATCTTTTTTTTAAAAGCCGTCTTTTTTTAAATAAGTTGTTCATCATCATTTTTTCCGATTTTTTTATTCTTACGGCTTTTCTATTGTACGCGCCTCTTCAAAAGATTTTTTAACTTGCCCAAACTAGGGCCCAAGAATGCAAAGCAACCAACTGTGGCTAAAAAATACTCGACCCACTTCTCTTCTTTTTCTCTCCTTTTTATATAGGCAACTCCTTTTTTTTCTTCAGCCGTAACCCACTTGGGCTTTTACATTTGTTGTTGGGTCCTAACGTGGGCCCAACTTTTTCCTTATTTAGGGTTCCCCAACTGGGAACCCTTTCTCACAGGAGCCGCCCCGATGGAGCTTTTGTTGATGCACACCATCGATGGGATGGGGTGCGGCCTTCGCCGCCTCCGCCATCTGCCGGGAGCAAGAAGTCGTCGTTGGAGCTCGTTGCCTGGAGGTCGCGAAGGAGAGAGGCCTCCATTTGGGGAGATGCACGCTGAGAGAGGAGCGTCGCTTCAGGAGCTCCATTGTGCCTGTAGGTAGGAGGTGCGCTGCGTGATGAGGGAGATGTTTCTCAGAAGATCGCCTCTTGGAGCTCGATGAAGGGGTTCATCGACGTCGCTGATTGGACTTGTTGGAGCAGCAAGAGGCTCTACTGATGCTAATATGGGTGGCCTGGAGGTAGATGCGGCCCATGTCGCGCCGCTTGGAGGTAGATGCCGCCTCCACTCGGAGATGTCGCCTCACCATATGCGACTGGAGGATGGCCGCAGCCACTGGTAGATCGGCAAGAAAGGAGGTGCCGCAACTGGGATCCTGGAAGATGGCTCGAGTAAGATGGCACAAGGAGGATGTCGTGAGGAAGAAAACCTAGAAAGGGGACCATTGCAGCCATGTCATCTTCATCGTAGATTGTGGTGTCACGTTTTGGCAGTAGTTCATCGGATTTACAGCCCGGCCATGGCATTGAGAATATGTTTTTTAGGGTTCCAGTCGGGGAACCCTCCTTGCAGAATCGGGACTTCAAGAATTAGGGTTTTATGAAATCTATAACACATAGCTCGAACTTAAATAGATCTTGAACAATAGTTGAACAATATAATCTTCAAAATAAACTCTCAAGAATAATCAAGAATCGAACATGCTCCTGATCATCAAATCTCGAACAAATCATAAACTAGGATTTCAACCAAAACCTTAGAACCAAATCTCAAATCTCGAACATAAATAAAGATTATAAAATTCTCAAGAATCAAATCCACTCTGATACGATGTTAGAAACTACAAATGCGGAAGCGGAATCAAAGATACAACAACAAAACCTTTTCCCACAATTAAGTAGGGTCGGCTACATGGATTCTTTGCCTCCATTCAGATCTATCTTGGGTCAAACTCGGGGTTATATCTAAAAAACTAAGATCCTTTTGTATAGTCTCATTCTAACACGTATTGGGTCGTCCTCGCCCGCTCTTAGTCGGCTCAACAACCCAAAACTCGCACCTCCTAACTCGTGCATCACCTGACCTTTACAAATGACCAAACCATCTTAAGCGGTTTTCTCGCATCTTATGCTCGATCGGGGCTATACCAACTTTCTTTCTGATTGCATTATTCCCAATATGATCTTTACGTGTGTCCACACATCCACCTTATGCTGATCTGCTACAGCCATTCTCTGCACATGTCTATAGTTCACAGGCCAACATTCAGATCCATAGAACATAGTAGGTTTCACTTCTGCTTTGTAAAACCTTCCTTTGATTTTTAAAGGAATTTTCTTATCACAGAGAACAGCAGAGGCTCCTCTCCACTTTAACCAGTCTGCATTTATTCTATTAGTAACATCTCCATCAATTTCCCCATCATGTGAAAAAATAGATCCCATGTATCTAAAAGAATCTCTCTTCCGAATGTTATCGTCATCCATCTTCACCTCAATTCCTTCACAATTGCTTCCATCAAAGATGCACTCCATATATTCAGTCTTAGCCCTACTTATACGAAATCCTTTAGTCTCCAATGCATGTCTCCAAACCTCAAGCTTTTCATTTACTCCATCTCTAGTCTCTTCAATCAACACAATATCAACAACAAATAACACACACCAAGGTATCTCATCCTGAATGTGACTTGGCAACTCGTCCATAATCAAAGTAAAAAGAAATGAACTCAAAGTTGAACCTTGATGTAAACCAATGTTGATGTCAAAATAGTCAGTCTTCTCAGACCGGATCCTTACACAAGATAAAGCCATATCATACATATCCTTTATGAGGTTAATGTATAGGACAAGTACTCTTGTCTCTTCTCCAAAACTCTCTATAATATCTCTTGTGTGACATAATCATAAACCTTCTTCAAATCAATAAAAATCATATCGAGGTTGTTGGAGTATTTGGTTGTGCGCCTCTTATGATGTAGATGGGTAAATGGATACCACTAGGATCCATTTACCCCATCCATATGTTTAGTCCTACATCTACCAGTGATAGGACTTGGAGGCTCTCTGGAGGCTATATAAGGAGCCCCAGACCTCTTGTATCCGTTGAGAAAGTGCAATGCATAACTTGACCCTTTGAGGCCTTCTCCCGTGGTTTCATCCCGCTCCTTAGGGAGTAGGGTTCCACGTAAAAATCTTGATCTTCCATGTTTCATATTTATGTTCTTATACTCTGTTTATCAATTTCGCTTCTGTTTCCTATTTTTTAACATGGTATCAGAGCAAGTAGATTTCTTGGAGATTCAGTTTAAGATTTTCAAGTCTGATTATTATTTGTTGATCCATCCAAGTTTGAAAAGAAAAGATTGTTCCATGAGTTTTGTTCTAGGGTTCCCATAGAACCCTAATTCTTTATGGTGGAAGCAAATCTATTCAAAGTTAGGGTTCCATCAGGAACCCAAATTCTACATGGCGGCGTTTATCTCACTCCTGCGTGGTGCTCCTCTGCCACCCCATGACCTTCTGCACGTGAGCGACATCCAATTTTGCAGTGCATCTTCCGCACCAACATCAGGCACCCTGGCAATCTCCAAGGCATCTCCTTGTCGTGCGCAATCTCCAGGCCCCAGATCGTGCCCCAAACAGCGATGGCCTCTAGGAGGAGGCTCTGCACCTCGCGCTCCAGCAACACGCGTGAACTCAAGGCGCCACAGGTGGTGAAAACCTAGGCGCGGTGTGGCCCCCGCGCATCTATCCTTCCAGGCGCATCTCCAACATCTCCAGCGCATCATCTCAGCCTCGCGCTCTTGCGCGACCTGTCGTCTCCCAGGCTGTCACAGCCCCCAGCCTCATCTGGTCTCTCCAGGCGGCACCAACCTTCACTCGCGCGGGCCCAGGCGAGCAACTGCGCGCGAGCCCCTGCGCGGTGTGCCCCCGATCGCGAGCGCATCATGCGCACAGTGCGCACTCCCCATCGCCGGCGACGCATCTCCCTGCCAGGCCTCTTACGTGCGACCTCCAGATTCCACTCTCAGCGGCAGCATGTCCAGAAGGCCGATCGGGGCCGGCGGGTTGAAAGGAAGGGGTTCCCATCGTGGGAACCCTAGGTGCCACGTAGCCTTTTAAAAAAATATTGAGAGAGATTTTTTTAAGGAGACAGAGCCCGGCAGTGGACCAAAACATAAAAAAAGGGGGTCCAGCGTAAAAAATCGAAAAAAAGCCACGTGCAATTGAAAAGTCGTACGCATGTTTTCAAAAAAAAGGAATTGACTGAAGCTGGAGAAAAAAACACGTCTTAAAAAAATATTTTCAAAAAAAATGTTGTGACGACTTACAAAAAAAGCCGCGAGGATTTTTTTTGTGCATATTGTTTTCCCCATTTTATTGTCTTCTCCCAACTTGGTTGATGTTGATATTCCGACCAGTATGGGAGAAAGGAGTATTATGTAGAGTCACAGATCTATTCAGATTCAGATGTCAGATTCGTCAGACCAGCTGGATTGTTCAGACTCTATAGATGATACAGTTGTTCAGACTCGACGTTCAGAAGTTTCCGAGTCTTCAGTTCAGACATGCACATGTATGCGGTCTTCATTCAGATGTGCAGATGTTTGCCATCTTTTCTGATGGTCCCCATCATTCTTCTTGTTTTGTCGGCCAGAGTTTTCATGCGAGCCATAGGGACTCCAAAGTAGAGGATCATTCCCTATGTCATGTTGGCAAGTGTTTTCATGCGGTATCATAGGTACTCCAGAGTAGTGTACCATTCTCTGTGCCAGATGGGAGAGACTCAATTCTTCGACGATGAGACTTTTTCAGACTCCATTCTCCAGCGACCATAGACTCCGACGAGGATTGCACTTCCACAGCCTTTTCAGTTCGGCCCTTTTCAGAGATGGAGCAGTTGTCCACATTGTTGTGGCGGGCCAGAGTTCTCCAACGAGGAGACTCATTTTCAGTTGCAGTGACTCTGACAGGCGCAGTTCAGAGCATATGCTCTCCGACGAGCAGATTCAATTGACTTACACTCCAGCCCATTCGTCCTCCTCACCTGCACGTCATGAGAAGCAACGTCCGCGACACCAGCCGACAGTTGTGTGCGTTGAGTTGATATTGTTTGCAGTGTCATGTAGCGTGAGTTGAGTTCCTTTCTGTTTGTCCAAGCTGAGCATTGCATGCTCCAACTTGGTTGTGTTGGAGTATTTGGTTGTGCGTCTCTTATAATGTAGATGGGTAAATGGATACCTCCAGGATCCATTTACCCCATCCATATGTTTAGTCCCACATCTACCAGTGGTGGGACTTGGAGGCTCTGTGAAGGCTATATAAGGAGCCCCAGACCTCCTGTATCCATTGAGAAAATGCAATGCATAACTTGGCTCTTTGAGGCCTTCTCCTGTGGTTTCATCCAGCTCCTTAGGGAGTAGGGTTCCACGTAAAAATCTTGATCTTCCATGCTTCATATTTATGTATGCTTTGTTTATCAATTTCGCTTCCGTTTCCTATTTTCTAACAGAGGTTCTTCCTTGTAGCTCTATAAATATCTATTGTTCTCCTCAGCAAATAGATGGCTTCGATAGTTAAGCGATCTTGCATGAATCCGAATTGGTTTTCTTTTACTTTGGAAACTTGCCTCAACCCTTCGTTCGATCATACGTTCCTAAATTTTCATAGTGTGACTCATCAACTTGATACCTCTGTAATTTGAATAATTTTGAATGTCTCCTTTGTTCTTATAAAGATGCACCACGATACTCCTCCAATCTTCAAGAATTTTCTTGCTTCGGCAAATAATATTGAATAAATTCGTAAGCCAAGTCAAACCACGCTCACCTAAAACTTTTCATACTTCTACAGAGATGTCATCCGATCCTAAACATTTCCCAGGTCTCATAACCTTCAAAGCCTCATCTACTTCTTTTCTTTGTATTCGTCTATAGCTTGCACGATTCAAGTATCTTTCACTGCTAGCTAGATCACCCAAAGTGATCTCTCTATTTCCTTCCCCAATGAAAATTTTATGGAAATACTTCTTCCATCTAGTCTCTATATCCTTTTGAGTAACAAGCATGTGACCTTCGTCATCCTTAATGCATCTCACTTGAGAAAGGTCTTTGGTCTTTTTTTCTCTTGCTTTGGTCAACCTGAATATATCCTTCTGACCCTCCTTAGAGTCGAGCTTTTTGTAAAAAAATCCCAAGCTTTTGACTTTGCTTCGCTTACAGCTATTCTTTGCTTCCTTATTCGCTATTTTGTAGTTTGTGACAGTTTCCTTTGTTCTATCCTTATATATAGCTTTAAAGCAAGCTCTTTTAATTTTTGGATTCTCTTGCACCCCTTCACTTCACCATCAAGCCTCCTTTTGACCTGAAGCTCCTCCCTTTGACTCGTCTAGCATCACTTTGGCTACCTTTCAGATACAGGATGCTACCGCCTCCCACATCTCGTTCGCACTTCCGCTATAATCCCAAGATAAGTCTTCTAAAACCTTCTCCCTGAAGCTCGACTGCTTCAACTAGTGATCTTGGGAAGCCTCATTTTCTTTACCATCCCTTTTATTTGCACATCTATGACTAACAAGCGATGTTGGGTTGTCAAACTCTCTCATGGGATTACTTGGCAGTCTTTACAACACAACCGATCTCTTCTCCTCAACGCAAAGTAATCTATCTGTGTTTTAGCCTGGCCATTCTTATAAGTAACTAAATGCCCTCTCTCTTCTTGAAGAGAGTATTTGCTATGAAAAAATCATATGTCGTTATAAAATCCAGAATGACTTTTCCTTTTTCATTTCTATCACTGAAACCATGGCCTCCATGAACACTAGCATATCCTAAAGCATCCTTTCCCACATGTCCATTAAGATCTCCACCTATGCAAATCATCTCTCTTTATGGGATTTCTTACAAAATCTTATCCAGATTCTCCCAAAAAGCTTGTTTAATCCTTTCATCTAAACCAATTTGTGGTGCATAAACTGAGATGATATTCAGAATTTCTTCCTCAAGCACCAATTTTAGCAAAATAATCCGATCTTCAAATCTTTGCACCTCAACCACACAATCTTTCAAATCCTTATGAACAACCACTCTGACACCATTTCTGCCCTTATCTTCACCTGAATACCAAAGTTTAAAGCATGACTTCTCAATCTCACTTGCTTTCTCTCCAATCCATTTAGTCTCTTGAAGACATAGTATATGAATCTTCCTTCTTTCCATCGTATCCACTATCTCCATCAATTTTCCAGTTAAAGTTTCAATATTCCAACTACCAATCTGCAACTTCCTTTGCAACCTCTTTTGTACTAACTTCTTCACTCGTGGGCGTCTACATGCAAGAACCCTTACAAATTTTGGATTGCATCCGGGCGATGATGCAGCGGATCTAGCTTATTTACTTGCATGTGTTCCTCGTGCGAGAACCCTTGTAAATTTTGAACTACATCCAAGCTGCGATGTAGCGGACCTTGCCAATTTTTCAGAGATAATAGAATAAAAACATTAAGAACAGATAGGATTTTTACGTGGAACCTGTAAGAAGGCCTCAACGATCATGTGTCTATTGACTTTCTCAACTGTTACAAGAGGGTGACGGCTTCTTATATAGCCCTCACTGAGTCTCCACATCCCATAGAGGGTCGATGCGGGACTAAACAACTGGATGTGGTAACCATCTACTACATAAGTGACATACTCCAACAAAGATCAATGGCTTGTTTTCTTCATGATAGAATAACATCCTACCTCTTCCTGGCAACTTCTATCACAATGAAATATTTGAGACATCCATATCCTTGGTCACAAATGTCTCGATAAATGATTCACATTGTTGATCCCCTGGCTATCATTTCCCATGATAATGAAATAAAACCACAAAGTCAAATATAGAGTGCTACATAGAAACATGCTTGGCAATGAAATACAAAGTGCATTATTGTTTCCCTCTATGTAACACTTAAGAAAAGCAAAGTCAGTCACTGACTTTGTCTCATAATAGTAAATTGAAATAAATGAGGTGCACGGCATGTGCTATAATCACAAAGAGTAGCTACGGTCAGAGAATACGTCACTGCTTTCATGGGATCCTCGGTAGAAATTCACTGGTCATCTTTTGGAAAAAAAGTCTCTGGCCATCTCATATAGACTATAGATGGCTCCTAAAACCTGGAAGGACATCTAACTGGATGACATGCATGGAGGCAAGTGTAGGAATGGGTAGGTACCAATACTCCAGAGGTGAAGGAGATGAAGACTTGATTAGACAAATGAGTAGTAAGGTAATGATTCGAAAGTCACATTAGAACAGATATAGTGCATTATGGTCTTAAATAAACAATACATGTACCCTTCCAGGATCTTGGACTACGCTCAAAAATTACATTATCAGTCCATGCCAAGAGCGTGTCTCATCCTAGTTCTGCAAGGTGAAAATAAACATCCAAAAATCTCGAGAGGTTCTGAACAAATCCCTCGAGGATGTAGATATAGAAACGGGATAGGTGTTGGTTCTACAAAAACCAATGATGGCACACAAATCAAAGTGCATGATGCAAATACAGCATCTCCACATAAACTTATCAAAACATTATGATGTACCATGAGTGAACAGATCACATCTTAAATGTGATAATGATACCATTTTTCTGAGACATGTATTTGCAGGTGATCTGGTGATGATGCCATAAGAAATGAGAAGCGCCTACATGCGAGCATTCCAAAACTCCAAACCTTCGTCAAACTGCCTACTAGAACATGGCATTGATTGTTTACTTTATAACAGCACAACTAATATCTATTGCTTCAGATTTGGACTTCTTAAAAAAGATCCGTGATAGTTGTCAATGATAAATAATAACAACGCAATAATACTGATGATCATGATTCATGACAATCTAGAAGCCTCGTACATCCAAATGCAACAACTGGAATATAGATGTGGATCTTGGACTAGTACTAGAAAAAAATGAAATGCAATGATGCCTTCCTTGGAAATTGCATCTTCACCTGAAAAGGTTGTGCTGGAAGGTATCTGACAGATGACATGTTTGCATAGTAAAATTCTTCCAAATTTCAAATTGCTACTAGCATGCATAAGCTCTTAGAAGGACCATGGTTTTTTTGATTGAGCCACATAAGGTGGCTGAAGAAGCTGGTAGACTCCCAGTTCTTACGTGCAGTAACAATTGTATATCCTGTGAGAATATCCCGGAACGACATATAATATAGCACGACAATACAGTTCCTTTACAATGACTGGTCGAAAGAAAAATGATTGCAAAATTAAGAGATAAAAAGAACAATTGACAATCGAAGATTATGGGCTAGCTCCATCTCCCCTTAGCAATGATCAATAAATACTACGCCCCCATGAAGAATATGAAGTCTGGTGAACTTGCTACATTGGCCATAGATTCAAGTAAACATGTATCTGTGCAGGTAAAAAAAGTGATAACACGATCTGAAATATCACTGAATGTACGGGCACAGAATTCCTAGTTGACTGATGCTACGAGCAATCCACCGACCCAGGTAGGACATTCTTCTCCTATTAAGTATACTTTAATGCAACTTGGTCTCTAATCTCTTTTTTGTGGTGATGTGATGTGACAGATGGTTTACCTGAGCAATCACTATCAGACCGAGGCATTACCTTCCACATGGAAAGCTTGCCAACTCTACCCTCCTTAACTAGTTCTGCGCTGAGCTCTTTTTGATGACTCCCAATTACAGAAACATCAGTGACCAGAAAGTAATTAGTACTGCACAACTTAAACACGGTTACAAAGAAGGAAAGCTCAATGGTCTCATCAAACCCATCAACAGTGTAAAATGTCAATATGGTAATATTCAAAAGGGGTTTGTACACCCAAACCCTGTATAGTTATATTTACGCGCTGTACCTAAATAATTGCGCCGACAGAACTCAGAATATTTACTTCATCTTCACCATAAATCCCCCGTTAGTTTATTAGTACACCAACACAACCATTTCATTGAGTTAATAATAACCATGGAAGGCCGTATCGGCGATATATCGGTATCGAGAGGTTGGGGGTATCGAAATTGGAGTGTATATCCTTTTACAGGGATATCGACGATATATCGCCGATATATCGGTCGCCGTATCGGACGATATCGGTCAAAAATGAATGGATTCAGTACAAAAAATACAAGATATCGACCCATATCGCCGATATTTCGTCGATATCCCTATATATGAATGTTATTATTCATGCAAGCTTGATTCCACTACTTATCTAGCTACACCTAGTATTAAAACAATCTATGATTTATATACTTTGTTCCGGCGAGACCCCCGTACTGGTAGGGTATGGTGCGACAGGAGGGTGCATATAATGGTTCTTCAACTTGGTGTATATTTACAAGTTATTTCATGGTGTAAACTTGAATGAAATCCATTTCCAATATCTATAAGTCACGAATCAACATTAATATCGATATGTTCGAAATGATCGATATATGCAAGATAATCTTTATAGATGATCGATATGCGTGATCTAAGGGTATATTTATACGTTATTTAGTGATCTAAGAACTTGGATAAACTCCATTTTCAATATATATATATATAGGTCAACAACTAACAGTACAGTCGTATCGATATATGCGATATAAGGTTCATATATGATCGATATGTGTTACCTAAGAGAGTAAGAGTACATTTGTAAATTATTTAGTGACCAAAGTACTTGGATGAACTCCATTTTCAATATATACATAGTATGTCAACAACTAACAATATCAGCGATATGTTCGATATGACCGATATGTGCATTATAAGGATCATAATCCTCATAAATGATCTATATGTATTTTCTAGGTGTATATTTGTAGTATTTCATGTTATAAGAAGTAAGAACTTGAATGAAATCCATTTCCAATATTTATAAGTCAAGAATCAATATTAATATCGATATGTTTCGATATGACCGATGTGTGTGATACCGATATGTGCGATATATGGTCTATAAATGGACCGATATGTGTGATATAAGTGTGTATTTGTACGTTATTTGTTGTTTTAATATCTTGGATGACCTTAATTTCTGAAAAAATGCCAAAAATTGGCTTTTTGCGCCATTTTCGACATTTCCACTGATATCGTCGATATATCGTCGATATATCCCGATATATCCATTTCCGGACGGACCGAAACGATATCGATATCGATACGGCCTTCCATGTTAATAACAAACTAAATCCTCCTACAACCACTATTAATTTTTTTATGTTGTTTACTGCAATCACCCTGCGTCTTGTTCCGCCGAAACTACTTGTACCCCAAACCTTCCTCGGGCCCTTTGTGACCCCAAAAATTTCCAAATTCCCACCCACCCCCTTCTCCTCCCTCCCCGGCTGGGCCTCTGAGATCCTACCCCAATAAGGACCATCGGCACCGTCCGCATTGTTTCGCTCAGGGGAAATCTAGGTTTCACCACCCCCCTCCTCCCTCCTCGGCACCTCTCTCCTTTGGAGAGGGACACAACTTGGCCTCCGATCTCCGCCCATGACAAGAACTTGAAGCTCCGTCGCAGAAGGTGGGAAGCGTCCGAAGCTTGGAGTGATCAGCTCAAAGTTGTTCTGCGAGAGGCCGAGCTCCCGTAGATTTTCGAACTCCATGTTGAGCTGGTCGATAGTGTGAGGCCCGCTCCCGCGGATCTGGGAAACCCATTTACATATCAGCCGTAGTATCATATTCACTAAAGACCACATTAGAGTACAGAAAATTAGGGAAATTTTTTTTTTAATGACATTCACAATTTAACTAACAAGCCACAGAACTATAACATGTCACACTTATATTGCATAAATTCCATATCAGTTAACATGTAACAACAGAAATTGCATTATGTACATGCATCCCAATCGTATCAGAAGAGAAATAAAAGCATTTATAATATCCTTGAACAAAATTATAACATACATACCTGCTATGTTTTGCTTCAGAAACTGACATTCAACTCTCCCAATACAACGGTGCAGGTATTTTGCCTGCAATCCATGGAATAGGGAGAAAAGAACATCAACAAATGTTGAGTAAATCTTAATTAATTAAAAAATAACAGGAAATTTAGTGGTTCCAAAAGAAAGCAAGTAATTTGGCCTTAACAATTAAAATTTAGAGCTACTTGCAATGAAACATGCTTTCATGTTGTTTGGTATGTAAAACCCATTCTACTCATCCTACACTAATTACCCACATCAATCATTTATATACCAATATCATGTGGTCCATATTTGAGTCATTGCCTTTCTATTAATTATAATATAAGTTTGACTGGTCTTGAGAATATGAATGATGAGACTCTGATATAATCATTATCTCTATAATGCTTATAAAGATGTTTAAGAATCTTGTGGATTGATCATAGTAAGAGTATATGATGGATATGGGGTTTTGATTCTTTTCTTGTTGATTTTCTCAAGCCTAGTAGATAGTCTGATAAGGATGATTTCCATGATATGGTCTTTTCTCTTTGCCAGGAATTATTGGCAGAAAAGTAATTAGTTCAACGTAAACCAACTCAACTGAAATTCAACTTTAGCCAACTCAATTGTGACTCAATCCAATCTCAAATGTATCTTTTTCAGATTCAACTGTAACCGATTCAGATGTAGCCATAGAGGATTCAGATGTATATATGGATGATTCGGATGTAGCATCGCCAAGTCTGCTGGCGAAAAATAAACAAAACTCAAGCGGTGAGGTAGCCTACAAAAGAGGCTCTTCCGTCTCGCCCTCTAATTGGAAGGGCGGTCCAATAGAGGGATAGGTCTACTCCAAAACTACGCCACTGAGACGGGTGAGAGAGACTCTCTAGAAAAGTCGCTCTAAAAGAAAAACCGGCCCGACCGGTACGGGCTAACGAGCTCGAAAAACTAAAACCAAGGGTCCTCCAGCCTAGGTACCCTAAAGAACAAGGGTCAGCGGAACTGGCCTTTAAAAGAAAACCTGTGGATCCCAGAGAGGCGTAAAAACTGCGAGCGCTCGCGAAAAAAAACCGAGAAAAAGACTGGGATCCTAGACCCGCGCACTAGGCGGCCGCTGCCCAAACTGGGCTTCCTAATCTCCCGCCCAGCTGAGGGTCACCGTACCCTCGCACAGTCAGGCGTAAAGGTCACCATGACTGGCACTTATAATTATCAGTCGTCACTGGATCATCATCGCTGACTTGATTTCTCATCATTTATCAACATTTGTTGCAGTTCACTTTACAGATCTAGGCATCTTATGGACAATCTTATTGAATAGTGATCCATATTTAGTGATTCATACCTAGATGATTGATTACGAATATTTTCAGTCATTGATCATAGATCATCTCAAAATTTGACAGCATGCTTATTGATCTAGATTTTTATAAATCACTTAAAGTTGTTCATTAGATCTGAATTCAGATATAGATTAGTGATAGACTATGTACATCATACATTTATTATAACTTGCATGCTAATTCATTCCTAATTCTCTAAATTGTCACGTTTAGGTAAGTGGCTACTTTGTGTTCTTAAAACTTAATTTACTTGTGTATACCTTACCTTTAATGAAATCAAAAATTATCCAATGGCCTGAAGTTATACTAAATTTATATGTTAAACCATCAATTTCATCATCATTCATTTTTTTTTTTACTTATTGAATTGTCATGATCTCCTGTAAAAACTCTTAATCATCTTAGTGTTCCCTTTTTTTTTCGTCACCCCGTCCCCCCAAAACACTACAAGGCTTTTTAAACTGACAGTAAGCCCGATTGGGGATAAGGCTTTACCCCTGATTTTTTTTTAGGTAATTCCCCACAATTCCTGAGTATCTTTTCTAAAGGACAGTCTCTTTGCTTCCCTAAAAAAATCTACTAAGAATTTTTTTTTATGCTTGGAAATGAGAACTTGATGACTAGTGTAAACTCAAAATTAACATCTCGCTTCTCTGAGACAAGTTCACTACATGAAGCCAAATAATAAAAATACAATGCCCCAGATTTTTCCATTTATTTCACTCGGATACTGGGCACATAAGTTGAGGCAGGGTTTCTTACTCACTATTGTTTATGAGTATATATGATTCACAGCTTTCTTATAGCCTTCCATGGCTACTCTCCAACACCAAGTTCTCATGATCTCTAGAGTTGTGGCACCTCAGTTAGTATAGTTTTCTTTTTCTTTTTTTTTAAATGATTTACAACATCATTACGTGGATTGAATTTAGCATATTATATGTTTAATTACACACAAGAGAAATCGTTGAGTCGCAACAAAAGACGCCAATGAAACTATTGAAATTACAGGTAGTAACAAAAGGGCATGCCAGGTTGATAATTCTTATAGATATTCTTGCCCAGCAAAACCATTCAAACAAATCCCCAAGCTCTCGATAGTTGTTCTCTGGTGGGATATACGGTTGCTAGAAGAATTTCCACCCAAGAATTGGTTTAACGAGTTGGTCATGCAAAGAAAATTTCCAAGTTTCAAATAATTGGAACAAACAAAAAAAATGCAAGATCCGTAGTGATTGCATCTTCAGACCTGAAGACATGCCACAGATAAGGCCAATAAGTTATTATTGGCCCGAATAAATAAAATAAAGACAGAATGACAAATCAACCACATGTTAATCCAGTTTCATGGAACCAACCTCATAAAATAAAATAAAATATTTCCCACTTAATATCATATCCAGGACCACATATGTATGCACACCTAACCTAGTAAAGGGAAGAATGTGGTAGAATAACATATATAACAACAAGAAGAGGTTTTATATTGTACAAAAACATAGATTGCAGCAAGAGGAGGAGAAGATTGTACCCATGAATCTCTCGGAAATGAAAATTTGGGCTTAGATCAAAGCATGCAATAGATCCTCCAAGAGAAACAGTAGCAAAAATTGGTGGCTTCATGCAGCATCCCAAAGGCAAGATGTAGCAGCTTCTTTGATTGCTTGGCTGGGAGGAGGAGTAGCTCCCAGGCTGTTGCGATCAGCAGCATCTGCCGGTCAATGGAAAGTTGCAGGAGCAGCATGGGTTCTCCAGCTTGGAGAAGGCGGCAGCTACTGTTGCAGAAAATGGGAAAGGCTGAAACTTTCATTCGTTGGGGTTTGAATGGAATATAGAAAGAAAGAGGTGATTTGGGGCTCATATAAATAAGGGGATGGGGGTTAATTTGTTTGACAAATGTAAAGTTAATAGGGCCAAATGGAGAGAAATATAGCTTGACGTGGGAAGGCCACTTTGTCTTGACGTGGGAAGGGCCAGACAGCAGTCTGTTATATTTAAAATTATATATATTTTTTTTAAACCATAGCTTTATTATGTCTAGAAAACCGAAGTTGACCGTATACGTATATCGCGTATCGGATTCCAATGTACAATAGCTCGTTTCGATCGTCTCTGAATGACGATCAAAATGAGTATAATATTCATATATTTCGGATCGAAGATGAATCCCCGAAATTTCCGGGATACGATCTTGATCGGTCATTAAATTTTATGATTTTAAAATATCAAACGACCTCCGATCGACGATCGGTCGATTTTGTTGGTCTTATTTTGTCGAATCGGATTTTTGGGTGGTCTCGGTTTGTTTTGCGGTTTACGAATTTGCGTCGCGGCTTTTTCGGGCACGCATTACGATGCGATCGATTTCTGATCGATTTCGCCCGAACGAGTTTTGGTTCATGATTAATTGACTGATTTATGTTATTTAACGTTGATTAATCACTTTATTGGGTTATACGGACCCTAATCGGGTTGAGTTCGGGTATGTGCAGATCTGGACGTTACAAATATAAAAACCTCAAAGGGAGTCTCGTCCTCGAGACTCGAGTCAAGGTTACTTTGTGTCTTGTTTGGATCTCATCTGGCCATAAAAACCTCAAAGGGTTTTGAACCCATAAAAACCTCAAAAGGAAAACAAGCCATGGTATTTCAATATATATAATTAAATGATCTTGTTTTGACGATTACCTGACAAAGCTGTGGTATCTTACCCACATGTCTGCTTCGGTTATCCCATGCCGCTTCTTTGTCACAATGTTGGTGTCATAGTATTCTGTCTTGGGAAATTTCTTTGATACGAGGCTTCTTTATAGTATTATCGAGTATCTGTACCGGTCTCTCCTCATATGTCAAGTCTGGCTCCACGTTAAGGTTTTCGTAGATGATGATGTGTTGTGGTCGTGTACGTACTTCCTTAGATTGGATATCTATATGGCTGATAGGTGTGGAGGAAGGACCACTCGATACATCACCTTACTCTTACGAGTAATAATTTCAAATGATCCAATATCTCGGCGCTAATTTTTCATGGACATCAAATCTCTGTTCTTTATTCTTAGGAGATACTCGTAGAGACACTCAATCTCCTTCCTATGTTATCAAGAGTTTCCATCAATATGAAGAATTAAATTGAATATTGATAAATTACAATTTGAATGGATTAAGAGAAGAGGATCAGATTACCTGAAACTCTAAAACTCTTTTCTGACGGTCTGCATAGCTCTTCTAGCAGCTCTGAATCATCAGAAGCTTTTCCTTTACAAGATCGATCAACAGTCCTCGTGGTCTAGTAACAAAATTCATTAAAGTACTCTCCTACTTTTACTTGGGAATGGGGAGATATTGTAATAATCATGGTGGTCTTCTATGCTCAACCTTGACCATCTGATAGGTCAAGCATCTGCTAACATGATGTGCTGCATTACGCTTCATCCCGACCCGCTAGAATATTGGCTCAGATTACGATACATTTTCATACTGCCAGGATGAAAAGACAGTTGTGAATTGTGTGCCTCATCAAGAATCTCTATGCAATTGCTCATCGCGGGACACAACGATGTAGCCATCCTTTCGTAAAGTAGTCTTAGTCTCCACAAAATTATCACTTTTGTCCTTATTGGCACGCATGTATTTGTTTCAAATTCAAGGATATGTCCTATGTCCTACTATGCAATCTCAAGGATTGTTGAATCGTGGAGGTATGACCGTAAATATGGACATTCTCTTATGAGGATGTCAATTAGTCAAAGTTACGAGCATATCTCATGTATATAACTGGTTTGCCATATGTGCATGAGCTTTCCTACTAAACACATCTGCCACCATGTTTCCTTTATCGAAATGGTAAAGAGATCGTGTATTCAAAATCTCTTAGTAGTTCAAGCTATCGATGTTATCTCATGTTTAGCTCTTTATGATCATAGATGTACTTCAAACTTTTGCGATCTATGAAGATATCAAAATTCACCTCATATGGATAGTGGTGTTAGATCTTCAAAACGAGGACAACTGTTACCAACTCCAAGTCGTGGATGGAGTAATTCCGCTCATGCAGCCTCTATTGACGTGATGCATAAACAATCATGTAACCTTGCTGCATCAGAACCACTCTAAAACATTCATTTGAAGCATTTGTATATACTGTATAATCTTGAATGTTTGAAGAAAGTGCAAGAATGGGCACATTTGTTAATCTTTCTTTCAATGTCCTTTAAGGTCAATGAAAGGAACTCTCATCTGTGTCAAAATGACTCATGGAAAGCCACAGACGAAGCATCTATAATAACTATCTAGTTCAGGAAAGCTTCGAATTCGAGTGACTGTCTTGGAATATTCCCAAGACATAACTTCCTCAATGTTCGTAGGGTCAACTGGCATACCTGCTCCAGAAATGACATATCCAAGGAATGAGGTTTTGGATAACCATAACTCACATTTGTTCAGCTTAACATACTACTTATGCTTTTGAATGTTGTCTTCCGAATATCCAACTCTTAAATCCTCAGCTAATGGTAGCCAGATCGGAGATCGATCTTTGAAAATACCAAAGATCCATGTAGCTGATTGAACGAGTCATCAAAGTATGACAGAGGATAATGGTTCTTCACCGTTTCTTGTTCAGTTGTATGAAATCAATGCTTAATGTCATTGATCCATCCTTCTTTCTGATAAAAGAACGGGAGCATTCCAAGGTGTAGTGCTCGACCTTCCGAAACTTAAGTCAAGTAACTCATGTACTGCACCTTTACCTTTCTCAACTCGGTTGGTGTCATGCGGTACGGAGTTATCGAGATTGGTTGTATATCTCATAATCATGTAATTTCGAACTCGAACTCTTTATCAGGTGGTAACCTGACAAATCATTAGCGAACACATTAGGGTAATTTGACACTATTGTAATGTCCTGAGCCATCGGCTCTCTACCAGACGTCTCTCGGACAATTGCTAGATATGAATCACATCCCTAATCAACAAGTCTTTGAGTTCTCAATACTGAGATATACTCCATTTTGGAGTCATGTAATGTACCTTTATAGGTAGACTCGGGTAAGTCTGGAATCTTGAAGACAATTGTCTTCAAGAATTAATTACATAAGGCATGATGAGCTGACATTCAATTCATACCCAAAGTTAGGTCAAACTTATTGAGCTGTAGTAGCAGACAGTCTACTATTGTCTCATGTCCACCAATCAACATTGGTAGCTATCAGACTATTAGTCTTATGATGATCAACTAGCCACACGGCCCATAATGTGACAAGGATGATCTAGGGCATCTGCACCTCTACCTACTGAAGTTAGAAGTTCAAAGATCATTCATCGTTCCAGAATCAATTAAAAAGAGAGAAAGGTCGGCACTAGATGCCATGGTTCTGTATAAGAACCAATATCCTTAATTACAATAGTTGATGTTCGCGGATATTTCTATTATGCTTTTTCTCTTCTTGGGATACATTATGGAATTAAAATGCAATTGGTGACATCTGTGGTCATTTATTTTGAATGTCATATTTCCCTTTCAGATTCGCGACAAGTCAAAGAACTGTAGCTATCCAATACCTAATGCGATTGGAACTATAATACTACGAATGTATGTAGCAGGGTACCACTGCTCTGATACCAAACTGTGAGGCCCGCTCCCGCGGATCTGGGAAACCCATTTACATATCAGCCGTAGTATCATATTCACTAAGGACCACATTAGAGTACAGAAAATTAGGGAAATTTTTTTTTAATGACATTCACAATTTAACTAACAAGCCACAGAACTATAACATGTCACACTTATATTGCATAAATTCCATATCAGTTAACATGTAACAACAGAAATTGCATTATGTACATGCATCCCAATCGTATCAGAAGAGAAATAAAAGCATTTATAATATCCTTGAACAAAATTATAACATACATACCTGCTATGTTTTGCTTCAGAAACTGACATTCAACTCTCCCAATACAACGGTGCAGGTATTTTGCCTGCAATCCATGGAATAGGGAGAAAAGAACATCAACAAATGTTGAGTAAATCTTAATTAATTAAAAAATAACAGGAAATTTAGTGGTTCCAAAAGAAAGCAAGTAATTTGACCTTAACAATTAAAATTTAGAGCTACTTGCAATGAAACATGCTTTCATGTTGTTTGGTATGTAAAACCCATTCTACTCATCCTACACTAATTACCCACATCAATCATTTATATACCAATATCATGTGGTCCATATTTGAGTCATTGCCTTTCTATTAATTATAATATAAGTTTGACTGGTCTTGAGAATATGAATGATGAGACTCTGATATAATCATTATCTCTATAATGCTTATAAAGATGTTTAAGAATCTTGTGGATTGATCATAGTAAGAGTATATGATGGATATGGGGTTTTGATTCTTTTCTTGTTGATTTTCTCAAGCCTAGTAGATAGTCTGATAAGGATGATTTCCATGATATGGTCTTTTCTCTTTGCCAGGAATTATTGGCAGAAAAGTAATTAGTTCAACGTAAACCAACTCAACTGAAATTCAACTTTAGCCAACTCAATTGTGACTCAATCCAATCTCAAATGTATCTTTTTCAGATTCAACTGTAACCGATTCAGATGTAGCCATAGAGGATTCAGATGTATATATGGATGATTCGGATGTAGCATCGCCAAGTCTGCTGGCGAAAAATAAACAAAACTCAAGCGGTGAGGTAGCCTACAAAAGAGGCTCTTCCGTCTCGCCCTCTAATTGGAAGGGCGGTCCAATAGAGGGATAGGTCTACTCCAAAACTACGCCACTGAGACGGGTGAGAGAGACTCTCTAGAAAAGTCGCTCTAAAAGAAAAACCGGCTCGACCGGTACGGGCTAACGAGCTCGAAAAACTAAAACCAAGGGTCCTCCAGCCTAGGTACCCTAAAGAACAAGGGTCAGCGGAACTGGCCTTTAAAAGAAAACCTGTGGATCCCAGAGAGGCGTAAAAACTGCGAGCGCTCGCGAAAAAAAACTGAGAAAAAGACTGGGATCCTAGACCCGCGCACTAGGCGGCCGCTGCCCAAACTGGGCTTCCTAATCTCCCGCCCAGCTGAGGGTCACCGCACCCTCGCACAGTCAGGCGTAAAGGTCACCATGACTGGCACTTATAATTATCAGTCGTCACTGGATCATCATCGCTGACTTGATTTCTCATCATTTATCAACATTTGTTGCAGTTCACTTTACAGATCTAGGCATCTTATGGACAATCTTATTGAATAGTGATCCATATTTAGTGATTCATACCTAGATGATTGATTACGAATATTTTCAGTCATTGATCATAGATCATCTCAAAATTTGACAGCATGCTTATTGATCTAGATTTTTATAAATCACTTAAAGTTGTTCATTAGATCTGAATTCAGATATAGATTAGTGATAGACTATGTACATCATACATTTATTATAACTTGCATGCTAATTCATTCCTAATTCTCTAAATTGTCACGTTTAGGTAAGTGGCTACTTTGTGTTCTTAAAACTTAATTTACTTGTGTATACCTTACCTTTAATGAAATCAAAAATTATCCAATGGCCTGAAGTTATACTAAATTTATATGTTAAACCATCAATTTCATCATCATTCATTTTTTTTTTACTCATTGAATTGTCATGATCTCCTGTAAAAACTCTTAATCATCTTAGTGTTCCCTTTTTTTTCGTCACCCCGTCCCCCCAAAACACTACAAGGCTTTTTAAACTGACAGTAAGCCCGATTGGGGATAAGGCTTTACCCCTGATTTTTTTTAGGTAATTCCCCACAATTCCTGAGTATCTTTTCTAAAGGACAGTCTCTTTGCTTCCCTAAAAAAATCTACTAAGAATTTTTTTTTATGCTTGGAAATGAGAACTTGATGACTAGTGTAAACTCAAAATTAACATCTCGCTTCTCTGAGACAAGTTCACTACATGAAGCCAAATAATAAAAATACAATGCCCCAGATTTTTCCATTTATTTCACTCGGATACTGGGCACATAAGTTGAGGCAGGGTTTCTTACTCACTATTGTTTATGAGTATATATGATTCACAGCTTTCTTATAGCCTTCCATGGCTACTCTCCAACACCAAGTTCTCATGATCTCTAGAGTTGTGGCACCTCAGTTAGTATAGTTTTCTTTTTCTTTTTTTTTAAATGATTTACAACATCATTACGTGGATTGAATTTAGCATATTATATGTTTAATTACACACAAGAGAAATCGTTGAGTCGCAACAAAAGACGCCAATGAAACTATTGAAATTACAGGTAGTAACAAAAGGGCATGCCAGGTTGATAATTCTTATAGATATTCTTGCCCAGCAAAACCATTCAAACAAATCCCCAAGCTCTCGATAGTTGTTCTCTGGTGGGATATACGGTTGCTAGAAGAATTTCCACCCAAGAATTGGTTTAACGAGTTGGTCATGCAAAGAAAATTTCCAAGTTTCAAATAATTGGAACAAACAAAAAAAATGCAAGATCCGTAGTGATTGCATCTTCAGACCTGAAGACATGCCACAGATAAGGCCAATAAGTTATTATTGGCCCGAATAAATAAAATAAAGACAGAATGACAAATCAACCACATGTTAATCCAGTTTCATGGAACCAACCTCATAAAATAAAATAAAATATTTCCCACTTAATATCATATCCAGGACCACATATGTATGCACACCTAACCTAGTAAAGGGAAGAATGTGGTAGAATAACATATATAACAACAAGAAGAGGTTTTATATTGTACAAAAACATAGATTGCAGCAAGAGGAGGAGAAGATTGTACCCATGAATCTCTCGGAAATGAAAATTTGGGCTTAGATCAAAGCATGCAATAGATCCTCCAAGAGAAACAGTAGCAAAAATTGGTGGCTTCATGCAGCATCCCAAAGGCAAGATGTAGCAGCTTCTTTGATTGCTTGGCTGGGAGGAGGAGTAGCTCCCAGGCTGTTGCGATCAGCAGCATCTGCCGGTCAATGGAAAGTTGCAGGAGCAGCATGGGTTCTCCAGCTTGGAGAAGGCGGCAGCTACTGTTGCAGAAAATGGGAAAGGCTGAAACTTTCATTCGTTGGGGTTTGAATGGAATATAGAAAGAAAGAGGTGATTTGGGGCTCATATAAATAAGGGGATGGGGGTTAATTTGTTTGACAAATGTAAAGTTAATAGGGCCAAATGGAGAGAAATATAGCTTGACGTGGGAAGGCCACTTTGTCTTGACGTGGGAAGGGCCAGACAGCAGTCTGTTATATTTAAAATTATATATATTTTTTTTAAACCATAGCTTTATTATGTCTAGAAAACCGAAGTTGACCGTATACGTATATCGCGTATCGGATTCCAATGTACAATAGCTCGTTTCGATCGTCTCTGAATGACGATCAAAATGAGTATAATATTCATATATTTCGGATCGAAGATGAATCCCCGAAATTTCCGGGATACGATCTTGATCGGTCATTAAATTTTATGATTTTAAAATATCAAACGACCTCCGATCGACGATCGGTCGATTTTGTTGGTCTTATTTTGTCGAATCGGATTTTTGGGTGGTCTCGGTTTGTTTTGCGGTTTACGAATTTGCGTCGCGGCTTTTTCGGGCACGCATTACGATGCGATCGATTTCTGATCGATTTCGCCCGAACGAGTTTTGGTTCATGATTAATTGACCGATTTATGTTATTTAACGTTGATTAATCACTTTATTGGGTTATACGGACCCTAATCGGGTCGAGTTCGGGTATGTGCAGATCTGGACGTTACAGATAGGTTGAGGGATTAGAGACAGCAGCACACATCAACATAGGCAGGAGAGTGTGCCAATCCAGTTGCAAGGAGAGGTGCTCGGAGCCCATTGAAGAGGTCGTCATTGGGGTCCAAGAGGAAAGTGGCTTTTGTTTGGAGGAGAAGATGCATCGTCTTGGGTGTACGTAGGAGAAGGGAGTAGAAGTAGGAGAACAGAGGGAGTGGTATGAGGAGCTCTGGTTGTGAAATGGGGAGTGTGTTGAGGGGGATCTCGATCTCCCATTAATGTGAAGACCCCCGACGTGCAGGCCACCATAGATGGTTCGACCGAGATGGGGATGGGGATCTTGATCTTCCCCACAAGCATCTTGATCTGGTACACCCACTTCAGTGCCTCAACCCTGATCAGCTCCACCTTCTTCGATGCCTCCATTGTAAACTCCTTCGACTTCTTCGTTGCCTCCATCACGAACTCCTTCGAGAATCTCGCAATGCTCTTCATCATCTCCTGCAACCTCCTCGTCGCCTACTTGAAGATCTTCTGCAAGCACTTCGTCGCCTATTCCATGAACTCTTACGCCCTCTATCACAGATCCTGTTAGAGTAATCGATACTCTGATGTGTTATTACATAGAGCCCTCGGGTCTCTTATATAGACAGAAAACCCTTGGGTAAATTACAGAGACGTACAATATATAAATAGAAAATACGAAACAGTACATCGCAACATATATAAGCCTCTACACTCCCTCTCAAGATGGAGCATAGATATCTATCATGCTCAGCTTGGAAGAACATCTCTGGAAAGGTCCTCTGAGCAATGGCTTGGTGAATATGTCAGCAGTCTGGTCCTCTGAACTGACATGAGAAGTGGAAATGAAGCCATTCTGAATCATGTCTCTAGTATAATGACAATCCACCTCGATGTGCTTTGTTCTCTCATGAAAAGCTGGATTGTTGGCAATAAACAATGCTGCCTGATTATCACATTGAAGATTCATAGGCAAGGGGACATCTACATTCAAATCTTCTAAGACTGCTCTAACCCACATCATTTCTGCGCTTGCTTGTGCCATGGCTCTGTACTCGGATTCAGCACTGGATCTCGCCACAACAGTCTGTTTCTTGCTTTTCTAAGAAACTAAAGAGCTTCCTATGAAGATAGCAAATCCAGAAGTAGATTTACGATCCCTTGGACATCCTGCATAATCTGCATCTGCACAAGCTGAAATAGACAGATCTGTATCTTTCCTGAATAGCAACC
This sequence comes from Ottelia alismoides, assembly GCA_037367405.1. Classification (NCBI taxonomy): domain Eukaryota; kingdom Viridiplantae; phylum Streptophyta; class Magnoliopsida; order Alismatales; family Hydrocharitaceae; genus Ottelia; species Ottelia alismoides. The sequence goes on along the minus strand of JAZKJV010002365.1, from coordinate 143,600 downwards.
CTGTGCCTGGGGAAGACTTCAGATATCTCAATATCATATACAAGGCATCCATATGAACTTGCCTCGGCTGCTCCATAAATTGACTCACCCGGTTTACTGCAAAGGCAATATCCGGTCGAGTTATAGTAATGTATAAGAGCTTACCCACCATCTCTCTGTACCTTCTTTTGTCCACCTCCTCGGTATCATCGTCGTACAGCTTCATGCTTGGGTCCATAGGTGTACTTGAAGGTCTGCATCCAGTCATTCTTGTTTCAACTAGCAAGTCTCTGACATATTTTCTTTGAGTCATCACCATTCCTTGTGCATTTCTTGCAAACTCTATCCCCAGAAAATATCGTATCGTGCCCAGATCCTTCGTAATGAACTGGCTTCCCAACAGGGACTTGGTTATCTCAATCCCCTGAGCATCATCTCCTGTAATCAAGATGTCATCAACATATATCATAACAACAACTGTACCTCTAGGGGTCTTCTGGATGAACAGTGAATGGTCCGCATTTGATCTCCTGAACCCCTGTCGTTCAATTAGCTGGGAAAGCTTATGGAACCATGCTCGGGGACTCTGTGTGAGGCCATAGATAGCCTTATGAAGTCTGCACACCATCTGAGTCTCCCCCTCAGCAGCAAACCCTGGTGGCTGCTGCATGTAGACTTCCTCCTGTAGGTCACCATACAAGAAAGCATTCTTGACGTCAAGCTGGAAAATGGTCCAGTTACGTACCACAGCAATAGATAGGAGGATGCGAAGAGTGGAGTGTCTCGCCACTGGTGAAAAAGTATCCAAATAATCTACCCCATACGTCTGGGTAAATCCCCGTGCTACAAGTCTGGCCTAGTATCTGTCGAGACGTCCATCCGCATGATATTTCACCGTAAACACCCACTTGCAACTCACCACGGAGGCACCTGGAGGAATGGGGACAAGAGACAAGTCCCTCTAGATTGCAAGGCACGCATCTCCTCTTCCATGGCTAGACGCCAGCAATCAATCTTCATGGCATCCTGATAGGTCCGTGGAATCTCAACTGACGAGACAGCAGCTGCAAACTTCTGGAAATCCCCATTGAGACGATGAAATGAGACTTGAGAGGCAAGAGGATATGAAGCACACTGTCTTCGCTGCTTCCTGTGAGCAATGGGCCGATCCAGATCATCCATCACTGTGTTAACCGGTTGATCCTCCTCCTGTAGTAAAGGCTCCTGCACTGGTGCATTGTCTAACCCATCATTAGTGTTAACATCAGAACATACCTGAGGCGTGTTGGATGGTTGACATGTAGCTTGAGCAGGGCCTGGCCGCCTTGTATAGAACTTAGTAAAAGGTACAATTGGAGGTGGTGGGGTGGTGGTGGTGGTGGTGGTGGTGGATGTGGTGGTGGAGTAGAGGATTGACCCAGGCTTGGAGGTGGAGGCACATAGACATTAGAATCTGTGGATGTGGAGGAGACCAATCTGTCACCTGCAGGGGAGAAGTACATGACAGGTTCGAAAAATGTAACATCTGCGCTCACATAGTACTTGTCATGAACAGGGTCATAGCAACGATATCCTTTCTGTGTCCTGGAGTAGCCCACAAAAACACACTTGATAGCCCTAGGAGATAGCTTATCAAGTCCTGGAGATAAGCGGTGGACAAACGCAACAGTGCCAAAGACCCGAGGTGTAAGTGTAAACAAATCTTTGTCAGGAAAGAGAACAGAGATAGGAGACTTTTCCCCAAGAACAGTTGTAGGCATGCGGGTGACCAGATAGCATGTTGTAAGTATAGCATCCCCCCAAAAGGATAATGGAGCACAACTCTGAATAAGTAATGTGTGAGCAATATCAAGGAAATGTCGATGCTTCTGTTCTACAACCCCATTTTGTTGAGATGTGTATGCACATGTGGTTTGGTGGATAATGCCTTTAGAAGAAAGAAAGCGAGCAAGGGAACGAGTGCAGAACTCCAATGCATTGTCAGTATGCACATACTTAACAGTAGACGAAAAAACATTTTGAACTTCATTGATAAGATTTTGAATAACACTTCCTGCTTCGGATTTATTTTTAAGAAGAAAAGTCCAGGACACTCTTGAAAAATCATCAACCACAACTAAATAGAACCTGTGTCCCTGATGATCTGGGACACGACTGGGACCCCAAATATCTATGTGAAATAACTCAAATGGGGAGCAACTGCTCCGACTCTGACAACTGGGGAAGCTAGACCGATGGTGCTTCCCTAACTGACATGCTTCACAACGAAAAGACGAACTCGGAGAGATCTGAGGCAGGAGGTGACGCATTTTCTGTAGCGGCAGGTGACCAAACCGAAGATGCCAGGTATACGGAGATACGGAGCCCTGGGAATGCAGTGAGACGCCAGCGTAAGAGTTCCGTACGAGACGATAGAGGACATTGTGCTCAGAGCCACAGCCAATCACCCTGCCCGTTAGTATGTCCTGAAAAATAACAGACGATGGGTCAAAAATAGCACGACAGTGCAAATCTCGTGTAATCTGACTAATGGATAAGAGATTCATAGAGAATTCTGGTGCATGTAGAACATTATGTAAGTGCATAGAGGGCAGCAAAACCATCTCCCCCTGACCGATGATAGGGGAATGAGTGCCATCAGCAATGAGTACAGAGCGACCAGGCTGAACAGCTCTGTAGGACTGCAGAATATCTTTCTCACGACAGAGATGATGGGTGGCTCCAGAATCGACAATCCATCCTGTGAGATCATGATTATGATATGAGACTGAAGGACTACCTGAGGCACTGGCTGAAGCAGATGTACTAGCTGACGCCGAGGCCGCAACATCAGAAGCTTCAGCACCCTCTGACGATGACTGTGGCATGATATCACGAAGCCGTGCCACTAGCTCCTCGAACCTGTGATCTGGAGTAGATGCTGGTGGACCCTGAACATGATCAGCGACACGTGCAGAAGGAGGGAAGCCATGCTTAGAATAGCATGTATCCTCCGAATGACCAGTACGACGACAGAATGAGCACGTAGAGCGTATGCGACCTCCGCGGCCACGTCCACCACTTCCTCTGCCACGAAATGAGGACGAACCACCTCGTCCTCTGGAAACTGCCATTGCCGAGGGAGGTGTAGTCGCTATATTCGATGGAACAGGTACACGACTGAGCCTCCTGTATACTTCTTCCATCGGTGGGATGATGGCATCTGCAAGGATCTGAGAGCGTGCTGCCTCGTACTCAGGGTCAAGGGCAGCAAGTAATACGCCAACCATAGTGGCGTTGCGGAACGTCTTCTGCTGTTCCGGCGTGGCTGTGAGCGGGATGGTGCTATACAGCTTCTCGAACATTCCACGAAGAGACGTGTACAGGGAATGAAGAGGCCTCCCATTTTGCTTCGTGGTAAAGATATCATGCTGCAACTGTAGCATCTTTGTCTCGTTCCGTACCTGAGAGTACGTCGTGGCCAAAATATCCCACATCGCCTTGGCGGTGGGCTGATGGAGGACATCATTTGCTATCTCCGTCGTGAGCGTTCCTGACAGCCAAACTTTGGCATACGCGTCATCAGCCTCCCATGAGGCATATATTCCCGTCTTCTCCGGCGGTTCATCCTCGGTAAGAATATGCTTCTTACCACATGACTTCATAAGACTGAGGAACTGCATAGCCCACAGTTCGTAGTTCGTCCCGTCCATTTTGACGATTGGTGCCGAACCTTTAAAGGCACCTATGGCGGGCATATCGACCTTTTGTTCTGACATACTACCGGAGAAGAACAACTAGGGATGATAGACCAAGAAAGTGTTGTCTACCAAGACCTTTGAGGATTCAAGTGCATATGTAGACATTATGCACTTGAACCCAACATTTATCCGAGACCGACCGAAGGAGAGGCGCCCCGGTGACGAGTAGAGGCTGTGGAAGCCTCTACGGAAGAGAGAGACGGCGGCTGGGGGGTCCCGGCGGCGGAGCTGGGGTCCCGGCGGCGGCTGGGGGCCGGGGACGGCGGGGGGGAACCGGCGGGGGGCGAGGGGCCCCGCTGGAGGGCTGGAGTGGCCGGCTGGAGCGGCCGGCTAGGCTGGCGGCGGCGGGCTGGGGGAGGGAGGGGGGCGACAGGTGGAGAAAACCCTAGGGTTAGGGTTTTGGCTCTGATACCATGTTAGAGTAATCGATACTCTGATGTGTTATTCCATAGAGCCCTCGGGTCTCTTATATAGAGAGAAAACCCTTGGGTAAATTACAGAGACGTACAATATATAAATAGAAAATACGAAACAGTACATCGCAACATATATAAGCCTCTACAGATCCATCGATCATAATGTGATCGAGATCGAGCAATCGAGGATCAAATTGTTGATTGTTTTGCGATTATGGAAGCTTCAAATCATGCTTAGCAGAGGAAGGGTTGCTGGTTTGACTGAGATGGCCCTGGAGGTGGCCTTCTCTCTATCCCTCTTCTTCCCTTGTTCAGAGATGGTCCAGATTGGATGCATGGTACTTTTTCCAAATGTAATTGAGTTCAAGGGATTATTTCGTCCAAGATAACGTAGAAAACGGATGGAAGTTAACACAATGTTATGACATATAATAGTTAACAACCATTCATGAATCAGGGTATAATTCGTGAATATTTTGGGTACAACTTGTAAATATGAAACAATATAGAGTTATGGGCGTAAAAATCCTTATTCAAATTACCACACCAGAATGATAAACAAGTATGATAATTAGGCTTTAAGCACATAGAAGCAGGATTCATATGTGTGATGGAAAGGAAGTCAAACAGTAATCGAACAGGTATGGGTATTCCACTAGTATTGAAGTGATTTCTTGGGTATGAAGTTCCATTGGCTCGCTAGAGCGTTACCGTACATCCACTAGATGACATAACCTCACCAAATTGATAGCCTAACAAAGGTAACCACATCGAGGAGGGATTGGTTGCACTGTAATTGGGGATCCAAAGGATCCCAGATCTGGCAGCTCGCCAAGATGTTGTGACATTTTTAATGGGCGACACAAACAAGTTTTAATTAGATCTACAGTGAAGAGAAAAACAAGAATAAGAAGACGATGGCATGACATTGATCTTGGACTATCATTCTGATACCACACAGGAAAGAGAATGTGATGCATTTATTTAAGACCCTAATAGAGAGGTTAGTGGAAGGATTACAAAATTACCTTCTAAGGGCAAACAAAAAAAAACAAATATGTAAGGCAGAGTACAATAAAAAAGAATGAAAGCATCTAAATAAGAAACAAGCCAACACTTGATTGTTTTCATATAAAAGTGCACAACTGACAATGGTTCCATAGAATTCCTTTAGGTTTCTTTGGGATTTCTTGCTCTATTAAAGATTTGATAGGTGGACTTATGGTAATTTGAAGGGATTTTCATTCGCATTTTACAAAGCTTCTTCTATGCATCATATCATCGAGGACATAGAGTATGGACAAGCCCCATGGCTCATGCAAAGACATAAATTTTTTCGAGATCGGAGAGTTTCTTCACCTCGCTTAACTTCTAATGTAACAATCTCTTTTTTCCAAATATTGTATTACAAATATTTTGTAAAACTTCTGAAAATATCTAGGAAGAATTTCGACAATTGGTTGTCCAAACAGACCTTTTTGGAATATGCCACATACCATTATTTCTTTTCTAAATAAAGTTTACATCTATAAAACTTTTTTTGAGAAAATTACATCTATAAAACATTGCCTTGAATACCAACTAGAATATTTGTTAAATATACCTTATACATCTTTAACTAATTACAGTTATCGCTTTTTTATTTTTTATTATAACTGCAAGCTATGATAAACAATATCGAAAGCTCCATGAAAAAGATCATTATTTTAAAATGAAATAAGAATTCCCTACAATTTTCTGATATGCGATAAGATTAAATTATTATTTAAGATGCAATGCAGTTTTCAACCAATTCCACCCATTGATTATCTGTGGGAAAAAATTTTTTTATAGAAATTGATTGTTAATTACTCAAGGGATGAAATGGATTCTATTATTTGATTAACATAGAGCCATAAAAAAGCAACGATTGTCAATACATAAAGTAAATTATATTTTCCAAAAGAAAATTATCGGGATTCTATCACGTGTGCATCCTTTTAACTTCTGCAACATCAGTCATGCCCCTCTCTTTTTTGGAATACCAATTGTGCCCCTTCTTTCAGATTTATCACATGTGCCCCTCAAGTTAGTTATTGTCCATCCACATCCCAAACGAACATTAACTTTTGGACATAATGGTAATTTCTAACAAATACCTAGGGTAGATATGTCATTTTCTAAAAATTCCTCTTTTTCTTCATCCTACTACCTCCTTCGGTCCCCTCCGCCACCACCCCCCACCTCCTCCACCCCCCCCCCAACCCCTTGCCTCCGCCTATGTCACCCTTACCTCCTCCCAACCCCTCGTCCGCCCCAGTATCTGGAGCACCAACTTCATCTGGATCACAGTTGAACCTTGCATTTGAAGGAGATCAGCAGCTGGAGGTGTTTTCAAATCACGGTTGAAGGGTTGTTGAAGTTTTTTGGAGAAGGAACCACGTCCCTCTACTTCTTCTTTGTTGGTCGGCGAACGGAGGAGCAAAGGAGACACAACTTTGGCAACAAGCTTGGAGTGCGGCTCAACAAGGGGCACTGGAGATGCACGAACCATGGTGTTCTGGTGGTGTTTATCTCAAGTGGAGAAGCTCTCTGTTGCGTATTCCGATGGAGGGGACGATGTTGTGGTATTCTCGCCATATGTTCCTCTCTCCGTTGTAACTTGCAAAGTGGGTTTTCTATAAAAGATGACCTTCAACCTACGATTGAAAGGAAGCTCTACTCGAGATGCTCCTGGAGGTGATCGATAGAGGGGAGCTCCGTTGTCAAGGAGAGGAGACGGAATTCCCCGAACCTAGCGGTTGTTAGGTTCCTCGAGCTCAAAAAGGGTATTGATGGTAGAGGTTGACCTATAGCGTGAAGATTCCCTCTCTTCTTTGCAGTAGGCGGTTCAAGAGGGCAAAGGTGCTCCATGAGTTAAGAGATTGACAACTGGAGATGAGCCGAAGGAGGTGGGAGCGGCAGAGGAGGAGGTCGAGGGTGGATGGGCTAGGCGAACGAGGAGGACAAGATGGAGGAGCTAGCGGAGGGAAGGGGGTTGGTTTGTTTGTTTGTTTGTTTTTACAATTATACCCCTCTTAACCACACCATAATTTAAATAAACCATGTTTTAGTTCAACTCATTACGGCCAAACTAACTAACGAGCAAAAGTGATAACTTGTGTAAGAAGTCATGGGCACAACTGATTTTCCAAAAAATGGAGCCGCGTAACTGATATTACAGAAGTTAAGAGGGGCACAAGTGATTAAATCCCAATATTATTCTATAATAGATAGATGATGCGAGTAACAACCCCTCAAAACCCATCTACCTATCAAATGAAACACAGCAAGGAAGGAATCCTAAAGAATGTCAAGAAGAAGCATGCACACTCATCTGTTTGTGTGCATTTAAACATGGATAAAATCCACTCTAACATTGTATATACATCATGGTAGATTTCTGAAATGTGCATTTTGAAGACAACATTTCTCCTAGATTTTTGAATATGACCTTTCTCCAAGATACTTCCAATCATGCCACTGGGATAATATAATTGCAAATGTACATTTTAATACAAGCAAGGGCCTAACTTGATGCGTCCTTTTTTCATATACCTGTAAAACCCCTAACCAACGTATATGGTCCAGGTCAACTCCATATGTTAAATTCCCACGGCCATGGAAGTAACCACCTGAAAATGAGTCGGTTAGTAAGCATCTATAACAAACTCATAAAACCAAAGAAGATGAGAATGACAAATATTATTATTTAAATGAGAACCAGCAAGAATTTAAAAATATAATGAAGCGACGATCGTGGAGCTCAAAGAATTACATAATGACTGCAAGAACATAAAATTAAATTTGATTGGATCCTACTATCTGGCATTCAAATTTCTAACTCCAATAATGCGTTTGAAAAATAAAAGAAACCTCTAGAAAGATCAAAGCGGAACAAAAAGATTGAATTAAAGATCACGGTACAGTATAGAAAGAAAAAGGCGGGTGTAAATAAACATTGTACTTAACAAATTCAGAAAGAAATCTAATTATTTTTCCTAAGGAAAGAATAGTGTCGTTCCTCACAGCATACAGCATACTAAGTGGTTTCACCATCCTTCAGTTGTTTTCAATTTATTTTAGAAAATCTCCCGTTATTTTTATACATGTTCATATAGACTATTTTTTTCTAGACAAGAATACATGCAGTTTTACTTTGAGAAATGCATCTTTTAGGTTTTCATCAATTCTTTAAGACTCCATACCTGCAAATAATATCATGTTCAAAAAATCATAGCTTAGCATTGTTAGAGAATATTCTGTGTGGCTATTTGTTAAGAGAATATTTTATAGAGAATATTCTATATAATATTCTCCCTTGAGCACCTATATAAGGAGCCCCATACCCCATGTACTCATTGAGAAATTCTAATAGAATATCCGCCCCTTTGAGGGCTTCTCCCGTGGTTTCATCTCGCTCCTTAGGGAGTAGGGTTCCACGTTAAATCTCTGGTCTTCATGTTTATTATTTCTTGTTTTATCGATTCCGCTTCCGCTTCTCTGATTTCAACATGGTATCAGAGCGGGTTCGATCTTCGGAGATTTTATGTTCGATATTTGTTTGAGACTCGAGTTTGGTTTTTTTTCTTGAAGATTATTCTGTACGAGAATTTTGTATCAGATCAATTGAAATTCCAGACTCAGATTCTAGGGCTCAATTTCTTGAACCCCCTTTTCAGCCAGAGATTCTGATTCCTGCAAGTATTTGCTAGTAGAGGCAGAACCCTAGCCGCATCCCACATTGGTGCGCAAGCCCTCCAGTTGCTTCGGGCTTATCATCGCGCGGTCTCCTGCTGCTCCAAGGCATATCGTTGCACGCTTACCGCGTGAAAACTCCAGATCTGCAACGGTGCAGATCCTCCCTCCCAGTCGCATCTCACGACGCGCATCTCCCTTCTAAAGGACACCCCAGGCGACATCAAGACCAAGTCGCAGACAGATGCTCCAGGCAGAGATCCCCAGATCGTGCATCTCCACATCCCAGCAGTGCGGCGGAGCGCCTCCGCGCGCAGCCACATCTTCCTCGTGCGCCATTGAGAAGGCGGCGACACTGTCCCGTAGCGTTATCTCGAGAGCAGCCCCAGTCCAAGAGGCGTTCCATGCGTACAGCACCACACAACCCTTCACGGCACCTCGCCTCCAACCAGAGCAGCGCGTGAAGCACCCATAGCGACGCAGCGCCCATCACGGCGCAACTACCAGCGCAGGCAGGAGCACTATCGAATCCGGGCGGCGCGACCCTCTCGCTGCCCCTCCCTCTTCGAACCAGATCGACAGCTGCGACCCCGGTGCCGCCCCTCCTCTGCGCGAAGCATCGCCGCCACTGTTGACGCAACATCTAGGCACCCCTGGCGACCCAGGCGCTTCTCCAAGCCCTCCTCTCTCACGCCAAAGGCGGTGCCGCTCCTCTGCTCCAACCTCAAACATGGCAGCGCGCATCAGACCCGCAGCCCCCCGCGCATCTCCCTGAAGTTCTCTTTCGCGCAGCAGGCGGCGCGACCAGCAGCGGCTCCCATCAGATATCCCAGAGGCGGCGGGCTTCTCTCTCTCTTGAGGAAAGGCTTCCCTATCGGAGAACCCTAAACGGATAGAGGGTCCTAATGGGCCGTGGGTTTCCATTAAAAAAATATGGGCCAGCTGTTAAAAAAACCCTGTTTAAAAAAAATGCCGAACCCAGCAGGCCTCCAGCGGTTATAAAAAAAAGGAAATGGAGGGGGCTGTTTGAAAAAAAGGCGTTGCTGCCGCAAAAAAAAAGAAGAGTGCTGCAACGAGAAAAAAGAGGGAGAAGGAGTTTGTTAAAAAAAAGAAGAAGAAAGCCGAGAAAAAGAGAGAGAAGAAGAAATGGCTAAGCAAAAAAAAACATTTGTGCAAAAAAAAGTTTTGAAAAGCCGATTAAAACAAGTTGAATGGTAAAAAAAGTTGAATGGCTTATGTAAAAAAAATTTGTACATCTTTTGGTTTCTCCCAACTTGATCCGCGCTCTTTATTCAATCAAGTATGGGAGAAAAGGGGAGTCAGAGATGTATTCTTCACAATTGTCCATCTACGACTGACAGATCATCACTCCAACTTTCTACAGATCATCCATCTTCACCGAGCATCAACTTCTTCGTCGAGGCGTATACTTCTTCTTTTACGACCCGATCATTTCCCGCGCTGGACTTCTTCTGCAGCGATTCTTCTCCAGGCACGACAGAGATATGTTCCGGTGACCTGATATCGCAACGGTTATACAGGCATGACAGAGATACGTTCCGATGACCTGAAAGCCACAGACACGTCCTCGTGCGAGGTCTTCTACCAGCAGCGGACTTGTATTCCTCTTGTGATGTATCGTGTGAAGATGTGTTGTATACTTTCTTTTTGTTGCAAGCTGCAGCTTTCTCAGCTCCAGCTTGAGGGGGAGTGTTAGAGAATATTCTGTGTGGCTATTTGTTAAGAGAATATTCTATAGAGAATATTCTATAGAATATTCTCCCTTGAGCACCTATATAAGGAGCCCCACACCCCATGTACTCATTGAGAAATTCTAATAGAATATACGCCCCTTTGAGGGCTTCTCCCGTGGTTTCATCCCGCTCCTTAGGGAGTAGGGTTCCACGTTAAATCTCTGGTCTTCATGTTTATTATTTCTTGTTTTATCAATTCCGCTTCCGCTTCTCTGATTTCAACAAGCATAATTAGTCCTGTCAAATGAAACTTTTACATTCAGTGTTATCATGGATAGGAGGCTACAGCTATACCATTTTTAACAAGTTTTTGTATAGGAAAAGAGGGTACAATCCCAAGATGGGATCCACAACAAAGCTTAATCCATTAAAGATTTAAAGCTATAATATAGACTATGGTACAGATAACAAGGATCGGTGTAAAGCCCTGCTATGTTCTAGTACATTCTCAGAGTAGAATAGTTGACTGTGAAAGATGAGATCGTTCCTCACAAAGCCCAAAGATGCACAAAGGGAACTGTAGAGACCGATATTATTATTATGTTTTGTACCTTTTCGTAATTCCTGTTTACTCTCTGGACTACTATGTATTTTACCCGTGAGGTCTCTTCCTATATAAGAGAGCCTAGGGTTCCTTGGAATAATAGATCGCTCACTTTTCCCAACATGGTATCAGAGCCCAGGGGCTAACCCTAACCCCAGCCCTAGGGTTTCTTCCGCCGCCGCCGGCAGACCCCCACCACCACCCTTTCGCCGCCGCCGCCGGAACCCCCACCCCCATCACCACCTATCCGCCGCCGGTTCCCCCTTCTCCACCACCCACGGACTCCTTCTCCACACGTCGAAGGGCCTCTCCACGCCGTCAGGCCCTTGCCTCTTCCACATCGGGCCCCTTCTCCACGCCGCAGGGCCTCTCCATGCCGTCGGGCCCTTCCCTCCTCCACGTGGGGCCTTCCCTCTTCCACGCGGGGCCCCCAGCCATGCCTACGGCCACCCTACACCACCATCCGCCGCCGAGTCAAGCCTTAGGTCGGGGACCCCTCCCTAACCGCCGGGTTCCCCTCCCTTACACGCCGACATCTACTCTTTCGTCGGTCGATCTATCTCCATGGATTTGAGTGCGTAACGTCTACATATGTACTCAAATCCGATCAAGTCTTTGTAGGCGGTTTCTAGTCTACAATCCCTAGTTCTTCATCTACGGCCACATGTCAGAGAACAAAGTTGATATGCCCTCCATACGCGCCTTCAAAGGTCCTGCGCCTATAGTCAAGATGGACGGGACAAACTATGAACTCTGGACGATGTAGTTTATGAGTCTCGTGAAGTCAAACGGTAAGAAGCATATTCTTACCGAAGATGAGCCGGCAGAGAAGACTGGGATATATGCCTCGTGGGAGGCTGATGATTCTTATGCCAAGGTTTGGCTGTCAGGCACACTGTCGATGGAGATTGCCAATGATGTCCTCAATCAGCCCACTACCAAGGCAATGTGGGATATTCTGGCCACTACGTATTCCCAAGTGCGGAATGAGACCAAGATGTTACAGCTCCAGCATGATATATTCACGATGAAGCAGAATGGCAGGCCACTTCACTCATTGTACACGTCCCTGAGAGGGATGTTTGAGAAGTTATACAGTACCATACCACTCACGGCGACTCCTGAGCAGCAGAAGACATTTCGGAATGCTACCATGGTGGGCGTTCTACTTGCAGCCCTAGATCCCGAGTACAAGGCAGCCCGCTCTCAGATTTTGGCCGATGCAGTTATTCCTCCAATGGAGGATTACCGGAGGCTCAGTCGCATATCAGTTTCTTCCAGCACATCTATTCCACCTCCATCGGCGATGACAGTATTACGTGGGAGAGGTGGTCAGTCTTCTGGTCGTGGACGTGGACCCCGTGGTAGGGGTGGTCGCTTTCGCCAGTCATGTTCGTTCTGCCATCGCACAGGCCACTCGGAGGATACATGCTACTCTAAGCATGGGTTTCCAGCATCAGTGCGTCTAGCCAACCATGGTCTGCCCCAGTCAGCATCCACTGCAGATAACCGATTCGAGGAGCTTGTGGCACGTCTACGTGATATTATGCCACAATCATCTACTGATTCTCCATGTGGACCTTCAGATGTTGCTGCCACAGCTTCTGCCAGTTCGTCTGCTGCTGCTAGTACCTCAGGTAGTGCTACTGCCTTTACATCTTGTCATGATATATCTGATTGGATTATAGATTCTGGCGTCACCCATCACCTCTGCCGCGATAGAGAGAGACTTGAGTCCTACAGGGACATCCCACATGGCCGCTCAGTTCAGATAGCAGATGGTACCCATTCCCCCCTTGTTGGACAGGGGAAGGTTTTCTTATCACCTTCTATGCGTCTACAGAATGTTCTACATGCTCCTGAGTTCTCCATGAATTTGTTGTCTATTAGTCAGATTACAAAGGATTTGCACTGTCGTGCTATATTTGACCCCTCATCTCTTATTTTTCAGGACATACTAACGGGCAGGGTGATTGGTTGTGGCTCTGAGAAGAATGGTATGTATCGGCTGGTCCGAAACTCTTATGCTGGCGTCTCTTCTCATTCCGTCGGACCAGTATCTCCGTACATCTGGCATCTTCGTTTTGGTCATCTCCCGCTCCAGAAAATGCGATATCTACTGCCTCAGATCTCTCCCAGTTCATCATTTCGCTGTGAAGCGTGTCAGTTGGGAAAGCATAATCGGTCTAGCTTTCCTCGTCGTCAGAGTCGGAGCAGTAGCTCCCCGTTTGAGTTATTTCACATTGATATTTGGGGTCTGAGTCGTGTACCTGATCATCAGGGACACAGGTTCTATCTAGTTGTAGTGGATGATTTCTCTCGTGTATCTTGGGTCTTTCTTTTAAAGAATAAATCTGAAGCAGGGGATGTTATTAAAATTTTGATTAATGAAGTGCAGAATGTTTTCTCTTCTACTGTCAAATATGTTCGTACAGATAATGCACTGAAATTTTGCACCCGGTCTCTCTCTCTCTCAGTTTATTTCGTCTAAGGGCATTATTCACCAAACAACTTGTGCTTACACATCTCAGCAGAATGGCGTGGCAGAAAGAAACCATTGTCACCTTCTTGACATTACTTGAACCCTCCTTATTCAGAGTTGTGCTCCTACCACTTTTTGGGGAGATGATGTCCTTACAGCTTGCTACCTGGTCAATCGTATGCTGTCATCTGCCCTTGGTGAGAAAATTCCTCTTTCTATCATTTTTCCTGATAAGGAATTATTCTCACTTACTCCTCGTGTCTCTGGTACTGTTGCGTTTGTTCATCTCCTGTCTCCTGGACTTGACAAACTCTCTCTTAGAGCTGTCAAGTGTGTCTTTGTAGGTTACTCTCGGACTCAGAAGGGGCTATCGCTGTTATGATCCCATAAACAAGAAATACTTTGTTAGTGCTGATATCACGTTTTTTGAGTCTGTTATGTACTTTTCCCCTGCAGGTGACAGGTTGGTCCCATCCACTACCGACGATGATGTCTATGTCCCTCCGCCTCCTAGTTTAAGTTCCTCTGAGTCTACTCCTGCTCCAGTTGCTACGTCACCTAACCCAATGTCACCTCCACCACCACCACCTCCACAACCTCCTATTCCACCTTTACCAAAATTCTATACGCGTCGGTCAGGTCCTGCTCAGGCTACACGTCAGGCATCCATCACGCCTCAGGTATGTTCAGATGGCATCACTACTGACAGGTCAGATATGGTACATGTGCAGGATTCTTCATTGCAGGAGGAGACTACACCATCCAGTACAATGGACGACGACCTTGATATTCCTATTGCTATTCGGAAGCAGAAGCGGACGTGTACATCTTATCCTTTTGCTTCCCAGGTGTCTTTTCATCGCCTCACAGGCGACTTTCAGAGATTTGCTGCAGCTTTGTCTTCCGTGGATATACCACGGACCTATCAGGAAGCTATGAAGATTGATTGCTGGCGACTGGTTATGGAAGAAGAGATGCATGCCTTACAGTCTCGTGGCACATGAAGCTTGGTTAATGCTCCTCCTGACGCATCCATAGTTAGCTGTAAATGGGTATTCACAGTTAAATACCATGCTGATGATAGTCTAGATCGGTACAAGGCATGGCTGGTTGCGAGAGGTTTCACACAAACCTATGGCGTGGACTATATGGATACATTTTCTCCAGTGGCTCGCCACTTTACTCTTCGCATTCTCTTATCAATTGCTGTGGTACGTGACTGGACTATATCTCAACTTGAAGTCAAGAATGCCTTCTTGTATGAAGATTTGCAAGAGGAAGTCTACATGCAGCAGCCACCAGGGTTCACTGCTGAGGGGGAGAAGCATACGATGTGTAGACTTCACAAGGCAATTTATGGCCTTAAACAGAGCCCAAGGGTGTGGTTCCAGAAGCTTTCCCATCTGATTGAACGACGGGGTTCAAAAGATCAAATGCAGATCACTCGTTGTTTATTCAGAAGTCTTCTGCAGGTACGGTTGTCATCATGGTCTATGTTGATGATATTCTGGTTATAGGAGATGATGTTCAGGTAATAGAGAAGGCAAAAGCATTTCTGGGCCGTCAGTTCGTCACGAAGGATCTTGGAACCCTAAGATACTTTCTGGGGTTGGAATATGCCAGGAATGTACAGGGTCTGGTGATGACCCAAAGGAAGTACATTACAGATTTTTTGACTGAAACATGCATGGTTGGATGCAGACGATCGAGTATTCCCATGGATCCAAGCATGAAGCTGCATGACGATGACACTGTTGAAGTAGACAAGAGGAGATATAGAGAAATGGTGGGTAAGCTCCTTTATATTACTATAACTCGACCCGATATTGCCTTTGCAGTAAGCCGAGTGAGTCAATTTATGGAGCAGCCAAGACAAGTTCATATGGATGCCATATACATGATACAGGGGTATCTAAAGTCTTCTCCAGGTTCATAGTTGCTATTTCGAAAGGGCACAGATTTATCTATTTCAGCATGTGCAGACGCCGATTTTGTAGGGTGCCCTAAGGATCGAAAGTCGACCTCAGGATTTGTCGTTTTTGTTGGGAGCTCTCTGGTTTCTTGGAAAAGCAAGAAACAAACTGTTGTGGCAAGGTCCAGTGCTGAATCCGAATATAGGGCCATGGCGTAAGCAAGCACGGAGATGATGTAGGTTCGATCTGTGCTAGAGGATCTACATATAGCCGTACTTTTACCTATGCAGCTTCAGTGTGACAATCAGGCAGCATTGTTTATTGCCAACAATCCAGCATTCCATGAAAGAACAAAGCATATTAAAGTTGACTGCCACTACACTAGAGACTTGATCCAGAGAGGCTTGATATCTACATCTCACGTGAGCTCAGGAGATCAGACTGCTGACATATTCACCAAGCCGTTGCTCAAAGGGTCTCTATAGATTATCTTGGATTTTCTTGTTAAAGAATAATATGAAGCTGGTCCTTTTATTAAATCGTTTCTTATTGAGATTATGAAAAAATTTTCTGCTAATGTGAAGTTAATTCGCACTGACAATGCCTTGGAGTTTTCTACTTTACAACTGTCTGACTTTATCAGATCTCTTGGTATCATTCATCAGATTTCTTGTGCTTAAACTTCGCAGTAAAATGGTATTGTTGAGCGCAAACATCGTCATCTTTTGGATGTCACGAGGACTCTTGATTAAGAGTCGAGCTCCACATTCGTTCTGGGGTGAAATAGTCCTCACTGCATGTTACTTGGTGAACCGTATGCCTTCTACTATCCTTGGAGAAAAGAATCCTTTCTTGGTTGCATTTTCCGAGAAGAACCCGTTCTCCCTTACTCCCAGGGTCTTTGGGTCTATGGTATTTGTCCACAATTTTACTCCTGGTCATGACAAGCTCTCTCTTAGAGCTGTCAAATGTGTGTCCGTTGGTTAGTCTCGTACCCAAAAAGGGTATAGATGTTTTGATCATGTAGGGAGAAAATATTATGTGAGTGCTGATGTCACATTTTTTGAGTCTATTATGTATTTTTCTCCTACGCGTGACAGGTTGTCTAATGCTGACTCTGGCGATGGTGTCTTTGTTCCACCACCTCTCTCATCTCCACCAACAACACCTCATGTTGAGTCTCAGTCATCTCCACCTCCACCTCCTCTACCACCTCCACCTCTATCTACCCTGACACAGTTCCTATAACGATTTTACATTTGCAGGTCCTCTACTCGCCCCTCTGCTCATGTGCCTTCCCCGTCATCCAGCACACCTCATGTATGTAATGAACACATTGTCCCTACCGATGTCATTGGTGATATACTTTCTCCACATGATACTGTACAGAAGGCGATGATGCCAGAAAACAGAGAGGATGGTGACCTTGATGTACCTACTGCCTTGAGGAAGTCGCATCGTAACTATGCCACTTATCCTCTAGCTGATTATGTTTTCTTGGACCATCTTTCAGAGGAGTACAGGAGGTTTGTTGTGGGACTCTCTACTGTTACTATCCTGCGAACATATCAGGAGGGCATATAGGATAGTAGTTGGTGACTTGCTATGGAGGAGGAGATGGCCGCTTTGCAGTCTCATGGTACCTGGAGTGTTGTTTCTGCCCCTCCAGGTGCCTTTGTTGTGGGGTGCAAATGGATCTTTATGGTGAAGCAACGAGCAGATGGTAGTGTGGATCGCTACAAGGCAAGGCTTGTAGAACGTGGGTTCACCCAGACTTATGGGGTGGACTATCATGATACATTCTCTCCAATGGTCAGACATTCGACATTGTGTATTCTTCTATCTGTTGTTGTTTCACGGGACCGGTTTCTTTACCAACTTGATGTAAAGAATGTGTTTCTATATGGAGATCTACAGGAGGTATATATGCAGCAGCCACCAGGGTTTGCTGCTGAGGGGAAGTCTCAGAAGGTGTGTCGGCTCCAAAAGACCATTTACGACATGAAGCAGAGTACGAGAGCTTGGTACCAAAAGCTTTTAGAGTTGATAGAGCATCAGGGGTTTGCGCGGTCCACTGCGGATCACTCGTTTTTTGTTCAAAGGACACAGAGAGGTATTGTAACTATCCTAGTCTATGTTGATGATATTATTGTCACAGGTGATGATGATAAGGGCATTTCGGGCGCCAAGGAGCTCCTAGGTCAGCAGTTTGTAACCAAGAACCTTGTCAATCTTTGATACTTGGATTAGAGTTCGCCAGGAACCTGTGTGATCTTGTGATGACCCAAAGGAAGTTTGTGACCGATCTACTAGGGACGGGTATGATAGGGTGCAAGCCTGCTACTACCCCTATGGATCCAAGCATGAAATTATATGATGATGACACTTAGGAGGTAGGTAAGAGGAGAGACATGGAGCTTGTGGGGAAGCTCCTATATGCTACCATCACTAGGCCGGACATATCCTTTGTTGCAAGCATGGTGAGCTAGTTCATGGAGCAGCCCAGGAAGGTTCATATGGATGCAGTCTATATCATTTTGAGAAATTTGAAGACTTCGCCTGGTACTAATCTTATATTCAGCAGAGGTACGTCTCTTAAGGTGACAGCTTGTGCAGATGCAGATTATATAGGATGCCCTAGAAACAGGAAGTCTACCTCTGGCTTTACTATTTTTGTTGGGATCTCTCTCGTGTCATGGAAAAGCAAGAAGCAGACAGTGGTTGCTAGATCCAGTACAGAATCTGAGTACATGGCCATGGCACAGGGGAGCACAAGATCCAGTACAGAATCTGAGTACGTGGCCATGGCACAGGGGAGCACAGAGATGATATGGGTTAGATCGGTTTTGATTTATCTTGTTGTTGAGGTTCCTCTCTTCATGCAGCTTTTATGTGACAATCAAGCAGCTCTATTTATTGCCAATAATCATGCAATTCATGAATGGACCAAGCATATAAAGGTGGATTGCCACTATACCAGAGACATAATCCAGAAGGGTCTCGTATACACTTCCCATGTTTCTACTGGAGATTAGACAGTTGATATTTTCACCAAGGCCCTTGCTAGAAGTCCTTTTCAGAGATGTTCCAAACTGAGCTTGATAGACATATATGCTCTAGCTTGAGGGGGAGTGTTGAGATATTTATCTCTTTATATTTATTTCTTATTTCTCTTTCTTTCATGTACCTCTCTTGTAATTTACTCAGGGTTTTTCTCCTATATAAGAGAGCTCTAGGATCTCAATAATTATATCACGATTCACTTTTTCCTTCAACACTTTTCGTGTCCATTATACAAATGACCAATAGGAGTTCTCCTCTCTATATAAGAGAACTTCATGGCTCTCTCACAATGTAATTCATTATTTTCTCTCCACATTTATTTATTTTATCCCTAATATGTAATTTTCCCTGTAGGGTTTATCCTCTCTACATAAGAGGGTCCTATGGCCTTCCGAATAATCAATCCATCATTTTCTCTCCACATGGTATCTAAACAACGATCATAGATTGGATCCCAATAACCATGAATCCTAGCCCCACCCAATACACCCCTCTCATCGTTGCACATCTCCGCCACTGTCAATAGCCACCAGACAGACTACCAGTCCTTTCGTGACTTCTCTTGCGATTACAACCACATCTACGACACAACTGACGATCCCAACTGCGTTTTTTGACACTGTGATGCCGTCAGCAGGACCCATTGGCCCCCTTTGCACTGTCAGCTGATTTTAGCGACAACCTTGTTGATTTTAGCATGATTTAGGGCATAAATACTGACTGATTTTAATGTTTTAGGGGTGAATTCAAACCTATAAAGCACCCAATCCGTCTTAAAGCGTCCCCAAAGTTGATGGGAATGGTTGTACCTTGAGTCTGCATACACAATCAGTTCCTCGTATGATTGTGCACATATCTTCTGATAGGTCTATAGTCCCACTTGTGTCTTTTCCTAGCTCCATCACCATGTTAGCAAGCAAGGTTGTTCCTCTTTTGTTGCCTTCAAAGGTCCAGCGTCCATCCTCAAGATGGATGGGACCAATTATAAGTTATGGTCTATGCAATTTATTTATGAGCATTGTACAATGCAACAACAAGGAGCATATTATAACGGAGCTAGAGCCAGCCAACTAGTTTGAACAAATCATAAAAGCAAGATGGCGTGTATGCGTGTGTATGATTATATGGTATTCATACCACAGAAACTGCCAATGACATTCTTCATCATCCTACTTCTAAGGCAATGTAGAAATCCTCACAGCCACGCATTCTTAAAAGAGTGATGAGATAAAGATCATGTAGCTTCAGTAGGATATTTTCCCAACTAAGCAGGATGGTCGTCTGATTCATGTTTTCTACTCATGGTTTAAGGGCGTGTTTGAGAAGCTTTAAAGCTTCATGCCTCTAAACGCTTCCACAGGGTAGTAGATGGTGTATAGAAACGTCAATATGGTTGGAGTTTTCCTGGCTACACTTAACTCATGGTACAATGTCGCACACACCCAGCTTCTTACTCACATGGCCTCAAACCTTGTGATGGATGATGGGAAAGGCACATGAGCATGGAGTAAAGCAAGCAGCCTATGAATGTAGTATCTAGGCAAATACTGAGCCACAGGAGAAGGTGGTGGAAGAGCCACATGAGTAGGAACCACAAGAGGCTGTGGAGGAACCACAAGTGGAAATGATGGTAGTGATGGTGGCAAAAGAGGATGTGGAATGTAAACCTCCTCACTAGACTCAGATGAGGTCATCACGTAACCTGTAGAATAAAAGTACATAGCTTACTCAAAGAAAGTGGCATCTGCACTAATATAGTACTTCCATCTAACATGATCAAAGTATAGGTACCCTTTCTAGGCCTGGGAATAGCCCACAAAACACATTTGATAGCTCTGTGAGAGAGCTTGTCACGATCACGAGTCATGTAATAAACAAAAGCCACAAAGCTGAAGATGTAAGGTATTAAAGAGAAAAGATCCTTATCAGGAAACACAATCGAAAAAAGAACCTCTTCTCCTAACACAGATGACGGCATACATTTGATCATGTAGCAAACGATGAATAAAACATCACCCTAGAAATAGTGGAGTATAGGACTCTGGATAAGAAGAGTCATGATATCATCAAGAAGATGACAGTGTTTGCATTCAGTATTATCGTTCTATTGAAAAATGTATGCACAGGAAGTCTGGTGTATGAGCCAAGGGACCTGAAGAACCAATAGAGTTGGATGGTACAAAACTCCAGGGCATTGTTAGAGTAGACATACTTAATGGTAGCAGAAAAATGTTCTTTATTTCATTAAATAATGTTAATGGAAGACTGATGAATCTTGTATTCATCATGCTAAAAGCCGCAAATTAAACCCTTGTCTTGACTAAACCAATAAAAATCATCTTCAATTCTTTATTTTCATCATGTATCATATTGTGTATAATTAACCCTTAATTAATTGTATTTAATTTCTCTTATTTTTTCTTGTATTTATTTTATCATTAAAAATCCCTAAAAATTAGGTAGATTATTTGTCTATAAATCACTGAACTTTAAAAAGACTAAAAAATACAAAAACAAATCAAAGACAAAAATCAGTGTTTTTATCCCCCTTAAAAATACCCCAAAATATTTTTTGTACAAATGACCTTTTTTGGCTTTTTGACCAACATGAAAGTTGTAGATCTCGTTGAGACGAGCAACTTTCATGTTTAGACTTTTTCCTAATTTTACCTCTAACTATTTATTTTGTATTTATCTTTGTATTTATTCTTTGAATTTTTCTGATTGGTCACGTGGCGCCCGCTGGGTCGCCCACGTGGCCCTCTCCTCTTTCCGCCACCCGGCGCCTCCCTTGGCCGTTGGATCTGCCCCTGACCACCCTCATCTCCGCCGTCCATCACCGTTCCATCGTCAGCCGTCAGATCTCTGATGAGATCTGATCTTAGCCGCACACCCCCGCTCCAATCACAGCCCTCTGATTTCCTTTTAATCCAACGCTCATCCTCGCGCCACGTCTCCCTTCAACCTCTGTCGTTCGATCATATCCTATCCTACGCCCCTCCTGCTTCCACGTCACCCCTTCGTCCCTCACCCTTGGATGGACCCCCGCTCTTCATCCTAGCCGCTCCTTAACGCCCATCCTCCACCGCACGATCAGACCCTCAGGATCTGATCACAGTCACCCACTCGCACTCACATCCTAGCCGTTGGATCGCTAGATCCGACGGTCAGGAGGTCATCTTCCTCCTCCGTAACCCCCCCTCCCCCCAGCCGTTTCACCTCGCAAACCCGCTACCCCCTTCCTATTTTGGAAGGTGACTCTGGCCACCTCTCCCTCATCAAAACGCTTCCCCACGTCGCCAGATCTCCCACCTTCCTCGTGCAACCTTCATGTCCTCCCTCCATTACTCCTTCGCCAACCCCCCGTCGAAACCGCCCCTCCATCTCATAACCTCCGACAACCTCCCCCTATAAAAGCCTCGCCTTCGCCACCGTCAACCTTTATCCACCATTTGGGGCCTCCTCCCTAGCCTTGACCACCCTCCGGTGATAGCGAAGAGCTGGTCTGGAGGCGATCATGGCCGTGACCGTCCCGGTGTGATCCATGGCCTCCGGCCATGTAGCGGTCGCCATTGCGCGCCGCCGAGCACCGGGGAACGGTCGTCCCTGTCGTGCGAAGACCAGGGCTTCAACCGAAGCACAGCTCAGGCCTCTTCCTCCGCCAACACCTTGCTCCGGCGAGGTGTTTGTTTTTCCTTGTTTTCTCCCATTTATACCCCCGACTACTGCCATCTTCACCCTCATCTGATCCACCCACCAGCTTCACCATGTCACCCTCATTTTCACGACACCCTTCGTCACCACCTCTCCTTTCTCCACAACCTCGTCCACCCTCCTCCACCTCCTCCTCTGCTCCGCCGGAGAAGGAGCTCAGGTCCCCCGCTCCGACACATCCCCGGGACCCCACCTCACTCACTCCATTCGCGTACACATTCCGCACATGCTTCGGCTATACTAACTAATTGCAGATGCTCAATGACCGGATTTTGCATAGCCTCGCCGATCCAAGCTCCTACTAAGACAAGGCTTCTCCGACTTGATCTTCCAGACACCGACGGGGTTTCTCTGCCGTCAGAGCTTCAACGCCCAGCCCTCACGGAGCTTCCTCGACCATCACACAGGCCGATAGAGCACGACGGAGCATCCTGCAGGTCGCCGGAGCCCCGCCTTCTCCGGTGGCCTGCGGTGGAGGACGAAGGTACAGGTACCGTCCGATCGCCTCGATCAGACGGTGATGATGAAGCCACGTGGCACCCGAGCCTAGCCTCCATACCTACAGGCTCGGGCGGTCCGAACCCAGATCCAACCCTCCAACAAACGCCACGTGGCCCGAACCTAAGGAGCCTCCCGAGCCTAGGTGCCTCACGAGCCCCGCACGGGAGGGCCTGGGAAATTTGCAAGAAAGACCTTGATCTTTTCAAGAATTGCAGAATGGTCTCCAGGCACGTGCCTCACGTGCGTGCTTGGGTAAATTACAGGGAGCTCCTCCAACTTTTTGGAATTTGCAGAAATACCCCCGCGCATGGAAAAATTTCACAGGGGCCCAGGCGGTTTTTACTATTTGCATTTAGATCCCTCCAGGGACCTAAATGCAATATTTATCCCTTTTATTTCTTGCATTTTTATTACAATTATGCCCCTGCATTATTTTCTTCATAACTTGAGCATCGTAGGTCCAAATTGCATGATTTTAGTGTCGTTTTGATCCTTATTTTGTCCTCTACATCTTAGCATGTTTAATTTTCTCATTTGCCACTGTTTTAAATAAAGTGATTTTTTATGTGATAAATGAGACCCTGCTCTCTTGTCTGAACTTTGATCTGATGACTGTTTCTAATGTTGGGATTTAAAATGACCCCGATTTCCATTTCTCTTTTGTTGCTCATATTTTTAGGGTATAAATGTAATCTTTAGTATGCATATAAATTTTCATGCATTATTTTCTTGCATTCTCTTATAATTGCATAAAACCAGCTAAAAATTACATGCATCTTGGTATTGCATTTTAAATTGCATAGTTCATCATGTGGAACTGAAATTGAGAAATTAATTCACACTTGTGCCTCATGACTCGAAATTTGATAAACAAATTAAGTAGTTGTGTCCTTGCGTTCGACCTTGGTAGACTTGCCAAGTATAAATACTCCACAGCAGTCAAACAACTGTGGTTTTTGCTGAACCGAATTTGCCTCCTATACTATGATGATTATTCATTCTTAAAGAGGCAAATTTAACGTTCATCAAATGGCGTCGTTGTCGGGGACACGGCTTAACTTAATTATTGAATTTTGATTTTCTTTTTTGATTAATTTCAATTTTTTTAGGCCCTCATTTCATGTATCATTTTTTGCATCTTATCTGCTGATTTAATTTCTCTGAGTGTTCTAACTTTTCTCTTTTGTAGCAAGGCTCATGATCATCGAGGACGCTTGATCCTCATGGAGGCGTGAAGTCGGGAGCTTCCGCTGAAGAGGCCGCAAAAGAATCTGTGAAGAAATTCTAGGATTTTAATCAGTCAGATTGCATTGCATACTGTATAAAAAAACTTGCATTTGCATATTTATCTTCAGTTCTTGCATGTTGTAAAAACAAAAAAAACAAAAAGAAAAAGAAAAAAAAGAGGTAGATCACTTGATGATCTACCCCCCCCCCAACACACACATACTTACACTTGCACATACGCACTCACCCCCACCATCTCCCCCTGTATATTTCTCTCTCTCTCTCTATGTGTGTGTATATTTCACGAACCCCCTCCCCCTCACCCTTGTATCATAGAACAACTCCCCCCCCCCCAAACTCAGACCTTACCTAGGCTATTTGTAGCCTAAGTATAGGGGAGGACCTGCCTGCTCATCCCTCTCTCGTACTGTTTTCTTGTACTTAGGTCAATATTGACCTGAGTATAAGAGGATCCTCCTCCTTAGTTCCGCTATATCATCCTATATTTGAATCGAGCCTTGGCTTCATGGCACTTGTGGTATGAAGACATAGCAAAATTTAAGTATAGGGGGTATACCGTATATTACTGTATATTTACTTTAGCCTTAGCTTGTGTTTTTATAACTTTTTATATTTTATTTTCGGGCTGGGTTTTGGTAAACTTGTGAACTGAGTGTTGTAAAAACCTTGTAAAAATTGTTTATTAAAATTGAGGGATTAATTTTTGTAAATATTCCTTTTCAAAAAAAATTGAAAAATTAAAAACCCTTCTTGGAATTGGACTCTGACTAATATGCTTAGTAGACACTTTCAGTGAGGGAACCTCGGTCTCCCTTAGCAGAGTTGGTGCTTTAGAGGACACCGCATATGGCTCCGTCCTTAAGGATCACGGGTCCGTTTATCGAACCGTACTTACACCCATACTGGCTGAGAGCGGATACTTTTATTCATTTGAGCATGGGCCAGTCATTGTCTCTCCGAAGGATTAAAAATAAATAAAACCCATAAAAATCTGCAAAAACCAAAAATCACACAAAAATCACTAACCAAGGAGTTGGTGTATTCCTGACACATTCACACTCACTCAAGGCTTGAGGATTTTGAGGACACTGGATTTCTGTGATCTTGAGAGTCTGAGTTAACATGCCTTAGTCATTAGGGTTTTAAACTTAATTATCCATACTTCCCTAGTTTGAAAGATTTGAGCGCTATATTGCACTCTTCATCTCTACCTTCAAGAAAAATATGATCAGCACAATCACCTCCACAATTGCATGATTGATGAGATGAGTTGAGATATCATTTGAGGAACTAGGACTAGAGATTTGAGTTTAGATCCGATCTAATGATATTCGAGGATGGGATAAAGTTAATGAAGGCTTCAGAAGACCTGAGTGTCAGCAAAACCCTAGCCAGTATGTGAACAAGATTCATATGCTCTCTTTGATATTTACCTATGTGCCAGGGTATGATGAAACTTAATGGAATTGTTGATCAGTGTGTGCCAACTTTTGGTAAAAGCAGTGGGGCTAGCCAACAAAAGAAAAGAAATGTCAAAGAAAAAGCTCTAAAAACCAAAGTCAAATTACAAATGAGCATCCACCAATGGCGAGCGCTCCCAAACATTTTCAAAGTGTCCACTTGGACCAAGCGCTAATTAGGACCAAGGAGTCGGGCTGACACCACAAAAAGGGCTCTGCATTGTAAGCGATACAAGTCTGGGTGTCGAAGGTATCTTAGATACTCAGAAAAGACACACCCCGGTGTACTCCCAGAAAAACAAGTGCAGACGACTCCAACTCTCTTGACGGACACATTGATCAACAATATTAAAAATTTATATGTGTTGAGTAAAAAGGCACTCGAGAAGCCCCTTGTTCCAATGTGAGGGTGAGAAAAATAGACGCAATCCCATTACCTCCATCATCTGGCCGTCCATCAACATTTCAAGTCTGACAAACTAATGAGACGGTTGACTGAAGCAAGAGTAGACTTATTCCCTAGTATTGAGGATTAGGTCTAGAGAGGAGTCTTTTGGGACTAGAACTTTGAGTGATGCATCGACTCGGCTCTCATGAAATGCAGTACACTAAATGTCATATCCTTATAGTATATATACAAAAAGAGAGTCTGATAATTAGAGAAGTTGGATTCCTTCTGACTAAGGCTTGGATAAACCCAGAATTGTAGGATCTCTTAAATTAAGGGTCTTCAAAAGATTGAGCCTTAAAATCTTCACGCACACTGTCAGGAATTAATCCGACTCCTTCATTCTTTAGATGCTCGAGGACGAGCATGGTTTAAGTATAGGGGTATGATGAATCTCGTATTCATCATGCTAAAAGCCGCAAATTAAACCCCTGTCTTAACTAAACCAATAAAAATCATCTTCTATTCTTTATTTTTATCATGTATCATATTGTTTATAATTAACCCTTAATTAATTGTATTTAATTTCTCTTATTTTTTCTTGTATTTATTTTATCATTAAAAAACCCTAAAAATTAGGTAGATTATTTGGTTATAAATCACTGACCTTTAAAAAGACTAAAAAAATACAAAAACAAATCAAAGACAAAAATCGGTGTTTTTATCCCCCTTAAAAATACCCCCAAAAATACTTTTTGTACAAATGACCTTTTTTGGCTTTTTGACCAACATGAAAGTTGTAGATCAAGTTGAAACGAGCAACTTTCATGTTTTGACTTTTTCCTAATTTTACCTCTAACTATTTATTTTGTATTTATCTTTGTATTTATTCTTTGAATTTTTCTGATTGGGCCACGTGGCGCCCGTAGGGTCGCCCACGTGGCCCTCTCCTCTTTCTGCCACCCGGCACCTCCCTTGGCTGTTGGATCTGCCCCCGACCGCCCTCATCTCCGCCGTCCATCACCGCTCAATCGTCAGCCGTCAGATCTCTGATGAGATCTGATCTTAGCCGCACACCCCCGCTCCAATCTCAGCCCTCTGATTTCCTTTAAATCCAACGCTCATCCTCGCGCCACGTCTCCCTTCAACCTCTGTCGTTCGATCATACCCTATCCTACGCCCCTCCTGCTTCCACGTCACCCCTTCGTCCCTCACCCTTGGATGGACCCCCGCTCTTCATCCTAGCCGCTCCTTAATGCCCATCCTCCACCGCACGATCAGACCCTCAGGATCTGATCACAGCCACCCACTCGCACTCACATCCTAGCCGTTGGATCGCTAGATCCAACGGTCAGGAGGTCATCTTCCTCCTCCGTAACCCCCCCTCCCCCCAGCCATTTCACCTCGCAAACCAGCTACCCCCTTCCTATTTTGGAAGGTGACTCCGGCCACCTCTCCCTCATCAAAAAGCTTCCCCACGTCGCCAGATCTCCCACCTTCCTCGTGCAACCTTCATGTCCTCCCTCCATTACTCCTTCGCCATTAAAACCCCCCGTCGAAACCGCCCCTCCATCTCATAACCTCCGACAATCTCCCCCTATAAAAGCCTAGCCTCCGCCACCGTCGACCTTTATCCACCATTTGGGGCCTCCTCCCTGGCCTTGACCGTCCTCCGATGACAGCGGAGGGCTGGTCTGGAGGCGATCATGGTCGTGACCGCCCCGGTGTGATCCATGGCCTCCGGACATGTAGCGGCCGCCATTGCGCGCCGCCGAGCATCGGGGAACGATCGTCCCTGTCGTGCGAAGACCAGGGCTTCAACCGAAGCCCAGCCCAGGCCTCTTCCTCCACCAACACCTTGCTCCGGCGAGGTGTTTGTTTTTCCTTGTATTCTCCCATTTATACCCCCGACTACTGCCATCTTCACCCTCATCTGATCCACCCACCAGCTTTGCCATGTCACCCTCATTTTCGCGACATCCTTCGTCACCACCTCTCCTTTCTCCACAACCTCGTCCACCCTCCTCCCCTCATTTTCGCGACATCCTTCGTCACCACCTCTCCTTTCTCCACAACCTCGTCCACCCTCCTCCACCTCCTCCTCTGCTCTGCCAGAGAAGGAGCTCAGGTCCCCCGCTCCGACCACATCCCCGGGACCCCACCTCACTCACTCCATTCGCGTACGCATTCCGCACATGCTTCAGCTATACTAACTAATTGCAGATGCTCAATGGCCGGATTTTGCATAGCCTCGCCGATCCAAGCTTCTACTCCGACAAGGCTTCTCCGACTTGATCTTCCAAACACCGACGGGGCTTCTCCGTCGTCAGAGCTTCAACGCCCAGCCTCACGGAGCTTCCTCGACCATCACACAGGCCGATAAAGCACGGCGGAGCATCCTGCAGGTCGCCAGAGCCCCGCCTTCTCCGGTAGCCTGCGGTGGAGGACGAAGGTACAGGTACCGTCCGATCGCTTCGATCGGACGGTGATGATGAAGCCACGTGGCACCCAAGCCTAGCCTCCATACCTACAGGCTCGGGCGGTCCGACCAGATCCAACCCTCCAGCAAACGCCACGTGGCCCGAACCTAAGGAGCCTCCCGAGCCTAGGTGCCTCACGTGCCCCGCACGTGAGGGCCTGGGAAATTTGCAAGAAAGATCCTGATCTTTTCAAGAATTGCATAATGGTCCCCAGGCACGTGCTTCACGTGCGTGCCTGGGTAAATTACAGGGAGCTCCTCCAACTTTTTGGAATTTGCGGAAATGCCCCCGCGTATGGAAAAATTTCACAGGGGCCCAGGCGGTTTTTACTATTTGCATAGGTCCTTCCAGGGACCTAAATGCAATATTTATCCTTTTTAATTCTTGCATTTTTATTACAATTATGCCCCTGCATTGTTTTCTTCATAACTTGAGCATCGTAGGTCCAAATTGCATGATTTTAGTGTCGTTTTGATCCTTGTTTTGTCCTCTACATCTTAACATGTTTAATTTTCCCATTTGTCAATGTTTTAAATGAAGTGATTTTTTATGTGATAAATGAGACCATGCTCTCTTGTCTGAGCTTTGATGATAAAGAAAGCTGCTTGATGAGAGATGAGATGGGTATGTCATGCCTACTTTCTCTCTTTTCCCTAATATATAGTAGTAGGTAAACTAGACCCCCCTGCTTCTACCTCTACTCTGACTCTGTTTTGTTTGCTACGGACTCTGAGACTATATATCACGAGACCCTGATGCAGAGAGAAGCCAAGGGCTACCCAAAGCGCTCTCCGAACCGTGCGGGAAGGTTTCCCATCACACGGCTCACCAACTTGAAAAGAGGAGTTACTCGTCCGAGAAGTCTCAAGTCTCAGAAGTGGGAATATACAGCCTGTATCAGAGAAAGTCGACAGGACTAGGACTAAGGCTAAGGGCACAGACCACCGACACACTGAGACCTCTATGAGGGGACTGAGCAATCTCATTCATAGGTGAGGCCATTTCTCAGAGGGGAATTAATAGGTCTCGCCAATAGTCAGATTCTTTAAATCAAGCCCCTCATTAATTATCCGACCATCCATCAGTTGATGGTTCGGTCCTTGACGGAGTCATTAAGACGGATGACCCAGGGGTCGGAAGACCGAGTCCTTGGTAAAGTCAAGGCGATCGAGGGGTCCATGCCTGGCTTGGTAAAGAGACTGAAAGGACTTTGTTCTGGCTGCTTGCTTGAGTAATGAACTGGACTAAGAATGAAGGCAAGGCTGAAGACTAGAAGAGATTGGGCCCTCGAGTCTCGCGATAAATAAAGAAAATAAGAGAATCTTTATATTCGCTATTATATATTCTAGTTGTCGAGAGAACTCAGTAGTGTTTTTTTATAACTTAGATCAAAGTGAGGGTATCGCGATTAGCAGGTGGTATTGAGTTGGTTGTGTTTGCGAAAATTGCGCGGAGTTCTCTTTCTTCGATTTAGGCATAAGTTGTTTGTGAGCGGGGTGTGATCATGGTTCCAGGTGAGGAATGGAAGGGCATGAGCCTCGATTTATGGTATACGAGAACATGTCTATGAGATGGCTGGTCTCTCTTGGAATCCCTGACAGCGATTGCAGCCTGTGTACCTATTGCATGCCCGGGTAGCCTATCAGACAAAACCAGGGAGAAAGAGAAATCCGCCTCTTTCGTCGATTATCAGACAAACTAGATGTATCTTGCACGCTGCAAGGGTGTTTGTTGCTGGATGTCATGGTTCCGGGGCGCCATGATCCTTCTCTTCTCTCTGAAACAATCAATCGAACGCGAGAAATCAAAAAAATCAATAGTCGAGCGAGTTAATAAAATAGAAGTTTGATATTCGCTACTATATATTTCAGAAAGTCGATAGCTAATATATAGTTTGCGTAGGCGATAGACTTTGGCCCTTGACCCTGCCTGGCCCGTTCCTTCTAAATAAAGGACACGCCGGGCGGCTTGCGATCTATCGGTGGAGGGGGAGGGGTGGGGAAATGAGGGGACTGAAGAAGCGAGAAGAAATATTGGACAGGGAAGAAAGGGGCAAATTCCCAGTAGTTCATATGGCACGAAAAGGAAATCCGATTTCAGTCAGACTTTCTCAGAATCGTAGTTCAGATCCAAGTCGGTTCAGTAAGGGCGACCGCGAAAGTCACCGAATGGGGTTGGCCCCCCGTCGGACCCCCCACCCGAAAAGCGAGCGGGTAGGCTTTTCCGCCCAGCGAGACTATTATCGCGATTTAGTCGCCAACTCGTACTATATATCCAGGCGTCGAAGTGAGTTCTATACTAGCCTGTCCTACTAGGACTATTAGAGAAAGATCCTAGTACATTATCTTGCGCCCAGTTCTTTTCATTTTCAAAGAGAACTCCTAGCCCCAGCGGCGCAGCGCAAACGTTCGAATCCTCCCGAATCCCCCGCTGGCCATCGGGGACCGAGTGGTCAGGCTTTCTGCTACTCTGCTCTACCCCTCTTCTTTAAATGGAAAGTCTCGTGTGTAGACAAATCGCTTTTAGTCGGTAGTCACTGCTCACTAGCCTACCTCAGAAGTATACCTAGTTCCCTTTCTCGAAGAGCGAACTCAGCCGCGTCATAGATGGGGCCTGTCTTTTTCGCAAGAAAATCAAAGAATATGCTCTTTGGCAAGCAATAAGCACTTAAATAATACAATTCGAGTGTACCATCTTCTTTTTCATTTCGAGGAAAAGGTTCGGGGAGAAAGGGAAACAACGGAGGGATCCAAATCGGACCTAAATGGGAATGACATGAAAAGTCTTTTTCAAAACCTATCAGGGATGGCGTAACAACGATATACGATAAGAATGAAAAAAGACCGTTAAAGCTGTAGAAGGAGTTCTTTCCGGGCGAGCTAAGTCTGAGTTGAGAATTCTACTACTTCGCGCGGGAAAACTGCTCTACTACCGCTGGCTAGTTATAGGGCATTGAGACCAGCATCGAAAGAGCCCAACTAGATATAAGCTTCCTAGCCTCTCTTCATTCAACTGCGTTATTTAACAGTATAACATGGCCTATATGTCAATGTCAACCGATATCCAGGGGTAATAGTTCATCAGAACAGAAATCAAGAAAGTCAAAAAAAATGGAAATAAGTCAATATGGGTTATGGGTTGCCTGGGACTCGAACCAGGGTTCGCGGAACCTTCAGCACCTCTGCCTTTCAAACAACTAGCAAATGCCCCCCCCCCCCCCGCCTGCAGCTTATGTAGATAGGCTTCACCTTACCGAAGATCCAAGGTCAGAGATCTCTCTGATGACTAAATAGTTTAGTTAGTTCTCAAATCCAACCCGTCCCCTGGACCGGGCCAGACGGGTAGTTTCGCAGTGCGCAGCATCGGGTCCAGGAGAGTTCAAGTTCGACTATCTTCGAGGGTAGACTCAGAGCTCCCTTCTTCCTCCTCGTCTTTCAAAAGGGAAAGAAAAGTCGATTTTCCTGACCCATCATATCATCCAAAGAAACGGAAAATACCAAAAAGTTCGAATTCACTGCTAATAACATTGCCGCAGGGGGGCCTTTCGCTTCGGGTCGGGCTGGTCCTAGAGTCTTAGCATCCGAGCTCTTCACATTCATAGGTAGAGTCCGGGTCGCGTCAAAAGAGAATCAAAACGATATTCAAATACATATACTAAAAAGCCCCTAATTATTTGATATAGTTAATTAAAGAAGAGGTTCAAGCAAGAAAGGAGGCAGGAGAGTGATACTAGAAAAGCCTTCCAGACCTATCCCTTCGCATGCTTCTAGCTTCCAATCAAGAGCTTTCCGACGTGCGAGCCTATCCTAGCCGACGTCAAGGCTACCCACATGATGAGAGGCAGCGCAGGTACTTGTTGACAGAGGCCCATAGTATCGGACTACTCACTATGTCCACCCGCACAAAGATCTTTCACCTGATTTATGAGATGCAGAAGGACTGAGGCAGAGGGATGTCCCTTCTCAAGTGAAAGATAACGCGCCTCGCACTAACTCGCCTCCGGCCCCTTTCTATGTGCTTCTCACCCCTGGGGGCGTAGTCATTGGTCAAATGAGGCAGATGTACGAGGCCGGGTGGTTTCTTGGTCCTCCGCCGGTACTTCTGGATTCAAAGGCACAAGAAGGGGGACACCCTTTGCCGCTCAAGCTGCTGCAATAACTTCATGAATGACAACAATCCTCACATCGATTATCTTATTCCGAACTGCCGACCTCGGGCTCAGGCGCCTAGCCTAATCCTAATCAAGAGTACGACATAGGTTCCGAAATCGATGCTAGCTAAACGACTCGAAGAGAAGGCAGTTGCTTTCTGCCCTCTCCTCGGGCGGATGAATTCCTCCTTTCCTCCCCTCCACTCAAAGAAGAGAGTCAGACTATTCACCACCACTGGACCCGCTTAGTTCGCGTTCCGTGTAACTTACACTCAAATCCTATCCTGGCAGGATCGGCTTGGCCCATTCCTCAGATGAGGAAGAAAGAGTACCTAGATCCGCATCTACTCATTTTCTTTCGCGATATAAACAAACTTTCCCAAAGCTAGGGCAAACTAGTCAATCTGATGACTGTTTCTAATGTTGGGATTTAAAATGACCCTGATTTCCATTTGTCTTCTGTTGCTCATATTTTTAGGGTATAAATGTAATCTTTAGTCTGTATATAAATTTTCATGCATTATTTTCTTGCATTCTCTTATAATTGCATAAATCCAACTAAAAAATGCATGCATCTTAGTATTGCATTTAAAATTGCATAGTTCATCATGTGGACCTGAAATTGAGAAATTAATTCACACTTGTGCCTCATGAATCGAAATTTGATAAACAAATTAAGTAGCTGTGTCCTTGCGTTCGACCCCGGTAGACTTGCCAAGTATAAATACTCCACAGCAATCAAACAACTGTGGTTTTTGCTGAACCGAATTTGCCTCCTATACTACAATGATTATTCATTCTTAAAGAAGCAAATTTGACATTCATCACGGACCCAACCTCAGACTTGTTTTCCATAAAAAAAAACTAAGAAAGTCTAGGATAATCATCGACAGCAACTAGATAGAGCAACTAGATAGAGCATATGCCCTTGGTGGTCAGGAATACGATTGAGTAATCCAAACATTAAAATGAATTAACTCAAATAAAGAACTTCTACTACGATTCTGACAACTAAGAAAATTGGAGTAGTGATGCTTTTTAAGTTGACAAGGCTCGCACTAAAAGTAGACTTGGATGGGATCTGTTGGAGGATTCTACACAGATTATGGAGAGGAAGGTGATTGAATCGAAGATGCTACATGTACGGAGAGACACACCCAATATGAATGGAAATCGTGCCGGCATAAGAAGACTGGACCAGTTTGTAGAGACACCCTTACTCATGGTCAAATCTAATCACTTTGGATGTGAATATATCATGAAACACAAGAGACGAGGGGTCAAATATGGAATGACAATGCAAATCCTTGATAATCTGACTAATTGATAACAAGTTCAAAGAAAAGTCAAGTGCATGAAGCACATTTTGCAGATGCATTGATGGTGTCAAATAAATGTCCCCATGTTACGTAAAAGGGATTGCGTCCCATCTGCAATGACAATGGATCAGCCTAAATGTACCGAATTATATGAGATCAACTATGCTCTGTCTTCGCAGAGATGATGAGATGCAGTTGATTCCATAATTCACTCTGAAATGTTTGCCTTGTGAGAACTAGTAAGGGCATAAGCTATACCTAAGCAACTGACAGAGGTAGAGCTATCGGTATCAGAAGGGCCTGAAGGAGCACTAGTAGAGTAGATGGGGTCACAATCTCCCTTAGATGAAATACAGTATCATCAAACTTCTGATTAGAAGCAGTGGCAGGAGGCTCAGCCTGCTTGACAACACGGGCAGACGTGAGTAACCATGCTTTTGATAGCAGGTGTCCTTGGAGTGACCAGAATAGTAACAGTAGGTGGTGCACTGCTAACATGTGTGTCTGGCTCCTCTGCCACAGACATCGCATCCTCTGAGCAAAGCTAGACCTCCTTTGTTGCGAGATGCAACCACCGCAGATGTCTAAGTAGTGGTGGTAGGAGACATTGAGATTATGCTCAGTCTGTTGTCCTAATATATCAGTAATAGATCACCGACATATCTATATCGACATGGGACCGATATATTAGTGATATGACAACATATGCCCCCAAAATGGTCTTTCCTTCAGAAACAATTGACGATATGAGTGATATTTCGACGATATATCATTGATATATCATTGAAATATTGTATCGACATGGATCTGATATAGAGTCTGATAATATTTAAAACCTTGATCAAGTACCCTCAGGTAGATTCTGAGCATTTGGTTTCTACTAATGACACAGTACAATAGACGACTTTACAAGTTGAGGAAGTAGTACCTCGAGAGGCTACTTTGCAGGACACGGCCCATTGCTCTTTGGAAGTGTAGGCATGTATGTGTTGCATATCCTCTTACTTCCCATGTTTCTTCGGGTTCTCTTTTAGAGAGATTTCAGGAGTTTTGTTTTGGTACTATCAACCATAGAGATACCCACGTACATATCAGGAAGCTATGCGTGACAGTTATTAGTGTCTGGCTAGGAAGAGATGGTTGTACTCCGGTAACATGGCACATGGAGTTTGGTTACAACCCCAGAAGAAGCTTATGTGGTTGGTTGTGAATTGGTCTTTACAGTGAAGTAGAGAGCAGATGACAATGTTGATCGCCACAAGGCTGGACTTGTGGCACGTGGGTACTCACATGCATATGGATAGACTATCAGGACACTTTTCCCTCGTGGCTCGTATTCTACACTCGAGATCCTCCTATATGTTGCACCAGTACGGGAATGGTCACTTTCACAGCTTGATGTTAAGAGTGCTTTCTTGTATGGAAACCAACAAGAGGACGTTTATATGCAGCAGCCATCATGGTTTACAAATAGGGAAAGTGTCAGAATATAAGAAAAGTTCATAAGGTGATTTATGGCATTAAACAAACTCTTGCATGGTTTTAGAAACTCTCAGACTTGATAGAGCAGAGCTTCACGAGATCGATTGCATATCACTTGATCTTTTGTACACAAGACACAAAGAGGTATAGCTGAGGACATTATTGTTACAGGAGATGACTTATAAGGCATTAGTGAGGTTAAGGCGTTCCTTGGATAGCAATTTGTCACCAAGAACCTTGGTGAATTACGATACTTCCTTGGGCTTGAGTTTGCCAGGAACCAGCGAGGTCTGATGATAATACATATGAAGTATGTTACAGATTTTTACCTAGAGACAGGGATGGCAAACTGTAGACCTGTCACTACTCCCATAGGTCCTATCATGAAGCTCTATGATGATGATACAAATGAGGTAGACAAGAGCTACATGTAGCTTGTTGGGAAGCTCCTCTGCGTAACTATTATCAATACCAGAAAACTCCTTTGCAATAAGAAAAGTCAATAAGCTTACGGAGCAACCACAACAGGCTCACATGAATGTTGTTCACATGTTCCAAAGATGTTCGAAGTCTTCTCCAGGTACATGGTTGTTAGTTAGCAGAGAGACTTCTCTTACCATCATAGTCAGTGCAGATGTTGACTAATGCAAGATTTCCGTAAGGCGGGAAATTTACCTTTGCTTTTACGGTTTTCATATGGAGTTCTTTGGTCTCATGAAAAAGTAAGAAGTAGATTGTGGTTCCTAGATCCAGTGTGGAGTCTGAATACATAGTTGTGGCCAATGTTCATGAAGGTGGTATGTGGTATTCAGTTGGAGGGGTCATTGCATAGCGAATATGGAGTATACGAGAGAGTATGCGGGGAGTATATGATTTTATGCGCTTTGGTTTTTATTATTAAAAATATAAATAAATAACTAATATTACGTAATACCCTCTAAATATTATATATTTTGATTACAATAATAAATTGGAGGAGATTTTACTAGAGGACAGAAAAGAGGAGGTGATATGAAGGCAGGGATCCAGGCAGTGATGGTTGAAGGAGAGAGATGCAAACACCAATTTTTTTCATGTCATGGCAAGTGAGAGAAGGTGCAAAAACCTGATACACTCAATCTATGTTGGAAGAAGGGTGGTTGAAGGGGACATGGAGGTTGGGGTGCTCTCAGGTCGCACTTTCAGGCCTTCGACAGGAGAAGATCCCAATCTGGTTGGGGCTGGCAGGGGATGGGGGTTTCACAATTGTTTGATGCAGAGGCAAGGTCGTTGGTAAAGGAGTTCACAAAGGCCGAGGCCAAGCGGGCTCTGTTTCAGCTCAATGCAAACGGGGTGTCAGGACCAGATGGGTTGTTGGTGTCTTTCTACAGGGAGTTCTGGGAGACGGTCGAAGGGGACGTCACTGAGGAGTTGGAGGAATTCCGGTCGGGCAACAAGGGATTTGAGAGGCTGAACAAGGCACGCATCTTCCTGCTACCAAAGAGGGATACACCGATCAAGGTGGAAGACTCCAGGCCAATTGCAATGTCAAATGCTATCTATCTTATGGTCTCAAAGATTCTAGCCAACAGGTTGAGAGAGGTGTTACATACCATCATTTCGCCCCAACAATTGGCGTCTCTACCTGAGAGATCTATGGCAGATGGATCGATGATGGCAGCTGAGATGGTGACAGACTGGAAAAGAAGCAAGACCGAAGGATTGTTATGGAAGGTTGATTTTTCCAAAGTGTATGATTGTGTGGACTGGAGATTCTTGTGGGCCTCATTGGAGAAAAGGGAATTCTCGGAGTTATGGATTGCCCGGACCAAGCGATGTGTTACGACTGCATCTCTCGAGGTGCTTGTCAATGGTAGACCGGAAGGGGGTTTTTTCAGCCCTAGAGGGGAATCATGCAGGGTTGTCAGTTGGCATCGCTTCTCTTTGTGGTTGTGGCTGATGCGTTGGCAGTGATGATGAGGCTGGCGGTTGCTGAGGATTGGTGTTCTAGCTACAGGAGAGAGGACATATCTATATCATTATTGCAGTATGCTGATGACATTATGATTTTCCTTGGGGCTGAGATAGATAAGATGCGACAGGCATCTCTTATCATGGACATTTTTGAAGACATTTATGGGCTTCAAATTAATAGGGAGAAATCTGTTCGGAGGAGTTG
Source organism: Ottelia alismoides (assembly GCA_037367405.1). Classification (NCBI taxonomy): domain Eukaryota; kingdom Viridiplantae; phylum Streptophyta; class Magnoliopsida; order Alismatales; family Hydrocharitaceae; genus Ottelia; species Ottelia alismoides. Next base: position 106,093 of record JAZKJV010002365.1, on the reverse strand, counting down.
CGAAACGCGAATGAGATCTTGGGATACCCTACTATCACGTTGCCTATTATGTACTTGAGGCTTCCCATTGGTGGCGGGGAAGCATAGATCTGAGGGTTGGAAGATGTTGTTGGAGAGGCTGGAGGGAAGGCTGGCAGGTTGGAAGGCATTGATGCTCTCGAGGGGAGCGAAGTTGGTACTTCTGAAGCATGTCCTTTCGGTCATACCTATTTTTTCTGTTCCACGAGCTAATTGTCGGCTGGTGTTCACACTAATATAGAGGTTATCATGAAGAGATTTTTTGGTCGGATGGGCGTCAAAGCAAGAACGACCTTCATTTCGTGGATTGGGACAGGGTGACGACGTCGAAGAGGAAGGACGACTTGGGAATACGGCGGATGGAAGAGATGAATAAGGCATTTATGGCTAAGTAGGTGTTTGGCTTTGGGAGAAATCTGAAGAATTGGTATGTCGCTTGCTGAGGAAGATTTATGGTATGACCATGTCGCTAGGGGTGGCCCCAGGACGATTACCTTCATCACTGTGGAAGGGGGTTACCGCATCAGTTCCAGAGATAGCTGTCAAACTGAGACCGATGCTAGGGGATGGGGCTGGTTTTCGATTTTGGAGGGACGACTGATCGGGAGGATGGTGTGTTGAGGGACCAATACCCACGCCTCATGTGCTTGGCAGGGGATGGAAAGGCGAGAGTTCAGTAAATGTGGGAGCATGGGGTGTGGACTACGATGAATGCGTCGCCCCTGCTAGATCAGAGGGTAGAGGACTTCAAGACTATGTAGACAGAGCTGCTACACTACGAGGGGTCGACTTTGGGTAGGGATCATTATACCTTGGGCGACAACAAGTTCACAGTGAGGAATGCTTATCGTTTTCTGGTCGAGGATGGGGCAGATGTACATGAAGAGATTAGAATAGACACAGGGCTGATTTGGTGGTGTAAAGTGCTAAACCAAATAAGGGTTTTCCTATGGTTGTTTAGACTTGGGAGGATTCTAACCAAGGATCGTCGAGGCGGATGCTAGGGTTGGAGGATGTTACATGTGATAGGTACGGAGAGGCGGTGGAAGACATGGATCATCTTTTCTTCTCGTGTCCAGGCTCGACTGAGGTGTAGAGTAGGGTCGGCATCACGTGGCTTGCGTGCATGGACTATTGCACTTTCTGGAGAGATGTGAGATCGGTTTGCGACTTCGGGAATGAGGAGAGCTCGTCCCCCTTTGCTCTAGTTTGGTCGATCTGGTATGAAAGGAATGGGGTCAATTTTTAGGATCAACGTTTTAATGCGGAAAATATGCTTAGGCATTGTAGAGAGCTTACTGTGTCATGGCAATTGTATATGATATACCATGTAATTGTAACTTTTAAATTTATATATATATATACACATTGAGGTGGGTCTCTTATTGGGATCCCACCCCCTTTTCCCTCAAAAAATTTGAAGGTACAAGGAACAAAACTATTGAGATAAAAAGTAATATAGAGTAAAATGAGCAAAAGCATCAATTGAAGGAGAATATGGCAACATGCATTCCTCCAAGTGTTATCAATAGTGAGCACTGAGCGGAGCTCAAGAGTCGTACTCTTGAGTTCCTGAGTTAAAGCTCAGCGAAGGCTTTGAGGGGTGGGATGCGTGGGAAGGGCCCGAAGGGTTTTCATTTTAGTTTAAAGTGGTGGGTTATTTCGGTTTGGGTTAAATAGATTTTTTTACTAGAAAAATGGTCGAGTAGGTGACCGCATAGGGAGTATACTCAACCGAGTATGCGGGTCAACCCGCATACATGGTTGTTTCATCAAACTCGGAGCGGCAAGGCTACCACGACCGAGTATGTGATCGAGTATGCAATATACTCAGCCGCTTTCCTGAATATTGGTTGTGGCACAGGGGAGCAATGAGATGATGTGTGTCAGATCCATTCTGATAGACTTAGCTGTTGACTCATCTCTTCCCATGTGGTTGCTTTGTGAAAACTCAATTGTTCTTTTCTATTACCAGCAATCCCACTTTCCGTGAGAGGACCAAGCGCATTGAGGTAGATTGCCATTACACACAAGATATGATATAAAAGAGCTTTATCTCTATTTCCCACGTCACCTCAGGGAGACAAACAACAAACTTGTTAACCAAGCCCCTAGCCATGGGATCGTTCTAGAGTTCTTTCAAACTGAGCATGACTAACATTTATGCTCTGTCTTGAGGGGGGGCATTGAGAGATATTTTGTATTTGTTTATTTATTTTGTCTTTGTTGTGTAATTTGCCATCTAAGGTTTATCCTATCTATGTAAGAGAAACATATGGCCCTGAGAATAATCAAATCATTATTTTCTCCCCCACATATGTAATATCCATTGCATCCTGAACACCAAACCTTGAGTCTTGTGACCCACCCCTCGATCAACTAACCTTAGGTTTATCCCCTTTATTGACTCCTCCCTATGCACCATAGCCTCTGATGAGGACATTGCATCTCCATTCCCACACCATTCATCGCTACCACCCATGCTCGTGTTGCATGCCTCCCACATTCCCTCACCAATTGATGCCACCATCACAACCTCCACCCAAGACCATTCATCATCCCCCCCCCCCCACCTCCAGCATCTTTCATCATCACCTAACGAGACCTCTCTATCATCCACAACTTCCACCTCAAATCGCATTGTTGGTGTATTCCCACTAAAAAGGAGGAATGAAGTCAGCTCTAGAATGGTTTCGAAAGAACAGATGGTCGGGTCGAAGGCCTCCTAGAATCCCATCCATTAGCACCAACCCGATTCTTCTAGTGGCAAACCCACCCCCCCCCCTCCGACCACCCACAATCACCCCCACATCACACAATCCCCACAAAAGATGAATGTTTTGCCACAACCTACATCCAACTCATTTGAGTCCAAGTTTCTCAAAAACACCAGCTCCAAGGCCACTAGAGAAATGTCAAACTCTTGTCCCCAAGATGCAAGAATGCCCTTCAAAACCTACCATACGTAGAACAAAACAAGTTACCTCCCAACAGCCTCCCCTACCAAGCAGGATGCCAAGAAGTTCAAGCATATATGTCGCCTCAACATCTCACAGTTGATCTCTATTCCCAAATGACTCTAACCACTAGGCAATCCCCCCTAGCATCATAGCCATCTACCGTTGACACATGATGTCGTAGTGATCGGCGCCCCAACAAACATTGGATGGAATCCAAACAGTCCCGCGATGAATGTGCATGCATACATGGTGTGTGTGAGGTTGGGCATGAGAAATCTGTCTCGTTATTAGTTTTTTTCAGAAATGAAATATAAAACCAAAACAACTGCCTATTGTTAACGGATCCCTCCCTATCCTACAATCCTAGTTCCGTCAACGAATCAGACCTTACAGAAGCCTAAAGAGAAAAATTGACCATGACAGAGTTGTTAGTCCTAAACCCAAATCAACTTCCCAACCCAACGACGCTTAAGTGTGATCCAATTATGGCGATCCCCGTGCTCATGCACAGATGTACAATTTTCAACTTTCAGAGCTATTTATTTGGAACATTAGACGGGTCACAAGGGTGTCTGCATGCACTTTTAACACATTTAAAAGAGATGAAAACGCCATCTTCAACTTCCTTCCCGATAATTTTCCACCAGAAACGGATTAGTACATCAATAAGCTGAACTAAGCTCCCGTATACCTTTCGAACAAAAAAGATTGCCCCCGTATATTATCTAAAAAACACCAACCTTGCAGCATGACACCCAATAAGAAGAGCTTGATCGTTCTCACCACCGCCTTCTTCGTCGCGTCCACCTTCTTCGACGCCTTCTGCACAACAATAAACTCCAATTCAAGCATCATTTTAAAGAGAGAGAAAGATTGCTTGTCGCATCCCCACCTTAAACACCAACGCCACAGATACACCGACACCGAACAGGAAGAACGGCATCACGAAGTCCGCGATCGTCACCCCCATCCACGGCGAGTGATTGATCTCTGGAAATGCTCCTCCGGCATCATCCACCAGGATCATCAGCTTCAGGAGAAGGCAATTTCAGTTCATCGACGAGCTTTCGAGCTCGAATCGAAGAGATTGCGAGATCGAAACCTTACCGCGACTGTGATCCCTCGGAAGACATCGAGAGAGGCCAAACGCCGATCGTGAACGAGAGCGGTGGAGGGTTTAGGAGGTTCACGATCGGTGGGCGGCGGAGCGTGCGGGAGAGGTTGGATCTCGTCCTCGTGGTGGTGGGAGGAGGAAGGAGAAGGTGAGAGAAGCGGGGTTTGCTCGTCCGCGGGAGCAACCACCACTGCGTGCGAGTCCATCGTCCCTAGAGTGAGGCGGGAGCTTTGGGTTGGGATGATTGGCGAAGGCGAGGGGAGAGGAAAGGGGTTTTATATAGAGGAGGGCAGCTCTCGCCCGCGCAAAACCGGTGACAGGTGATTTGGGATAACCATTAACCAAACCCATTTTTCGAGAGAATAAAAATCTTCTGAAAATTTACGCCTATACCCCTATCCAATTTCATGTTTATATGCTAGACTCTTTCTATAATTTGTGTTAGTTATTTACGCCTTGACATAGTTAGTTCCGGTTACACCATATCTATATCTATCTATATCTATACTCTATACTAAAGCTGGGTTCTCCCAGCTTTAGCTCTAGCATTGACATGTGGATAGGCTTTTGGCTTCCCTTCTTCTCTGTTCTCCCAATACCTCATTTCATTCTTTAAATACAAAACCTGACATGGGTACAGTCTCCCCCCTCTTTAATCTACCTCATTTCATTCTTTAAATACAAAACCCGACATGTGTATAGTTTCTCCCTCTTACTCCCGTTCTCTCCCATCTTTAACGTGAGGCATCGTCTTTCTCTCTCTCTCCCATCACTTTCTCTCTCCCACGACTTTGAATACAAACATGCACTTTCCCTTCTCATATTTCTCTCTCTTTGTTAAAACATATTAATAACATGGTGCACTATATTACTTAATACATACATTTGCCACTATTTTCTCTCTCTACAACCATATCCTTAGATGACAAAAATTTTCAAAGTAGGCACTACATATATTTGGTCAGGGTTAATTTCAAAAGATTGCTTATGAAAAAATTACATAGTCAAATATTTGAAATACGTAAAAGGATATATTTATATTTTCAAATATAAAAAAATAATTTAAGAATAAACCTATGTAGAAAAAATTTAAAATTATATACTACATAAATCTAATTATAAGAAGTATACTAATTATAGTATTGGATGAAGGGTGAATTTTGATTGCTCTCTATTTAAATGAATATATTTTGAATTTATGGCTGATATACACACACAATTAAGGTGAATATTAGTAATTAAGGTATGTTTATTGTAAAATACATTGTTTATCATTTAAATATTAAAAATAGTTTTCAAAGTAAAATGAAACATCTAAAAGTTATATGATTATATAGATGTCATTCGATTAATGTCGTCAAATACATTATTTTCATTATAAGTTACCAATTACTAATAAAGTGTTTGTATTGTAAATTACATTTTTTAAGATTTAAACATAAAATATCAATTTAAAAGGAAACATCTTAATGGCATACATTATATATATGCCATCAGATGAATTCCTTAAAATATATTATTTATATTATAAGTTACCCATCATAGAGTTAAAATTTTAAACATGTTAAAATATTTAAAAAATAATTGAAAACAAATTACATATAAATGAGGTGTACATCAAGTAACGCCAATATTTAAAGAAATGTATAAAATATCCATAAATTATATAAAAAACATCTTTCAATGTGATTTTTCAATATATATAAATTTAGCCTATTGCATCTATAATTACTATACAATCAAATATTGTATTATCTGTACTGTAAAAATTATATTATATATATTTAATTAATAGTTTTTCATATCCAAATTCCATCTCATAGGATCACTCTCCTATATATATATTATCATCACTAGAAAAGAATTGAATTATCAAATATTTTCCATATTATCACTACTATAGTAAAAATCAAACCATAAATTCACATGTGAATTAAATTAATTTAAGATGTATGAATATTAGGGATGATAAACGAGGAAATGAAGAGAAAATTTCTTTATGTGGATTGATAGTATTATTGGTCACATTTTACCCTAAAAATAATGCATGGAAATAGTATATCTCAGCGATATTACCTAGCACATTATAATAGTAAAAATTATAAACGTAAACCTGTAAAAATTATAACGAAGTGCGGGCATTCAACTAGTAATTATATAAAGCTGGGTTTTTGCCCCAGCCACTGTCACGTGGATGGGCTAAAAACCCAGCATCCCCCCCTCCTCCAATGTTATTTCAGTAATTTTACAATAATAGTCCCAGCTTTTGCAGTGGCGGGCTGAAAATCCAGCTTCTGCTACACGTGTCAGACCCAAATGCTCCCTTACCCTTTAGGTGCACTCTTGATCTCCTCTCAACCTCTCCTCCTCGATGTCTACCCACTATCCCCATCCACGTTCTCTCTCTCTAAGTTATGACAATCTTATCCTCATTTTTTAATTGAAATATTTCAACCATGTCCTTAAATATCATTTAGAAAAATCAATGTAAAAAATGAAAATATTTAAATTCTGTCCTCAAATTTCATTTAGAAAAATCAATCTATTGTGATTTTTATTTCCTTAATATAAAACTTATATGCCATATTATTTTTTATGTTTAATTTTTGGGATTTTACCCCACAAATCTTAGAAACTCTTTAGATTACCTTTACAATCTTTTGCACAATGTAATTACCACATAGACCCCGTAATTTTCTCTAAGAACCCCCACTAATTTCAAATAAGAATTAACAAGTTTACGTTGGGTCCAAGGGATAAGAATTAACGAGTTTACGAGGTCGAGGAGGAATTACATTGTTTCAAAGGTCAATAATGTAATTTACAAAGTTTATAGGATTCTACGGATAAATATCCCTTAATTTATCATAATGTGTTTTCTATTATATGATATATTATATCATAGGAGAATCTTGATTGATTAAAATTGTTTTCATTTTTTATGATACAATATGGGTATAATTATATTTTTGTTGATAGTCGATAGATTTTAATTATTAGATTTTCCAATTGCATAAAAATTCTATTTTGGTCGTGGTGGTTGTTTTGGGCATAGTTGTCGTAATCATGCTATTGTGGACATGAAATCTGCCATATTACTATAACTATAACAAAGGTGAAAAAAATATTGTATTCTTTTCAAACATCAACAAAAATAGCTTCTTTTTGAATCGAGAAATTTACGCAAATATTAAACCAAAATTGATATATGGCAACAGATAATTTAATATTTATTCACACATATGCCAGCAATTAATCATATTGCAATGGTTGTTAGTTAAATTTTCTTTTAAACATTGCAAATTAGTAATAATTAGTTACATCTTTTAACAAGAATGACAGTTAATAGTTATCATCATATGAGCCTTTAGCAATCAATATTAAATTTATTGCATAGTAAGATATAGTGACGAATATTCAAAATATTTACTCCCACACAATTAAATTTATTTTATTTTATTGATAGTTATACTGTTTAGGAATGTAAATGGTTGGATGTATATATGAAAATAGAGCTAACAATAGCCTTATCTACTTTAAATATGAATATGAATATCAAAACTAGCATATTCTTAATAGCATACATGGATCAGAACATATTATAACACCCACTTATTGTATAACTAATATATACATATATGGATAATGTTTACAATTGAAAAATATATTAGATTTATTTATTTCATAAACATTGTTATATTGAATATTATGAAAGAAACTTACGAATTTATTATATATATTACAAATACTATAATGAGATTTATTTATCAAAATAGTACATGACAAAAGATATTGATATATTTACAAATAACAAAGTTATATATGTATCTGAAATTTAAAATATATGGATAGAGATTTAAAATATCTAAAAAATATATACGATAGTGAGTCCATAACTGATATAGCTATTCTTAGATATGAAGTCCATAATTATTATTTTAGATATCAGTTCTAACAAAGATGAAATCTCTCCTTACACTAAAAGATGAACAAAATCCTTCATCTTCTAATGGATAGAAATTTATATGCATCCTATAATTATCGTACATTCTTATATAATAAAATTAATGGAATAGATTTAAAAAAGTATATCATGAATTCAGATAATTCTTAGTATTCATCGAGATATCAATTTTAGCATTTACCAAACCTTCTCATAAGATGGAATCAATGAGATTCGAAAAACGCAAGAAAATATGTGATAATTCACTACTAAGTAGTGGTGTTACGTCTACTATGTTTGTTTAATATAACAACACATTAGTGAGACCCAATTTAGGGTACTCTTTTATATATTCCTTGACAATCTTCTTTTAAACTTGATTTTCCTTTCTCTTGCCATATCAGTTATTGCTAATTGGTGTACCATCATATCATTTGCAATAACTTTGCATTTATTGATTTTGCAAGTAAATTGATTTCATTTTCGGATCTATTTTGGGACATTTATACAAGAGACATTCTATGGTTTAAAGTTTCCTTTCCTGTACATAGCGCGTGTTCCTAATATAATATTGTGCATATGTATTTACTGTCATTGTCATGTCTTTATCACATTGATGTAATTTAGGAAATGGAGGTTTAATTCGAAGAGTACTAGACAGTAACTAAAATGGGGTATGCTTTTATTAAAATAAATTTCAAAATACTCATCTCATGATATCTAAAAAAATTATGATGTGATAAAAATAATGTGTAAAAATAAATAGAACTTATTTCATAGCTATATAATTTTTAAAAGCAAATAAAAAATATGAAACCTATGTATGGCTATGTATATTTTTCAGAATTAGCTAAATATAGAGGGTTTATAATTACAATGATTTTAACATAACTTCCTATGCAAATTTCCGATGCAAAGATATGGCAACATTACCGTGTAAAAGATACTATTTTGGAAAAGAACTCTTTCCTAACTCTCTTTGTTTAATTTTTCTCACATGCATAACTACTGAATAATTTCCTGATGTCTATAATTATCTCGATGGTCATTAGACTTATATTATTTTGAATACTTTTTCGTAGATTTAGTGATAATTATTTTAAGCTTTCGGCTTTAAGCTCCATTTTATGTAGTCTTTTCTTAGAAAAAATATATAAATTTTCTAATGTTTCATGAATGATATAATACCAATTGCTTATGTGATATATGATTGTTATTAATTGTTAACATTAATGATTATTTTATGTGAAGGGATATTTCTCAATATTACCTACTTTCTTCTAAAAGTATAATGTTCCCTTACGTATTTCATTAACTAAAATCATACTTTAATATCCACTAATTTTTATAAGTTTGAAATTATTTCTAAATTTTCCTCCAACCCCGCTGCGGAGCGCGGGTAAATACACTAGTTCCTTTTATTACATTGTTTGTTTATGGATAACAACTACAAAGCCTTGAGTTTACACATATTCATGAAGAGTTAAACCGTAAATCACGAGGTTGCTATTTCGTGCAATATTGTGTTGTTTTGGTTACTTTTGAAATCTGAACATTTTTTAAATCATGCATCTCCATGCCAAAAAACCAAAAATCAATTTCAAGGTGCCATCAAAAATAGGGATTTTATCATTTATTCCCTATGAGATATTGCAATATCAGTTATGTCCTTCCCTTTTTTGGAATATCAATTGTGCCCCTGACTTTTTGTGACCGTTAAAAAATGATTGTATGGATGAAGGCCGTAGAAGTCTCTGTTTCTGACGAAATTTGAATGACATATTAGAGGGATATAGTTATGGAAATCCATGGAAGTATTTTCAAAAAAAATAAAAAAATAGCAAAAAAAAAGATGCATGATGTAGGTAAGTTACCTACATCATGAAGTAGGATCTCTTTTCTCATATATATATATATATATATATATAGGGCTTATCCAATGAGCCCTGTGCCCATTAACGTTCCAATAAGCACCCATTCTGAGCCATACATGTGTATTATCAATAAACATATTTCTAATTATAGGCTACCACGTATTTTAAAAAATCCTATATTTCCTATTATACAACGTCCTTAAAAATTGGAAGACGGTTTTGGAAAGAAACGATTCAAATAAATGATTCCGCGTGAATGATTAAGGATCCGAACGCTATGATAGTAATAAATATAATTCGGTCAAGTAAATTCTTATTGTGAGATCAATAATATCAAGACAATGATCAGTAATTTACATCCAAATAGATATATTGTACAGAATTTAGTGATATGTATAAAATGGTCAAGTAAATGTGTGTTGTGAGATCAGTAATAACATAACAAATAGTTAGTAATATCATTGTTTATGTAATGTGCATTGCATTAACAAATAGTTACTTCCTTACTTGAGCAATGCCCATGACTTACTGACCATTACTTTGTTATTACTGATCTCATAGTAGATATTACTTGAGAATCGTACACATATTACTGAACATGTGATATAACACATATTATTGACCATTTGTTATGGTTTTACTGACTTCACAACAAGCACTTACTTGTCCATTGTGTATAAATTACTGAAATCTGCACCATGTAATAAAATGAATGTAAATTACTGACCGTTGTTTGAATATTACTGACTTCGCAACAAGCACTTACTTTTCCATTGTGTATAAATTACTGAAATCTGTACCATGTAATGAAATGAATGTAAATTATTGGCCATTGTTTGGATATTACTGACTTCACAACAGGCACTTACTTATCCATTGTGTATATATTACTGAATTCTACACCATATAATAAAATCAATGTAAGTTACTGACCATTATTTTGGATATTACTGATCTCGCAACAATCATTTACTTGATTATTGTATATATATTACTGACCTGAGCATTTGGATCTCGATTTTCTGCAAGAAATCATCTATTCGAATATTTTCTTTCCAAAACGATCTTCTTATTTTTAGGATGCGATATAATTGGAATACCACTTATTGTTAAATCGCTTTGCATATTAATCTCCTTCCAAAAATAACATCCTTCGAAATAGGTAACCACTCAATTGGCAATACACGTGTGTGGCCTACAAATGGTGCTCCCCGAAACGCTAATGAGCCATGTGCGCATTGGATAAAAATCCTATATATATATATATATAGAGAGAGAGAGAGAGAGGGCTTATCTAGAGAGCCCTGTGCCCATTTGAGTTTTTTTGAGCACCTAATGTAAGCTCTCCACGTGTATTTCCATTTGGGAGGTTGCCTATTTCGAAGAACACGGTTTTGGAAGGATATTAATATGTTTGAGCCTTTTGTATTTCCAATTATACCGAGTCCTTAAAAAAAGGAAGACGGTTTTGGAAAGATAAATTCAAATCCTTAATTTCGTTTCGAATAAATAGTCATTGTAAATTTGATCAATAATGTATATATTGTACATAAGTAATTATGTGTTGCGAGATCAGTAATATTGCAACAGTTGTCAGTAATTTACATCTATAGTATTACATTATATATCAGTAATTCATTCATGTTACTCAAGTAATACATATTCAGTTCTCAAGTAATTATTGTTGTGAGATCAGTAATTAAGTATGTAAATTACTAATGTCCATACAAGAAGTACTGATTACAATTATCCATTTTACTGTACTCATTTTGATTGTTACTAATGTCATAGTTACTTAATACTTTGAGTGTTACTGATGCACCTCTTATTTACTTATATAACCTTTTTAATTACTTATAATACATCGAATGTTACTGATAGCAATACATAAGTTACTGGTCACGTGACTTTTTATAATTATTCCAACTTATTGATTCTATCGCCTTCTTTTACCTACAATTCGTTACAGGTTACTGATGCTTCTTTATATCTTACTTATCATATACTCTGTTTTCAATTACTATCAAATCATGCCTTCTTTACTGATGTAGTCTATTTAGTTACTTGCAATACGTCAAGTGTTACTGATAGCTACGTATAAATTACTGATGTAGTCTATTTAGTTACTTGCAATACGTCAAATGTTACTGATAGCTACGTATAAATTACGGATGTAGTCTATTTAGTTACTTGCAATACGTCAAGTGTTACTGATAGCTACATATAAATTACTATTGTAGTCTATTTAGTTACTTGCAATACGTCAAGTGTTACTGATAGCTACGTATAAATTACTTAACTTGTATTTGATAGAAAGAACTTGTATTTTCTTAAGATACATAAGTAACTATGAATGGATTTTAATCAATAAGAATGATAAAATAGAAAAGTAATACATGATATATTATCAGTAACATATGCAAATGTCATCAGTAACTTGGTATAATTACTTGATGTAGTCTATTTAGTTACTTGCAATACGTCAAGTGTTACTGATAGCTACGTATAAATTACTTAACTTGTATTTGATAGAAAGAACTTGTATTTTCTTAAGATACATAAGTAACTATGAATGGATTTTAATCAGTAAGAATGATAAAATAAAAAAGTAATACACGATATATTATCAGTAACATATGCAAATGTCATCAGTAACTTGGTATAATTTTTCTGAAATAATGATTTCGTTATCCAAATCCAATTGTAAGACATCCATCTTCGCTCCTTTTGATACGATCTTTTCACGATTCAAATCCATCCATGATGCATCGTTCATCATTGCTTCTTTGGAATCCTGATCAGTTTCCATTCACTAATGATCCATCGCATTTGAAACTGAAATGAGAACTAAAAAATAAACGATCAAATTCTACAAGAACAATAAATAAATGTCTAATAAACAACGAAAAAACTTACAAATCGCGGACTTGAAGATGATCTTTCGTCGCTGGAGATCTTGAGATTTCGCAGTAAGAGCAAGCCATAGATGATTTTGGAAATTTCGAAAATAAATAAAATGCAACGTCGGATAGACTTAATTGCGAATCAGAAAAGGAAATCAGTCACGAGGAGAATGCGGAAGGAGTTTATTATGGTAAGGATTGATGCTAAAAAAAGGGAATGGATGAGATTAAATAGGATCATTAGATCATGATCTGAAGGATGAAAGCACGGGCTCATTTTGACTCAAATGGGCACAGGGCTCTCTGGATAAAAATCCTATATATATATATATATATATATATATATATATATATATATGGGATGAACCTGGGAGAGCAATGATTCTAGACCACTGGATTATGTCATTTCTCTCATCATTGATTGCAGGAGGAGAGAAGAGCAGAATCTATTAGTCCAGATTCACTGCTCTCACGCTCACAGTTTTTGGCTCTCACAGGATCAGTCCTATATATATAAAGAGAGAGAGAGAGAGGGTTGATCCTGTGAGAGCCAAAATCTGTGAGAGCATGAGAGAAATGATTCTGGACCATTAGATTTTGTCATCTCTCTCCTCGTTGATTACAAGAGGAGAGAGAAGAGCACAATCTAGTGGTCCAGATTCATTGCTCTCATGCTCTCACAGATTTTGGCTCTCATCGGATCAGCCTTATATATATATATATATATAGAGAGAGAGAGAGAGAGGAATGATCCTGTGAGAGCAAAAAACTGTGAGAGCATGAGAGCAGTGATTCTTACCTTGTTGAGCTCCTTCAACTCCGCATGATCCAACGAAGAAGATGAATTAAGTACAGATGCCCATTTACGATCAACTGTACCAACAGAGGCATGAACTTGGGTGACTTTGCATTTCAAACAATTACTCACAGCATGCAGACACATCCAACTTTCAAAATGCAGTTGCAGTGATCATCACGCAGAAATGGATAGTGTTTAGATAGAGCACGATTGGAGTACAATACAATGCATATCAAGCATTTCGAGAAGTATATCTAAACAGAGAACTTCAGAAATAATTACTCAAAAATCGAATATATTAGAGATCTAGGGCGAACGCCTAGAATTGAGCTTTCACAATAGATACAACATACAGAGCTTGGGCCGAATGAAGGGGTTGAAGAACCCATTTCTAAAATATATGATGTATCAAATGATATTGGGCCATCCTAAACACAGGTTATAGTGAACAAAAAGTTTCAATTCACATTTTTCGTCGTTGTCAAGAGATCATCGGAGCATCACCTGCAGTGCGACGACCAACAGGGGTGGTACTGGAGGGTTGCACAACACTTCAATCACTGGATCCATCGCCGAACCCTTGTACGCTCCAATAGTTGCACGGGTCAATTTCGGCCGGCCTCAACATATCAAATAGCACTCCTCGATGTCACCTTTATTTGTATCTGTAGCATTCTATTTTCCACTCCCTTTAGAAAAAAAAGTGGAGTCCTTTCAAATTTATGCACTAACTCAAGTTATATAAGAAAACGGCCAGATTGAGCCCCCCCCCCCCCCAAAAGATCCAGCAGCCAGAAAGTAACAGCAGCGCCGGGCTTTCAGAATCAACAGCAGATGGTGGTTAAAGAAGCTCGGGTGCAAGCCATTTGAAAATTGTACTCATCAAGCTTCATATTATCTCGCATAGTTGTTATGTAGCATGAAAAACCGGAAGTCAGGAAGTTCAACTTGGATTTTCTTAAGCCAGTCATCAGCTGCTTGCAGAAGTACAGTTGCTTGCTGTTGCTCGCTGAGTCCATTGGAATTCCAAATAGAGCCCTTGAACTTGTATGATGCAAGACCAAATGCCGGCAAAGGTAATCTAACAGACAAGTCAGCCGGACTTGAACTTCTCCTGATGGAAGAGCTGAGATCCACATGACCATTTCTCATATCTGTAGGGAAAGAAGCGAAAGCTAAGATCAATAAAGCGGCTAAGCCCGAGCCTTTCCTTTAATGCATGATCAAGTTCTAAAAGGCTCTTTTTTATATACATGCCCTCTGACATGCCCGGCTTGTTACCGAGAAAAAAGAATTCTTGAACCAACTCCATTCTTGGGCAAACCACTCAACTAAGCTTTCATTAGTAAAGTAGACAGAAATAAGACAACCAAAATAACTTAAAATGATTTATTTGAACTAATTGACAAGGATAAATGCATAATCAATGTTAATTAAAAAAAACGTGTTCTTTTATGGTTCCATGATCTTTTTCTATATTAAATGGATTTGCATACAATTTGGAAAAAAACAAAAGGAATTAATTTATTATGACGACAGAGTTTGATAAGAGGGATTACTTTTGAATGGTGCTGACAGCAAGTGGAATGTCAAAAAGCAAGCATCCAAATCTTTCAAAGTAGATCCTGTAGGTATTCTGTAAATGGGATACCTGAATACAGTGATCGGTCAAAATTTCGCAACCCTTGCTGATACAATTTACTAATCCATAAAAGTTGTAACATTACCAAGCTACAGATAACCAGCTTCCAGGAAGTAAGTCAGAACTCTTAATTGTCTTGAGATGAGGAAATTTGCAGACCAGGCTCGAAATCTAGATGCAACAGAGCTACGGTGAGAAAGCATCAAAGAAATTAAAAGGATGCAGGCAGTTTTTATTCCAAGAAATTTTCCTTGCCTTTTCTGATAAGGGCTGTCTAGCGTAAGGTGAATCTCTTTCCAAGTATTCAAATACTAGAAGCCCGGGCTCTTTTTGAATGTCACCATCCTCTGCATAAGGAACTTCCAAACCTCCATGGCCCTTATCTCCCAAGGATAGTCTATTTACTTGCTCGACCATTTGCTGCCTCCCTCCCACCTCGTGAAGACGATTGCGTCTCCTATCAACTCCACAGTCAGTGCTGCTTTCACTGCTTGTATCTCTATATAATTCCACATCACTGTTCTCGCCAGGACGCCTATTATGAGGGACAGATAAAAGGTTAAATATTAAACCACAAAATCACCAATATATTTTGGCATCTACTTTCTGAATATGTGAGGTGTGATATACAAGGTGCACATATAATATTAACTACCATACGACTAGATGTTTAGAAAATTTCCATTAATGTAACTTGATGCTGCAGTGAAATCCATGTTCTGTACAAGTTTCAAATATATACAGTATGCATACAGCATCGTCCTAGCCCCTAAACATCAGGAAAACATGTTCATGTTTCTGACAAATAGCCAACAGCCAGTTCAAACAATATAGAAACATACAACTGCTATCTAAGCCATTTGGTTGCAAAAGAATTGCATGGTGTCTAGGTTCACTCGCCCATGTATAGGGACCAGAGAGGGTAGGTGTCTATCACTTTAAATCGATTCTTTTTCAATGAAAGTTTGGGCGACCATTGATCTCCAATGACCATCATTGGACTACCAAAAAATACATGCAATAGATTTTATATATGAGCATTTTGCGCTCCTAAGGGTTACTGTAATTATAATAAGACCAAATATTGCAAAAAAATTAAGAAACCAAAAAATATAGCAAAATGGAATTGCATCGTGCAAACGTATGCACAGTAGATACGATATAAAATTGACGATCATGCAGCATGGATGAAAGATACAGTCTCTAACTAATTAGTGGAGGTTCAACCCTTTTAGTGACACTGAACTGCGAAAGCCATGTGCACCATGTTTTTTCACTAGTAAGTGTACAATCTCAGGCACACAGTAATTATGAATTATATTATCCAAGAGTACAGGAAAAAAACAGCGTGCCTCAAAAGGTGTGCTACTTAGAGCCATCTTGATTAGTCTCACATCGATAATTCTTTGTTGATTTTGATAAATAATTCTTCTAGTTGGTCATCATAATCAACCAAACACACAGAAGATAGATATTATATCTCAAAAAGGCATAAATTCCTCCGATGTAATTGGAATGGATGTTTCAAATTATATTTACATTCGGTATTAAATCACTTAGCTACATTTCAAAGATTCAAATATATGCACTTTCCAATTTTAAATGTCAGCGATATGCCCTGTTCACATAATCAAAATGACTAGATGCAAACATAATTGTGGCTACCATACATAATAGTCATGTAGAAAAACAATTAAAGTAAACCTCCTCGATGTAATTGGAATGGATGTTTCAAATTATATCTACATTCGGTATTAAATCACTTGGCCACATTTCAAAGATTCAAGTATATGCACTTTCTAATTTTAAATGTCAGCGATATGCCCTGTTCATATAATCAAAATGACTAGATGCAAACACAACCACGGCCACCGTAATAGTCATGTAGACAAGCAATTAAAGTAAACCTCCTCGATGTATATTCGAGGTTGAATCTCACCTATAGGGAAAAACACAAGCAGCTATACAGAGTCAGTGAACTGATTCAAAACTGTGGACCTTCAAGCTTGCATTGCGTGTCAGCCTCCCAAAAATAAAAACAGCCCGACAAACCAAAATATAATATTCAAATCCATTATATGGCTCGAGCAAGCTGTGTCGACCAACGTGAGAATTAGTATCTCGGAGAAACGGGATGCCAAATCCACTGAATCTACTGGAAACTTAACTGACCCACTAAATCACACATTAACACATGCATGAAAAGAAAAACTCAATTTAACGACCCCAAGCATGAACGTATTGCACAATCAATCTTCACAAACCAGCATTTGTGAAGGAATGGCCTGAAAAGGCCCACATATCGCCATTTCGCTCGAAATTTCGGTCCCATGTCGAAACCGAAAATTCACAAAATCTAAAACCCAAACACACACACACACACACATACACAAACACATCTCAGGCATACATCATAACTAAATGAGGAATCGGTGCACGGCCCATAAACCAAAAGGCCAAAAGAAACCATGATCTTAACATACAACGTAAATTAAGAAATACTTCACGTGCTCTTCATGCTTCACCAAATGTGGAATTTGTTGTCAGCGGCATTTAAACATCATATTGCTCAAATTACTTGGCCTTCCTTGACAGAGTCAATTGAGCAATATAAACACGCTTAAAAAGGCATATTCCAAGAATAACGTAGAGGCAAGACTTACAGGGAGAGGGTATGACTGCAGGGTAAAATGGACCAATAAGGTTTTTGAATTTCAGCTGTTGACGGAACAACAATGACTACTATACTCAAATAGTCAACCAATAACCAGAGAAAAGCAAAGTGCCCGTGAGAAATTGTGGACATTTCTTTTTATAGTCACAAGATTAAGCACAAGGGAGTGTGTGTATTTAACTAGCATTATTAGATTTTGGAACAAAAACAGCTCAATCAACCCAAACCTATGTTTCGAATTTAGCTTGATAAAAAGCTGCTAATATCAACAATTCGAAACGTTTGCTTTAGACGGCCTAGCATAATTACAAGAAATCCTACATCTTTGTTCAATTTGGAAAAACCAACCAACTTCATTGCTTAGATCCATTGCCTACAAACTGTGACGCTCTACTTTCCTCGAGCCTTTCACACTAAATCAAGCCTTTTTCCAAAGCTTAGCAGGGCTGATACATGATTCCTTGCCTTGAAAATATCTATCATGGATCATACAATGTCTTTGACTCAAATAGGTCAAAGCAGTGTCCATAGTTTCATTCTAGTCCTTATTTGGTCTTTCAAAACCTCTCCTACTAAGGTCATCAACATACTTCCCATACCTTCCAATTGGACATCATCAGCCTTTTCGAGAGATGGTCAAACTACATTG
Source organism: Ottelia alismoides (assembly GCA_037367405.1). Lineage (NCBI taxonomy): Eukaryota > Viridiplantae > Streptophyta > Magnoliopsida > Alismatales > Hydrocharitaceae > Ottelia > Ottelia alismoides. Next base: position 87,517 of record JAZKJV010002365.1, on the reverse strand, counting down.
AACGAGATTCTCTCATTTCAAGTTTAAAGTACCTCACATGATTCAATCTTACGAAAAGGATAAACTAAAGGCAAGCATTTGTTCTCAAGGCCTAGAAATACACTCAACCGAACCATGATTCTTTTGAGAAATATTCCAACACTACAACTTAAACAAATCATGCAAACCATAGATGCTAAACTTCAAATTTTAAAACCCATGTTTAATAAAGAAAGGCTCAACTCTCATTGTCGGCTTCAACTCAATTCTTACAAGCTCTCTTCAACGGAATATGCAGGAATATGACTACAGAATGCTGCACATTTTCTTCCACTTGCATTTAGTTAAAAACTGAAGTAGATAAAATACGAGAGCATGCTCCATTTTCTAAAATTCAAGCTGCTAATGAATTACCACATTTCAATTAGATATGACCTGAACCTAAATTACCAAAAACATGATCCAGGAATTAACAAGCCAACCATCTAATTTATTTATAGCTTATAAAAGGCATAGCAAAAGCTTTTCTCATAAAAAAACTATTTTAAGACATAATAGTCAAATAAAAACATGTAAGATAGAACTTCCAAGAAAAGACAAAATATGGAAATTCACCTGATGCATGATGCAATTTAATTGACGGAATGGACAACCCATCTCAATTTTTTAAGCACCTGAAAGACAATTGTCTTCCTTGACATGCAATATAAACTAGTGTATCTCTCAATGTGACCAACACCGGGGTTTCCGAGAAGCGTGGCTAACACCCATTCATCTATGTTCATCCCAAGTTGTTGACATACCAACCTTACACATCGACTTGGAACAGACTCTTCTCCACATCTTTGCAGCAAGCTTTTATCCACTCTTTCTTGATCTATTATGGCGACGAAATAGGATAGCATTTGTCTATATCTCTGCTGACAGGAAATTCAAAACTATCTTTACCAGACTCACATCTTATCTACCCAGGAAAAATACACTGACCTGACTCTACGCAAAGCTTAACGGAAACTGACAGACGGCACTTCCCAGCTACCAAGAGAAAGTGTGCTGATAGGGAATCCATTTCCTCCGCCTCTTCCCTAAAGCTCACGTTGAGTTATTCATTTCCCACACGGGGTTCAGTCCTGTTTTAGATTTCGAATATTACTATTTCTTAACATGGCTATGTTATATTCTTTTAACCATTATGGTAGCTCATCATAAGTATTCCATGTCTAGGTATTCAAAATTAGCTATTGACTACAATATACATCTTTCCCTGTTCATCATAATGTGTAAATCAGTGGATTTCTTATAGTTGGTATCAACTTTTCACAGCAATTTCCTGCACAAGAACCATACAGTAGCAACGGACATCATTAATATAGCTTGCCGTTATTGAGATATGTCCTTTTGATAAGTACTCTGCTAGCATGTTTCACTATTGATAATTTTGTACAGTTTTTCCTGTTGTTATATTTATCTATTCATTATTAAAGTCGTAAGAAGAAAATATCATCTAGATTACCAAATAGAATTTTACCTTAAATAATTTCCGCGTCCTGATATTGATTCTCAGAATCTTTTCCAGATTCTTGGATGTTTTTTACTTATCAACCATAAATCTTTACAATAGAGTAGTTCATTGTTAACAGCTAAAAACTATTACGTCCACATATGAAACTACATTTTTGTGTTTGCTAAATGGTAACTTTTCTGCCCAATGACAAAAGAGAGTGCCTTCTGCCAAATATTGATGGATCATAAGGTTGCTGGTTAGCATTTCTTCTAATTCGTCGATACGAGAATCAAATTGTTGTGTGAAGAATCAATATCTCGACATATGCCAAGAGGCAAATCTTGTGCCACTCCACCAGGTCGTATGAAATTGGCATGCATCCTGGCTCCCAAGATTCTTTCATAGAATTCCAACAATTTCTCCCGCTCCTCAAAAGCCCAAAAGAAAGGAAGGGAGTTAATGCTCTAACATCCATAGCATGAGTAGTTAAAGCAGGTAAATGATTTAAAATTCAAGTTATTTCACAGAATAAGATTTGTGTATATCGAACTCATAATGGCATCGCGCAATTCAAAAGTCACTCTACGGCTAAAGAATAAGCGTGTTCTTGGGCCATCATAGAAACATAGATAGGGTGACGACAACTTTTTCGTACGAGTTCACTTGCATCACTTAGACAAGTGCTCTCCGAACCGTGCAATAAGGTCATCCATAACACGGCTCTCCCACTTGAGTGACTTGTAACCTAGGCCCAAGGATTTAAATTTCGATTTCGATTTCGTTTCGAGATGGTGAAAAAACGAAACAATTTCGAAATTTCAACGAAATTTCGCCAATTTCGGCCAAAATCGACCTAGATTTGTGAAGGAATGGTATATATCGAGATTTCAATTTCGATTTCAGTAGGGTGTCGAAACCGAATTTTTGACGAAATTTCGTGAAAATTGGAACCCTGTCTAGGCCGGAAAATGAAAGTTTTTTTGAGGTCCCGCCGGAAAAAAGTCTGGAGCCATATTATATATTTCCCTTAGATTGAGGGCAGGGTCGCTGGAGTTCGAAAGTAGGGTTGAGCGGGAGGTTCAGAGTCTTCAGACAAGAAGAAGAGAGGCCTCTCCTGTGGGGGAGAAAAAGGTGCAGTCATCTACCCTCCCATCTATAAGTCATTAGCATGCCAAAGTCTGTTCATGATTCGAAAAAAGACTCCTTACTTATCGCCCCCTTGTGCTTTGTGGGGGGACCAAGAGCTCTCCTTTCCAATCTTTCTTGTACCCACCCCAAAGTTCTCAATCGTCTGTTAGATATATAATAAGTGGTTGGCTTCTACCTTATCTTTCTCTTTGTTGATGACCCTGACTTGACCTCTCCCCATTCTCCTGCACTACTCGACGTGTGCAACTATGTATGAAGACCTCCTTCTCATTAATTCTTTTATAATATTCCTAGTCTCCATTCACACGGTTATAAAAGCGAAGGAAGTGTGGGCAGTAGGTACCACGAGCCCTCTGTCCCACACATCAGTACAGAAGCGACGTGTGTTTCACCGGTTCCACCGAATGCTCCGGTCTCTTGATAAAGATAGTTTGAGTGTGCAGTCTTGCTTCGAATGCTTTGCAATAGTGGACCCAATTCCCATTCTTTTCCGGTGCACACACTTTATATCTTCTACACAGATCATTCCGATGGCATCTCGCATTCACGCCCTCGTTTGACTACAGCTCAGGGATGTAGTTGTAGGTGTGTTCGTCTTCGTGGTTCATTGGCTCCACCTCAGGTATCCTTCTATGACATATTGTTGTCATCGCCATATATAATACATCAGTTAGTCATATCTGCTTCGTTGTAGGTCAGCACCTCCGAAAGAAAGGGAGGACTTCATTCAGTGACTCCACGATCGTCTTCTAAACGATCAAAATAAGGTAAAGCTAGAAGATAAGTTTTGTATTGTAATAATTTCTCAGTCCCTCTAGTTGGGTGGGCCGCCTCCAAACCATATGTATGGGTCTCCCTGCATGCGGCTCACTCCATTCGAGGTGGTCCAGAGGGGGTTCCACTGTTTGATACAGGAATGATGGTAAGCAGGTCGCTAGACTCCTCCCACGTTGACTCGTTCAAGAAAAGCCCCCCCCCCCGGAACTTCTGTCAAATGACCCAGCCTCCCCTGGCTCTTCCACCATCTGGGCTCCCTTTCCGCCCCCTTCCAGCGCAGGCCTACCACGCTTCGCGCATGCAGCCTTTTCGCTAGACGATCTTTGCCGGTAGTGTTGTCCTCCCCGCCGGTTGCTGCTCAAAAATTGGTAGGGTTGTCCCAACCTCGCTACACGACTCCATATCTCAATTAGTCAACTTGGAAACAATTGACTGGCTCAGACAAGAAAGGAGAGACTTCTCAAATAAAAGTGCAAGTCGAACTTTTTGTATTAATGACTCGCAATTATATATTAGGCATCTGTCGAACCTGCCTTGGTCTCCCCTTAGTCTCTGTCTTCGCTCGCTTTATTGCTTGCTTGGCTCGACTCGCTCTTGGAAAAATCACAGACTATGACGCTTGGTTTGAACTTAATTCTTTATTGGGAAGTTTCTTTCCCCATCTCAACTCTGCTCCTCTGACTTACTTCTTTTTACAATCCATCTCTTATCGAATGAGCATGTATGAAGTACATTCATCTTCCCCCTAGCATGTACCACAGTCGATTGAGCTGAAACTTCCCTTTCCTCCATCTAGGTAGCGAGTGATTGAGACAACCCGATAAGCTAAGAAGTGAACGGATTCACTAACTTCGACTTCTATAGAGCGAGATTGAGAGATGAAGCGAGCAAGCTTATTATGTGGAAAAAAAAGTCATGAAATAAGGATTGCGAGTAGGTTAGAGAGAAAAGAAGTCAACAAAGAGCTTTTCTAAGTAACCAAAAAGATAGAGCAAAGGAATGCCTAGTTTAAGTTAGGTCTTGGCAGAAACAAGACGTCAGAAAAGTGAGCAAAGACCATGCTTAGAAAGAATCAGCTCCACCCTTTTCTTTTCCACCCTAGCCTTTAAAGAAAGCAGGGATCTAGTCCTCCTTCACCATCTTCTGACTTCCCACTATAGCTCAAAATGGTTGAAGGTCAAAGACTGCTCAAGTCCTAGCTTACCCCAGGACAAGATTATATAAGACGGTCGACCCACAAAAGACCATCCATTTGGCTCTCTCTCCTTCTCTTCGACCTACCCTCTCCTTTCACCTCAAAGCATATTGTGGTTGGCTTAGATAGCTTCTTTGACCTCTAAGAGGCAAACTACTATTTTCTCGTGGGATTAAAACCAAGTGTTCGTACTAAGGGATGAGCACAGCATCCTGTGAAGCGGCGAAGGAGATTGTAGTGTATCCTTCCGAGAGGTCGGATCGTTGTGTGCCTCATCGCAAGGTGCGCAAGATGCATGACATCTAGACCCGATGCCATTTGCCACTTGTGCTTGCCATCTACAAGGTTGATCGTTGGAAGGTATTCGTCCATAACCATCGGAGACGAACACTGATCAAAGACAAAAAAAATGCAATCCCTATGCATGAATGAAGTAATTTGGAATATAGAGTGGACTAACGTTTCCAAGTAGTCTAACAAAATATTCATCGAAAGTGTTATGTGACAATTTATGTCAAACAATGTGTCAGTCAAGTACTTTAGGGATACTTTGGGGCTCTTCTGTAGAATTACCGTGGTTAATAAATGGGGCAATATTCTTCTTGTTAAAGACGAATAAGTTCGTATTACTACTATTTACTATTATTGATTTATCTTCTGTGGATTTTCCGTAGCTGAAGGTGGTTATTGTATGAGATTGAAGCTCACAACCTAGAAAAGGTAACAATGAAAGTGTTATATCAAACTGCAACTACTGGTGGTTGTGAGAGGAACTAGAGTACATTCAACATGATCCATTCGAAGAGACGGGATAGATTGGGAGAACAAAAGCTCCATGATCTTGTCTATGTGCACTACAACTTGAGGCAATAGATGGAACGTGCAAGAAAGGGCCATGGCAAGGAGGATTACATTGATCCTATCGATCTTGCATGCATTTTCAAAATGCATGATGACTATGCAGATGAAGATGTTCTCCAGAGGTGGATGCATTTCAATGGTGCTCCAGTGCTCGATCAACTGGGAGGAAGACCAAATCAGAATATAAGCCATTGAATGGGAGTAGATGCTGGTGACTATGGCTAGATCCGGGCGGATGACGGACCCTTTAGGGTGTTGAAGGTTGAGATTGATGTTGTTGTTAATGGCATTCTATCCACTTGTTCCATATCCAAGTCAAAGGATGACAATGGAGAAGATGATGATGATGTTGGCGGTTGTGGAGGATCTGGTGAGGAAGAAACATATTCAAGGGAGTCAGCAGCAGGTGGTCGTAGACCAGACCACATGATACAAGATTCAAGGAAGGGCTCCACGCAGGACGTGAATATATAGAGTGACAAACGAACGCACATGGACAATTTGTCCCGAGTCCAAATCCGAGGCCTATGGATTACGAAGCATACAATCATAGACATCGTCTTACGAGCAACTACATGGATAATTTGATATCATATGTAGGTTCCTTGAGCTGCATGGACAATGACAGCTCATATCATGGAACAACACCAAGTCTCATGGGTTGATATGGATCATCACATGATGAGAGATCATTTGGCGTCTTCTCAGAATACTTTCATACTCCTCCTCCTCTTGGACCTCCTCCTCCTCAGGCGCATACACCACCATTATATGGTTATAGCGGGTATGGATACAACAACTATAGCGGTGAAAACTATCAAGGTAGTCAGTCCGAGCAGAGCCAGTGCAGTTATTTTGGTGGTAACAATCCTGGTATCTTCCTTGACTACTACACAGTTGTGTCTCCTCTGTATCTCTTACTTCGTCGTCATAATCTTGAGGATCTCAAGCTAGTACTTCGCAGGAGGACGACAGCTTGGGGATACATAGCCTAGAGGCGATGAATAAAGCACTGTCATCAAACTTCGTAACCAGAATTTGGGGAGAAGGTTCGGATTTGCTTTGCAAGACTCTTCGCTCAATATATGGGTGTCTCTTAACATCTCTTCTCAAAGCGTTGCGGTACCTCTGTCTTTTAATTTTTGGAAGGGAATTTGTTCAGTTCTTCCTCATGAGATGCAACTCTTGAGGTCCGTCGTTGGTGAAGGTTGTGGTTTCCACTTCTAGCATGATGATTGGACGAGGCAAGGAAGTTTATGTGGAAGCTTTCCCAGACTTTTTTCCTTGACAACTGACACATGTGTTTGTATGAGAGATTGTTGGGAAGGCGACATCTGGCTACATCTTTTATGATATGCCCTAACGGATCAGCGTACTGAGGAGTTTTGTCAGCTCTTGGAACCTCTACCTACTCGCAAGGGAATATCGAATTTTATTAATCATTAGTCTTGGGTTGAACTCAGCAAGGTTGCAAAAGTCGGTAGTCGGTAATCGGTCAACCGAGTCACTGACTAAGAATTAATCAGCCGTCGGGGACTAATCAGATTTAGTCGGATTTAAGAAAATCAGCTTTGATTTTTTATTATTTAATATATAAATCAATTTTATACATATATTTACATAGACCTTGTACATATTTATACTATCATAATGAAATAAAAGAAGTAACTGAATTTAAATAAAACATTAAGCATATTATAATAAGTTTGCTTTAAAAAAAGTAAAAATATGGTATCTCCAAGCAAAAATCAGTTGACTAGTGTGCCTAGTCGGAATTAGTCAGTACTCGGTCGGCCACCCCACTGACTAGACTAGTCGGGCCAGTCGGGTTATTTTTACAACACCGGAACTCGGTTATGGTCGGTCCCAAGCCCGAGTAAATTGAGAGGAGTTGCGTGTTAGGTAGCCGACAACTAGCACGAGAGAGACAAATTCCAAAATAGTGTTCTTTCTAAGAACATTATTTAGCAATTCGTCTTAAAACAGTTCGGATCTTTTCAACATGAATTTAAGCAAACATTTAGATTTCGTTGGAGCATTCCCTACTAGCAACACGTTGCACCGCTCGAATGTAATGAGAAGTTGGCAAGGATCGCTACATTGTTGCTCAGATGCAGTTGAAAATTTACAACAGTTCTCACATGAGGAACACATGCAAGTAAATAAGCTAGTTTTGATGCATCGTCACTTGGATGTAGGCCAAAATTTGTAAGGGTTCTCGCATGATGGACACATGCAAGTAAAGAAGTTAGTTCAAAATATGTTGCAAAGTTGTGGATAGATAGTTGGAATATTGGTACTTTGATTGGCAAATCAATGGAGATAGTAGATACAATGGAAGATTCAGATACTATGTTTCCAAGAGATAAAATGGGATGGAGAGAAAGCAAGGGAGATCGAGAAGACATGCTTTAAACTTTGGTATTCAAGTAAACATAAGGGCAGAAATGGTGTTGGAGGGGTTGTTCATAATGATTTGAAGGATTGTGTGGTTGAGATGCAAAGATTCGGGGATCGGATTATTTTGCTAAAAGTGGCGCTCGAAGAAGAAATTATTAATATCATCTCAGTTTATGCACCGCAAATTGGTTTAGATGAACAGATTAAACAAACTTTCTAGAAGGATTTGGATAAGATTATGCAAGGAATTCCACAAAAAGAGATGATTTTCTTAGATGAGGACCTTAATGGATATGTGGGAAAGGATGCTTCAGGGTATGCTAGTATTCATGGAAGACATGGCTTCGGGGATAGAAATGAAGAGAGGGAGCATTTAACTAGTTATAAGAGTGGCTTGACTAGAACACCGATAAACTACTTTGCATTGAGGAGAAGAGATCAGTTGTGTTGCAAAGACTGCAAAGTAATCCTAGGAGAGAGTTTGACAACCCAACATCGCTTGTTAGTCATGGATGTGCAAATAAAAGGACTGGTAAAGAAAAATAGGGTTTCCAAGAACACTAGAACTAGATGATGGAATCTTCAAGAAGCAATAAAGCTTTGGGGAGAAGGTTTTAGAAGACTTATCTTAGAAATGTAACGGAAGTGCAAACGAGATATGGGAGGCAGTAGCATCTTGTATCTGAAGGGTAGCCAAAGAGATGCTAGACAAGTCAAAGGGATGAGCTCCAGGCCAAAAGGAGGCTGGGTGGTGGAATGGAGGGGTGCATGAGAAGCTCAAAATTAGAAGTGTGTGCTTTAAAGCTATGTCTAAGGATAGAACAGATACAACTATCTCAAACTACAAAATAGTGAAGAACGAAGTAAAGAAGGTTGTAAGCGAAGCTAAGTCAAAAACTTACGAAGTTTTGTAAGGGCATGTTTGGTTGCTGGGTTGGACTGGGTTGGGTTGGGCTGGGTTGGGGTGGGTGAATAGTAATCTGTGAGGAGGAAGTACCCTTGTGAATAGTAACCAGGGTTGGGCCAACCCTGCCCAACCCTGCAACCAAACAGGCCCTAAAAAAAACCTCGAATCTAAGGAGGGCCAGAAGGATATATTCAGGTTGGCTAAAGCAAGAGAAAGAAAGACCAGAGACCTTTCTCAAGTGAGATGCATTAAAGATGAGGAAGGTCACGTGCTCGTTACTCAGAAGGATATAAAGAATAGATGGAAGTAATACTTCCATAAACTTTTCATTGGGGAAGGAAATAGAGAGATCACTTTGGGAGATCTAACTAGTAGTGAAAGATATTTGAATCGTGCAAGTTATAGGCAAATATAAAAGAAGGAAGTAGATGAGGTTTTGAAGATTATGAGACCTGGGAAAGGTGTAGGACCTGATGACATTCCTAAAGAAGTTCGGAGAGTTTTAGATGAACATGGTTTGACTTGGCTTACATATTTATAAAATGTTATTTGACGAAGCAAGAAAATACCCGAAGATTGAAGGAGAAGCACTGTGGCACCTCTATAAGAACAAATGAGACATTCAAAATTGCTCAAATTACAAAGGTATTAAGTTGATGAGTCACACAATGAAAATTTAGGAATGTGTGATCGAAAAAAGGTTGAGGCAAGTTTCCAAAATAAAATAAAATCAATTTGGATTCATGTTAGGTCGCTCAACTATTGAAGCCATCCACTTGCTGAGGAGAACAATGGAGATAGATAAAGTAAAAGGAAGAGCTAAAAGCCATCCATATGATTTATATTGATTTGGAGACGGCTTATGATTATATCCCATGGGAGATATTGTGGAGAGTTATGGAGAAGAGACAAGTACATGTCCTATATATTAACCTCATCAAAGATATGTATGATAGGGCTTTGTCTTGTGTAAGGATATAGTTTGGGAAGACTGACTATTTTGACATCAACATTGGTCTGCTTCAAGGTTCAGCGTTGAGTCCATTCCGTTTTACTTTAACTATGGATGAGTTGACAAGTCACATTCAGGATGAGATACCTTGGTCTATGTTATTCGCCAATGATATTATTTTTGTTCATTGATAAGAGTAGAGATGGAGTAAATGGTAAGCTTGAGGTCTGGGTGCCCGACCTCCTGTATCAGATGAGAAAGTTCAATGAACGCATCAACCCTTTGAAGCATTCTCCTATGGTTTCATCCCGCTCCTTAGGGAGTAGAGTTCCACGTTAAAATCATGTGTTCTTCCAAGTTTATTATTTTATCTCTGATTCCGCTTCCGCAATTCTATTTTCTAACATGAAACAAGACATCCTAGTTGATAAAAGCACGCTGGCAACATGAGCTTTTCCCACCTCCTAAATATAAATATGCATAGCCTTTTTAACAGCACCGCAAAATAACCGTATCTCTAGTACAGATCAATCCACCAATGGACATGATTCTAACCAAGTGCATTAAAAAATAAGAACCTTCAAAACTAAGATAAATGTTTCATCGATGGAAATGTCGAATATTTTAATTCCACAAAACATTATAAAAAGATCAAGGCTTCATGTAGATATTAATTCACGAGGACAATGTTAAATTAACTTGTTGTGAAAATTGTACCTACAATATCCCCAAAGAGGTTATAAAAAACAAAGGAAAGCATCTTAAAAAAATGGCGAAGCATTCTCCCACTTTAAGTAGGGTTGGCTACATGGATTCTTGCTCAAATCCATGTTGAAAGATCCGACTATTTTTTACACTAGTTGTCGGCTACCTAATGCAACCCCTATAAGGGGGATTTGAACCATCATCTTTAGGGTGGTAGACACGCTGCACTACCACCAGACCATTGAAGTGGGAACAAAAGGATAGCATCTTAAGATTAAAAAAACATGTTTTATCCCAAAAAAAACAGGTATTACAAAGTTCAAAGAAGGCATTACATGAGTCTAATTTTTTGGGAGCAACAACTTCTACTTGCAGAGCTACAGAACATTTTGATGAAAATGCCATTAATGAAAATGCCAGATTTCACAACATTTTGATCCTACAGAGTTACAGAACTAACGAGAGCATGCATGTATTCAATCCAAAGGAACAATTTTATTTAAATGTTCTCATTTTGGAAATCATCAAAACAATATTCCTATATAGGTGATCGGCCCAAAAATAATATAATAAAATATATGAATTCAAGAGGGCTCTCCAGAGCTAGAGCTAGAAATATTACTTACATGTGATTTCTCCAAGACGAAGGTTCATAAAAAGCTCAAAGATCCCCACTTCTAATGGATGACCAAACCATGTAGACTATCTTCAAGAACCATCCACGTGTGCTATTACTGACAGTAATTTCATGCAGTTTTCTTCTGACAACCCTTGTTGCTCGACATGTTGCAACTTTACATGTATCTTAAGAGGTTAAGGTTCAACTGAATGCTGATGCAAGAGAAATTGACCCCAGGAAAAGACTTAGGAGAAGCTGCTACCAAAAGAGAAATATAGGGCTGTGGTCCTTTTCACGGATACTCATCACCAGAGTTTAGTGCATGAACACGAAAAATGAATTTATGGGGGTCATTGTAGGGGCTTTCTGAGAGCACTTCATGAGATCCCGTAGAAAAGAGTTGATGGGGTCAAAATCAAAGCGAAAAAATATTTTAGCTTTTTTTCCTTTTGTTTTCCAGTTGTTTTTTTCTAAATTAAAATAGCATGTATGTGTCTTTTGATGTGAGGATGCTTCTTTCATCCAAGAGGTGCGCCTCTTGATTGGGATTGGCTTTGTATAAAGACAGCTTTTGGAGTTGACATTCCTTTTACTGATTGATTACTTTTTTATCTTAAACTCTCAAATCCAGACCCTTGTCCCCCCACCTCCCCTCGCATGGCTTTGTGTGCTCCGATATCTCCTCACAACCACCCTCTAGTTCCATCTTTTTTCACTCAATTTCTTCCCAAAAAGCCATTGCAGTGGTTTAAACAGATTGAAAAGAACACCAGGATTCTTACAAGTGAAAGGACACAGTGCAGAATTTTAGTTGCATATAATATGTATGCAAGGCATAATTGAAGGTAAAGCATCTTGCACCAACAAAAGAACAGGCTGCACAATAAGTTGGGTCTACAATGTCCTTTTGTTTTCCAGTTGTTTTTTTCTAAATTAAAATAGCATGTATGTGTCTTTTGATGTGAGGATGCTTCTTTCATCCAAGAGGTGCGCCTCTTGATTGGGATTGGCTTTGTATAAAGACAGCTTTTGGAGTTGACATTCCTTTTACTGATTGATTACTTTTTTATCTTAAACTCTCAAATCCAGACCCTTGTCCCCCCACCTCCCCTCGCATGGCTTTGTGTGCTCCGATATCTCCTCACAACCACCCTCTAGTTCCATCTTTTTTCACTCAATTTCTTCCCAAAAAGCCATTGCAGTGGTTTAAACAGATTGAAAAGAACACCAGGATTCTTACAAGTGAAAGGACACAGTGCAGAATTTTAGTTGCATATAATATGTATGCAAGGCATAATTGAAGGTAAAGCATCTTGCACCAACAAAAGAACAGGCTGCACAATAAGTTGGGTCTACAATGTCCTTTCATCAACATGAGAGTGCATAGAACACACAGGTAAATGCATGCCTCTCTAAAAATGGTGAAACCTTCTCCCACTATTAATAGTGACCGGCTGCATGGATTCTTGCCCAAATACATGTTGAAAGATCCGACTATTTTTTACGCTGGTTGACGGCTACCTAATGCAACCCCAACAAGGAGGAATTTAAACTCTGATTTTTTAGGAGGTAGTCACACTGCATTACAACCAGACCATTGAAGTGGGTGTAATAAATGCATGCCTTGCTATTTCATTTATATTCAGTCGCAAGAGCAAGTGCACACCAACAAGCATGGGATCACCAAATATATAGTTTGCACTCAACTATTTTCTATACATGAGGCATTTAAGATCACCAACCACTCGCCTACAAAAAGAACAACAAAACCCTTTCACAAAATACAATGCATACTATGAGACCTCAGCCGCCAAAGTCAAAATAAAGCACAACCACTAATCAATATAGGAGGCATTTTGGTAGTTGGCCCTAGGATTGAGCTGACAGTCCATTCGCTAGACAAAGCAATGGTCATGTCCATTATATAGCTAACTTGTTGGTTGGTCTAATACTTTTAATGTTTTGATATCATAAGCCAGCGCTAGCACTCAAATCCAATATCCTACTCCATAAGACATAGACAAGCTAAAGTAAATCGGTCATTGTTATGCCCCTGGAGTTTCACACAAAGAGCGAACACAAATTTTAATGTGTTAACATGGACATTAGGTACAAGATAAAAATCATAGGTGGAGTTGGCATTTGTTCTCAGTAAAAGGACACATATCCCATTTTAAGTAATAGTCCATCAATTCAGACTACTTGAAAAGTTCAATCAACCAAGACAGTTCATGTATCCAGGTATTATAAATGTCACACATTGTTCAAATAGTTAAGTTAAGCATTCAAGAGACTGCTTACAATCACAAACCTATCATTTATTTTTCTTAGGAAGCATCGAAAGAAGACCGCCTGGAACTATATTCATTACAAAACAAATTAAGGATTCAATATTGCGCAAACACAATTTACTCCCAAGCACAAGATGAGTATATCACTGTCGTATTATGGATCATATTATCATCCCAACAGGCCTCTCTATGTAAACATGTAGAATTTCTCTGCCTCTGAAGTCTGAAGTGCTTAGACCGACATAGTTTATACGCAAGCATGCCCAATAAGAGTATATCACTGTCATTATGTCATATTAAGGGTCATATTCTCAAGCCAACAAGCCTCTCGATGTAAACATTTGTAGACCTCCGAAGGACGCATAGCAAAGATGTTTTCTCCAGTCACAACACCAAACCCACCCTGCCTCACCATAAGTACATCCACAAGTTCTCATGCCGGACTAATTATCCAGGAAAATCCAAAAGCGTATCAATTCTTCTATGTAAGGGGCCATGCATGTGAGCAGAGTCCCGCACCCTCATCTATGTCTCCACACAACCCACAGCCCCCTTTTTAATCACCTCTCCACCTACTCCCAAAAACATTCTTCATATTTTGTTTCCTTCGCTTCAACCAAATGTTAATCCAAACCTTGTTCCCTTCACCTTCCACATCAACCTAATCCCATATTCCTAATTAACCTAATCCTACTTCCTTCAACATAGGCAGGCTGCCTCATAGGCAACATTCATACTTAACTAGAAATCAAAGTTCGAACCATTCTTGCTTATTTAGACTCTCAGGAGAAGGGGACAACTTGAACTCAGCCAATTTGACACCAACATTTCTCATTCCACATCAACTTTCTCTATGACCATCTAGATATAATAATACAATCTTTTCTAGAATTATCCAACATCCACAGTTGTCCTTTTCATGTGGCAAACATCATCTGTATGTTTCAACTATTCCTCCATTGACAGCAGTAGCTATGTAATATTCCTCTCACCTGCCTTGGAATGGTATATACCGGAGAGAAAGCATACCCTTTGCATTCATTCGAGCCTCATCTTCGACACATCATTAGTATATGTATAACTTTTAATACCTAGAAGGTTCTATACATATCTAAGTTCTCAATGTATTTCTTTCGACAGAGATTGTTTTTTCTTTTTTTCATATGGCAAATATTTCTCAGAACATGAAGCGTGAATCAAACCCATGTTTGAATTGAAACTAAGATATTGATGCAAGTTCCTCCATTCTGAATCAGCTAGATTCCTATCGGAAAAAAGATGACAATGACTTTTTCAAAAATTTGAAACGAGAACAGGGTGGGGTCAACCTTAGATGGTGACCACCCGAAAATAACACCTTTTATTAATTAGAGAGTGATTACATGTGTGTTTTCCATTGATTACAAAAATGTGTGGGTGCTATAATAATTTCCGCGTAATGCCTCGAGCCTTCAAAACACGTCGCATTCATGGCTAGCCACACAGCCAGGCATATCACCATCACTCTGCTTGATTATGCCATAGAATGCTAGGTTGGAGTTCCGAAGCTATTCCAGAAGTCTGCATCTGACGATGCATTCAGCCACTTGATGTCCTCAAGTCGCCATACTTCCATAGCTCCCCCACGTCCGAAAAACAAATGATGTATGTCCTCATCCTCTACACTGAAATTGGGCATGTTGGGCACAAACACGAAGTCGCTTCCTTATTAACCTCCTCTAGCCCAATAGCCATGCAATAATATTGACCTTCAATGGTATCCTAAGCTTCCATATCATGTTACAATCCCTAATGACCTCCTGGTCCAGTGTCGCAGCACCCCATACCAAAGCATGGCACGTCTTTTTTGATGGAGTACAAACCATGACATTCCCAATGATCGCATCCTTAGTCCCCCAATCTTTTGTAGGTCTTCAATAAGGTTGCTGATCTCTGTACATCGCACTTGTGATAGAGCCAGCCCAAATTTTGGTAGCCAAATACCATTACCCCCTACAATTAGGGCCCAACAAGCCGCCACAGTTGTGCATTTATCTGCAACCAAAATGAACAACCTCACGTACTTGTCACAAAGAACATCCAACTCAAACCATGTGTTGCTCCAGAGCCTAAAACTAACCCCACTGCCCAAGATCAGACAAAGATGAACCTGAAAATTACTTCTTACTACACATGTATTCTTCCATAAACTGATCGGTTGTCCAAGTAATCTCATCAGATCTTACATGTCCGCAAGCACTCCATAAACCAATCTAAGGAATGAGCACATCAAATCCTCGTCTGAGCCCCCGATTTCCATAACCCATTTAGGTAAAAGGGCTTTGTTCATCTCAAAAATGCAGTACTCTCAGACCACCTGCTTTAGCGATGTGGTGACCACATCCCAGACTACCAAAGCAACCCCACTCCTCCCTTGCTCGAAATACTTTCCAAGCATTGCTTGACCTTCTAGGGAGCCTACATATCAACAAATAAAACAGCAACAACGCAATAAAATACTCTTCAATAAGACTAATCTCCCTCCCCGAGATAGGTACTTCGTCTTCCAGCCAGCCAATTTGTTCTCCATCTTCTTTCAGGGAAATCCGATATTCAGCTTTGTGATCCCATTCACAATGGGATGCCCAAATACTTTACCGCATGGCATAAAAATTTTTTAAAAGTCAAATGAATTTTCAGTCGAATCTCGATTTTGACATGTGATAAAAAATCGACTGAAATGGCCAAAATTTCAACCTTTATGACTCTGACGATAGAAGCTTTGGTGACTGAAATGATCAAAATCTTGATGAATATCAGCCGAAATTTCATTTCGATCAATCACCGATATGGTGACTGAAATCGATATCTTAAGGCCTTACTTTAACGGAAGTGCCATTTGCGGGGTAAGTGTACGGTTTGTAGTTTCCTATGGTGTGATCATAAATTCTTAAAGCGTAAAATAAGGCACTGTGACAAGGGGCCTACTAACATGAATGAATTGCCTCAAGTCTCACTCATTGAGTATCATGTCTAAGATATTGAGGCAAGCACCTGAGCCAAACACAGTGACGAATCACATTTATCGAACACAAATTATTCAAGAATAATACATGACTCCAAGAGCCCTAGCTCCAATTTTGGAGGGCAAGGCCCTTTCCACAAATTGTCTCCATTTAAGCACATTTATCAACCTTTTTCTACCTTGACCGCCATATAAGGCTAGCTTCATCTCCATGTAACTAACATTCTTAACCTCCCCTAATCAAGAGTATTTTGTCTTTCTTAACCGTCAAGTATGAAATTATTTTATCTCAAGACTTAACAAATGAAGTTGCTTTGGTCGTTTTTATCTCAAGACTTAACAAATGCAATTGCTTTGGTCGCCTTTGACCATTTGTATTTGAGTTCATATATCTAGTTATCATGTATATGACAACCCAATTTCATCAATCAAGGAACAAGAGTGTTACACCTTCAAGAACATTCATTCCACAGAAATAAATCTTCCAAAGATAATGCAAACAATGCAGTAGACAACATAAACTCGTGTGTGGCATAAGAATGTCATTTGCCAAAAGTCTGTTCGCATATAGTCCTCCCTAGGCACAGACTCTATTCATATCACGTGTCTCCTACCATTTCTTCGTCAAACAGAGGACTTGCCTTATGGGACGTCATTCTTGACTTGTTTGATCCATCACGTGCATGTCTTAAGATGGCAGTGTTTGATGCTTCCTTTCATGAGAGCCACCTATTAGGGATGTAAAAAATGGCTTAAACGACTGTTTAAACAGCTGTTTACATGCATGCAGACTTGGACTACACCGACTATGCCCAGTCGGACACATATGCAGCCAGGCCGCTTAATCAGCGTTAAACAGTCGTTTAAACGCCGTTTAAACACCATTTCTTACATCAACATTTAAAGATTGTATTCCCCAACACCCATGCTCGTTGACCGATTGCATCAAGACCCCCATTCTGGTAGGGTATTGTGCGACATGAGGGTGCATACAATGGGTCTTTAACTTGGGGAGCTTCACCTCCTTTGGATTTATGCAATGGAGATGAAACAACTCTCTAGATTCTAGATATCCAATATAGCATTGTTCGCTTCATTCCTTCTGTTATTTATCTTCATAAATTAAAATCACGATTGCAAACCTTGACTAGGGATTCTACTTGTTTATACTATCTATTTTGACAATTGATAGAAAAAATCCTTGAATATGACAATATTTGATATATATTGTGAATATATGATTGTATTTTATAATTTAGTTATGTTTCTTATTAATTATATATATGTAAATATCTTTTATTAATTAAAAATACAAACCGCATAACCCGTTTAGTTTCCGTTTAAACTCCCGCATACCGTTTAAACAGTAATCAGTGACCCTACCGACTGAATGTTGCATACCGCTTTTTGCAACCTTGCCGCCTATTGTCGAGATTAGTAAAGTTCCAAAGTGGATTGAGAGTTGTTTTGAACAAAATTAAAGGTAGATGTGGAGCGAAGAGCCCACACAATGAACTAAACCCAACTTCAACAAGTTGGGTCTCTAATCACCTTTTAATATGGTGAGCATGGATAATGAAATATGGTATACAATGGAGAGATAAAAATCAGTTTCTTTCCATCGTTGACTTTCAATCAATCTTCGACAAGGATCAACAGGCCATTCACTATATAAGGTGACAGATCCCTTTCTGATACGGGATTGTTGCAAATTATCACATTCTCGACAAGGTAGTCCCCTCTACATGTCCCTCATCAATAAGAATGGTAGAAGTGAGTGTTGCTATAGCAAGCTCGTTATCAAAAACACCTCTAAAATACTAAGACCGGTACTCAAAATAGTATTAATTTAGTTCAAATCTCATGTAGATTTGAATTTAAGGGGCTCAGTCCTAAAATGCTATAACCAGGATTTACTGACCCAAGGTCATGTTCAAATACTTAAATAGTTAAATCTCGTATTAGGTCAAGAAAGCACTATAACCAACAAAACCATGAAAAAGCATCACTTTATTTTTTTGCCGTGAGAAAAACATAGGGTGCGTTTGGATTGGGGAAAACCCGGGGGATTTTGGGTTTCCCCTCAAAACCCCTGGGGTTTCCCCCCAGTTTTTCTACTAAACTCTTTTCCACCCCCGGTGGATCCCACATGTTACATTTTATTCCCTCTCCTGCGGGACCCACCTAATAACCACTATTTCTCTCATTTAATATATCAAATCACCTACTTCTATCTCTTTTATTTCAAAAAAATATCATAGTATACTATCTTATCATCTAAATATAACAAAATACTCAACATCTAATATTTTTTTTAAACTTCAATAAAATCACATCACAACAAACCCTCTCACCAACAAACCTTTCATCCAAACACCAAAACACACAAAAGGGTTATCCACTAGATAACCCTTTTTTTGGGAGGGTTATCCTCTACAAGATAATCCTCTATCCAAATGCCCCTAAAGGGTTTATCCGCAAAAAGAAGCTAAGAATGAATGATTAACTTTTTGATGACGGAGACAGAGAATTGAGTATTTCTTAAAGGAAGCGGAGAAAATCAATCTCTTCTTCCACCATTTCGTAGTTGGTCAGAGTGTTTAATGATAGAAGCAGCAGAAAAGGAAAAAATAGGGAGTTGGGGAAGAGAACCCAGTTAAAAGTCAAACAGCAAAAGCAGACAACTTTACTGCAAGAACAAAAACAGTTGTCGTTGTCATTCCTCTCTATCAGTAGCTAACTCATAAAGGACTCAGGTCTATGATTCAATGCAAGCTAAGAGGCAATAGAAAGAGAATCTATATAATTGTATGATGGAGAGAATCCACGATTTTGGAACATTTGCCATCAAAAAATAACACGGAGCAAGATGACAACAGACTTGTGCACTTGCAGGTGGTTGTTTCACAAACTAAAGAGACAGGGTTTTTACACCCATTTTAACTTGCTTGACAATCGATACACAATGCTGAAAATGTATACTGTAGCAATTGTCATGTGTCCACCACCCAAAGAAGTTGACAAAAAACAGTCATAAAAAATATAAAAGATAAGGAAAGTAGGAAACAATCGGGAATATAAGGTCAACTCTACAAGTGTCTCAGGCACTAATCATGAAGACAGGTCGTAGAAAATTTTAAAGGCGAACAGATGAAATGATACAAATATTAACCAGACATGGTATGTGCTCCACGTCAGGAACGTCTCAGTACACAAAATCAAATCTTGTAGTATATTAATGTAATTAAGTATGCTTCACAAATATATATTGTTTTCAGCTTTGGGAAAGTGGTGGATGAGAATAGGGGTTGGCATTCGATTGGTTTGAATGGGTCTGGGTTATTCGATTTGGATTGAATTCGATTTGGGATGAAAGAATGACACTCATCGCCCAACCAAATTTGATGCGGATTGAAATTCGGCGCGGCGCGGGAAATAGATTTGACGGTGGATTTTTCGATGGTAGAAGAAAATAGATGGGTTGAGAAGAAGAAACTGGAAGGGTTGAGAAGAGAAGACACGCCGGATGCGCGGGGTTAGAGAAGAAGAAACGCGTAGACCGCGAGGGGAAGAGAGAAGAGACTCGTCGGGAATACGAGGGGTTTGGGAGAAGAAGAACACGTGTAGATCACGCGGGGAGAAGGAGAGAGAGGGGAGAGGAGAGAGAGATAAATCTCTATTTTATCACATCTTGAACTGACTAAAACATTGGACCCTCATCCCTTTATATAGGAGGGATGACATTACAAGAATAGAAAATAATTTAAACCGACAACCAATTATCTTAAACTGACTCTAACTAATTAACCGACTAACTACCAAATTTGAAATTCAAATTAAGACTAATTGAGATCACACGCGATCTCTTTATTTAAAATTGCGACAACTTAAAAAACGTAAATAAAATTAACGGCCACAATTTAAACAATTAGACGTCCCTACATGTCGAGTCCACGCTGCATCAACTCTCCTCCGCTTTTAAAAAATTCGTCTCCCGACGAATTGCTTGAACCTTGAGGCTTGACATAAGGCGCTTCATGAACTTGTGTCGACGTGCGCGTGAACGCGAATCATGAGATATGCAACTCAAATCATATTGCATCTTCCGATGCGCGACGGGATCGTCGAATCGTAGGGACGATTCGGTTGCCATGCTCTGATACCAATTGATGCGGATTGAAATTCGACGCGGCGCGAGAAATAGATTTGACGGTGGATTTTTCGATGGTAGAAGAAAATAGAGGGGTTGAGAAGAAGAAACTGGAAGGGTTGAGAAGAGAAGACACGCCGGATGCGCGGGGTTAGAGAAGAAGAAACGCGTAGACCGCGAGGGGAAGAGAGAAGAGACTCGTCGGGAATACGAGGGGTTTGGGAGAAGAAGAACGCGTGTAGATCACGCGGGGAGAAGGAGAGAGAGGGGAGAGGAGAGAGAGATAAATCTCTATTTTATCACATCTTGAACTGACTAAAACATTGGACCCTCATCCCTTTATATAGGAGGGATGACATTACAAGAATAGAAAATAATTTAAACCGACAACCAATTATCTTAAACTGACTCTAACTAATTAACCGACAAACTACCAAATTTGAAATTCAAATTAAGACTAATTGAGATCACACGCGATCTCTTTATTTAAAATTGCGACAACTTAAAAAACATAAATAAAATTAACGACCACAATTTAAATAATTAGACGTCCCTACATGTCGAGTCCACGCTGCATCAACTCTCCTCCGCTTTTAAAAAATTCGTCTCCCGACGAATTGCTTGAACCTTGAGACTTGACATAAGGCGCTTCATGAACTTGTGTCGACGTGCGCGTGAACGCGAATCATGAGATATGCAACTCAAATCATATTGCATCTTCCAATGCGCGACGGGATCGTCGAATCGTAGGGACGATTCGGTTGCCATGCTCTGATACCAATTGATGCGGATTGAAATTCGGCGCGGCGCGGGAAATAGATTTGACGGTGGATTTTTCGATGGTAGAAGAAAATAGAGGGCTTGAGAAGAAGAAACTGGAAGGGTTGAGAAGAGAAGACACGCCGGATGCGCGGGGTTAGAGAAGAAGAAACGCGTAGACCGCGAGGGGAAGAGAGAAGAGACTCGTCGGGAATACGAGGGGTTTGGGAGAAGAAGAACACGTGTAGATCACGCGGGGAGAAGGAGAGAGAGGGGAGAGGAGAGAGAGATAAATCTCTATTTTATCACATCTTGAACTGACTAAAACATTGGACCCCCATCCCTTTATATAGGAGGGATGACATTACAAGAATAGAAAATAATTTAAACCGACAACCAATTATCTTAAACTGACTCTAACTAATTAACCGACTAACTACCAAATTTGAAATTCAAATTAAGACTAATTGAGATCACACGCGATCTCTTTATTTAAAATTGCGACAACTTAAAAAACGTAAATAAAATTAACGGCCACAATTTAAATAATTAGACGTCCCTACATGTCGAGTCCACGCTGCATCAAAATTAGATTGGGTTGAGATGTTTGAGTGACCGGTTTGGACTGATTGGGTTGGATGAAAATCAGATTACCAATGTGAAAATTCTTGTTAAATGAAGGCCAAGTAGTGATAGGGTCATTGATGTATGAAAAATATGCTAACTGAAGTAAGCATGTATCAAGCTCAATAGAGAAGAAGAAGATTGGAGGAATCAATGTCGACATGGATGGAGAAGGTTGGGATATATTCAAGTTAATATGGAATTGTTCGATTAAGCATAAGGGATTTTCAAGAATAATTTTATGTCACCTGAAGCGGATTGGGATTGGAGTATAGTTGAGTGGTAATAAGGCAGGCTCTCAACTATTTATAGTAAGTATTGGTCATATTATGGATAACAGAGAAAAAAATACATTGAGTAATAACAATTGAAATAATGTTTAGTGAGACAAAGTTGGCTAACGAGTTCATAACTTGGATTAGGTAATGCGAGTTGTACATTAGAAATATATAGGAGTTTAGAATTATTGATATTATTTATTAAATATCTATCGGTTGGGTTGGGTGGGATAAACATTGGGTCATACAAAGAAATAGATTGGGTTATTTGGGTGGGTAGGGTGGAAGACACTAGACCCACCAACCGACCCAAATACACATTGAAGGAATACGGTTTGGGTCCAACACGACACAAAACTCAAATGACCCAAATCATTTTGACCTGTTTTCAATGGTTAGGTTGGATTATATGGGTGGGGACCCGTATAGTGCCCACCCTCAGATGAGATAAACGGCGGTAGATAAGTTGGAGTAGAAAATATAAAACAGACTTTAAAAAGGTATAAAGAGATAAGCCTATTAACCCATTGTATGTCCGTATATATGCCAATGGTATAGAGAGAGATGCCTATTAACCCACTATATGTCCATGTATATGCCGCATCTACCAATTCAAAGGGCACTTCATGCAAATGAACCAGTTGCCCGAAGGCATTAATGCATTCTTATATTCGGGGCAAACAAATTGATGCATTTTTTCCCTACAAATCTCAGGAGTGTAACGGCAAAATAGAATGTATCATCAAAAACCACTAGCAGAACAAATTAAAAACTAAAAAAACACATTTGAAAAAAGAATGAATGTTTTAGCAACATTATCAACCGCTTTCCCATTATAGGAAAAAATATAGATTGAGTGACAAATATGGCAAGTAATCTCAGTATCGATAATTAAAAAGAACTCACTTTTGCAAGCTATGCAAATTCAACGGTGCATTAACTTTTTGTACAAATTGCGAAAATGTAAGCGAAACTACATAATCCAAGACAAAAAATCAGAAAGAGAATAGGAACCATTCCCTTTTTAGGTGCGCTATCCATGCACCTCAACTGGCAAAACACAACACGCATGAGATTCGCTATGATTGCCAAATAATAAAAGCTTGCAAAAAACACTCCAACCATCACAGGGAAGACAACAACAGAATTAAAGAAAACATCAAAAAAGGTCTACTCTTACAGCATTCTACTCAATCACAAGAACGGCCATCATACCTCACTCTCAAAGATGGACCATTGGGGTCCCTTGCATAGAGCTGGATTCCCGACAGGTAAGGCACGTAGTATTGAACTACCTCGTCCATCTCATTGATCAATAGCGGCACCCCAGCACCATATGCGCTCCACTCATCGAACGCATCCGAGAGGTCCTCTAGGAAGAAGGACGAATACACAGCTTCCGGATGCCGCAAGGCCCTTTGGCTCTTCTGCAACCAAAATCCGCATGAGCAAACAAACCCCCGTGGAAAAAAAACTAAAAGGCTCCATTTTTTCCCACTAGACCGACCTTGGCAAGGTGAGGAACTCTCATGACAGGGGTAGTGGACTCAAGGAACCGATCCAAATTGCTCCCTGGGGGTCTGGGCGGCGAGGACGGCGACGGCGAGGACGCAAACGACGCCGACACCCGTGACGACGAGTCGTCGGACTCCGCGCGGCTCTCAGCATCGCGAAGCTCCGCGGTCGCGGGCCGCACCCGTGGCCGCACCGGACGCTGTTGCTGCGGGGGCCGTTGCGGTCTTTGCTGCTGCTGCTGCTGCTGCTGTTGCTGCTTCTGGCGCTGCTGCTCGAGGTGGCGCATCTGAGGGGGGTGGTAGAAGCGGTCGACGCCATGGGCGCTGCTGCTGCGGGAGGAGGAGGAGGAGGCGACGGAGCCCACCATTGCGGGAATGGCGGAACCCTAGAAGGGGGGCGGGGATTAGGGTTTTCCGACGGGGATCTGCGGGGGGAAGGGGATTGGTGGGGGATTCGGGAGGGGTTTTGGTGTTTGGGGTTCCGAAGAAAAGGGGGGAGAGGAAAGGGGGAGAAAAGGGACGGCGAGAAGGGGGAGATTGCATGCAGCAGGCGATGGCCGTGGTGGTGGTGGAGGTGGCGGGGGGCGTGGTTGGGTCAAGGCGTGGTGGGAATGGACGCACCGCGAAGGGGGGTCCGAGGGTGCGGAGGGGGGTATTTGAAATGGGAGGGGAACGTTGGGGGCTTCGAGTGGGTAAAATAGTTGGTGGGAGGGGAGAATCGTGATTGGTGGTTGCGGGATTATATAAAAGATATGGGATAATGTTAAATGTTTTTTTTGCTGTCGATGTCCTTGTGTTATTTGGAAGTTTTTTCTTCAGGCGATGAAATTTCTAGAATCATTCTTTTTAGGTCCTCATAGTTCTCTTTTCGTTATTTGTCTTGGTCTCAACTAAGGATGCAAACGGTTACGGATATATCCGTATCCGATCCGTCACCATATCCATTTTATATGTATTTTGACATCCGTATCCATATTCATTTTAAAATGGATACGGATATGGATATCATTTTTACATCCGCAAACATCCGTATCCGTATATCCGTTTTAGTATGTAAATATAGTCATAGATTTATTTTTAACCATTTTATAACATAATTTTATACCTTCTTTTATCTTATTTGTTTATTTGTTATGATACAAATATATTTATTATTATATCACATGTTTTGCATCTAATTCGTATATATTTAAGTTGATTCTATATAATATTTCTAACATTACTCATATGTGATCAATATCCGTTTCAAATCCGTACCCGTTTTGTAAGAATATGGTATGATAGTTTTCATATCCATCAATATCTGTATCCGCATCTATATTCGTATTCAAAAACGGATAAGAATACAATAATACATATATCCGTATCCGTCCGTTTGCATCCCTAGTCTCCACTCACAAAGAGGACAAGCGAGATCCAGAATTGTACGTGGAGAATGTATTAGGAACAGCTCCAGAAATGGGAGGGTTGCTGTGTAAATTACCAAGAGAGTGCTCCCATACTGGTTTTAGGGAAATGGTTGTTGGGATTTTTTCTACGTGGAATTGTGGAATTGTGGAGAATTAATTCCGGTCTTTGCTTTGAAATTGAGATGACCTCAAGTTTGAATGAATTGTTGCTCTGGAAATAATAATTAGCAAATGACGCTTGGAAAGATGTCCCGACACGAGGACAAAATCAAGTGGAACTGAAATTCTGTATGGTATTTATTGCAAAAAAGGTGGCAAACATCTTGTGTCTGAGTGCGCAACTTTTCTCCTCCCTCCGTTGTTTCCATGGTGATGGGGGAGAGGGACCTAAATGTAAGAAATCTAAAACAAGGAGAATGGTTTCAGTAAAAGAAACCTTCGTTTTATCTATTATGCCCATTATGAGTATTGTGGCCATGGACAAGTGGACAAATTTGATTGGTTGTTTTTTCCGTATGTTGTTAATTTATCATTTGATGTCATCGGAGTGGCAAAATAATAGTATGCAGCTGTGTATTGGGGAGGCCTTTGGACCCTAATATAGAATAAGACGATACTTTCCATTATTTTAATGTTGTTAAAGCACGTGATCCTTTATTAAAATAATAAGGTATTCACTGCAAATAAAATAGAATGGATCTATAGTTGTATTTTATTTAAATACGTTTAATATTTAATGATGATATTATTCATAGTGAAATTATTTTGGGATATTTATACCTATAACTCTGTGTAATTACCCAGAAACCCTCTATAATCACGAATTACACTTATGACTCTGAATAAATACTCCATTTTACATGTATAACCTTCTGTTAGTTTAGTTCATTAACTCAACCATACGAGTGAGTTAATCTAACTAATCCATGATCTAAAGGTTAGGATTGATCAAAATAAAAAAAAGAAAAGAATTTTCTTGTAGGTGGAGGCGAGCTTGCAGAGAGGGGCTTGCAAGCAGGGGTTCTTGCTGGCAGAGGTGGTTGAGGGGAGGGGAGCTAGCAGCCGGAGGCAGAGCACAATGGTGGAGGCTGGCGGGGTTCGATGCTGGTGGAGGAGACGGGGGAAGGGGTGCTCGCTAGCGACAATGGTGGAGGTTGGGGTGCTAGGCCTCCACGACGAGGGTCAATTCCACAGGGGGTTTATTGCTGGCTAGCGGAGGCAGTTGGGGGAGGGGGGCTTGCAGCCGGAGGCGGTCACGTGGTAGAGGTTGGCGAGGATCGGTGCTGGTGGAGGCGGTGGGGGGAGCGGCGGCGACGATGGTGGAGGCTGGGGGTTGGGCTTCCACGGTGGGGGTCACTTCCACGAGGGGGGAGGGGGCGACGATGGAAGAGGCTAAGGTTCCACAGGGTGGGTTCTTGCTGGCGGCGGATGGTGGAGGTTAGCGGAGGGGAGGGGAGGAGGAGATGGGTCGGGGGAAGGGGGGTCGGTAGCGGAGGGGGATTGCTTGGGGTTCCACGGGCAAGGCAGGGGTTACTTCCACGAGGGTGGGTTCTTACTAGCGGCGGATGGTAGAGGCTGGCAGAGAGGAGGAGGAGGTGGGTCGGCTAGGGAAGGGGGAGTTCGACGGAGGAGGTCGGCTGGGAGGGGGAGGGTTGCATGGATGGAGGATGAAGGGGAGGAGGAGGTTGGCGAGCGGGCGGTTGTCTAGTTGGAGGAGGAAGGGGAGTGGTAATTCGTAAATAATGGGAACATAAAGGGTATAAATTGTAAAATAATTAACAAATATCGTTATAGTTAATGGAAAATTAGATGGAAGTTAGCATGAGGTTATGTGTGTAAGAACTAAGCACTATTCAGGGTCATGGGTGTAATTCGTGATTATAAAGATTTTCTAAGGTAATTACGAAATTACTTAGTTTATGGGTGTAAATATCCTAATTATTTTTTATACTTGAAATCAATGATAAATGTCAGGTCCATTGTTGTATCATTAACAACGTCTTAAAAAATACCATTAATGATAGTGTAAATAGCAGCGCTGCTTAGTTGTTATTTTTCAAAATTTAGTTAAATGTCGCTAATTTTTCAGTTGAAAAATTAGCAACTATTAGTTAAATTTTTGAAAAGTAGCAATGAATAAGCTTGTTATATACATATATCACATTATTCATTAATTTCACATATAAAAGTTAAATCCGCAACAAAGAATATCGTCGTTATATATATATATATATATATATATATATATATATATATATATATATATATATATAACAGTATATGATAAAAATGGCTGATTTCAAAAATAACGTTGGCAGATTTCAAAAATAACGTCATTATAGATTGATATTGTTGTTGAGAGTATAGCATATTTCATCATTTATATATCTTCTAAAATCTTCTAGGGTTGTTTGATGTGGATATCATTCCTTTGTTATGAGATATGGCTACAGTATCTCTGGATAAGCGGTCCAATTATGATTATATCGTTCATTATATCTCAATGTATAGTATTTATTCATTTAGGGTTCGTTTGGTTGCAGGGTTGGATTGGGTTGGGTACTATTCACACGGCTGGGTGAATAGTAAACTGTGAGGAGGGGGTACCCCTGTGAATAGTACCTAACCCAACCCAACCCTGCAACCAAACGAACCCTTATTGTCCTTTAAATCAACCGAATAAAAACGGGTGATATAGCTCACTTATCTCTTGTCTCGTCGTATTTCTCATCCCTCGTCCAAAAGGGTAGGCTTGATATTAATAAGTATCATTTATTGTCAATCTTGATGTTAGCAAAAAGGAAATTAAACTGGAGCTTCTAAGGAAATTCGATGATCAACATATGATTGGTGACTAATTGCCTAGTTTAGATTCTGACGCTAGTCTTCCAATTTCTATAAACAAAATTTTGGCTATTTTTTTGTTTAACATCGAACAACATAGAACCTCCAAAATACTAGTATTGGACATTACATACGTACATACTGCATATATAGCTATTATAAAAGATGAAGTTTAACCATCTTGTTTGAAAGGACAACTTGGATCAATAATCAAAATATTTAATGTGTATTAAATGGCAATATCATCCCATTTTCATTCAGTGGAAGATTAGATATAGACTAAATGTGTGTGTACACACACAAAATGTCTATTTTTTTAAAAAGAAATGTATAAAAATAGCACATGTAGTGGAATCTATAGGTAAGCACTGTCCTTTTGGGATTTCAAATACTTAATTTTAAAACTATTTTTTATTCTATATTTAGAAATAATACAATTGGATATTTAGAAACATTACAATGGGTTTATAATGATTTTTTAAATTTATACAGAAGCACTGTCCTTTTAAGTAACATTACCTACATTATGCATGTTTTCCGCAATGGGGCTGTCCCGTGCCTTTTTTTCATAATTTTTTATTTCTTTAAAATATCACCGTGTATAATCTCGTCAGAACTGTAGACTTTTATGCCATCCATCTAGAACATGTAATTTTAACGGTTAAACATTGTTGTAATTGACTTGTTCTATATTGAAGACATAAGAGTCTCTGTTTCTGACAAAAATCGAATGACATATTGGAGGGATATACATGATGATATTTTTCAAAAAATAAAAAAATAAGGAAAAAAGTGTGGGGGCATTCTTATTATATATATATATATATATATCGGGAAAATGACTGCCTGGGGGAGCTAACTTGGCTCCCCCGTCTCATTTTCCTCATTTTTTTAAATGAATTTATGAAAATCCATCAGTATATCTCTATATTATGTCAATCGAGTTCCATGATAAACAGAGACTCGTACAGCCTCCATCGAGACAGTCATTTTCTAACGGTCACAGAATTATTGAAATCGACCCCGTATGGATGGAGAACGTATGAGTATCTGTTTCGCACAAAATTTGAATGACTTAATACAATGATATAATGACGAAAATCCACATAAGTATTTTTCAAAAAAAATGAGGGAAATGGGACAGGGGAGCCAAGTTATCACCCACTAGGGTGCAGCCCCATTTTATCCTATATATATCGTAAAATGGGCCTGCCCCTCGGGGAGCTAACTTGCTCCCCTCGTCTCATTTTCTCCGTATTTTTTATTTTTTATTTTTTTGAAAAATGTTTCCAGGATTTTAATTAGTATATCTCTATATCTTGTCATTCAAATTCCGTGCGAAACATAGACTCCTACATCCTCCATCTAGACGGGGTCGATTTCAACGATTCGGCGGCCGCTAAAAATGACTGTCTAGATGGAGTCCATAGGAGTCTTTGTTTCTCACGAAACTCGAATGACATAATACATGGATAAGGTGAGGAATTTTCATGGATTCATTTTTCAAAAAAATAAAAAAATGGAGAAAATTGAGCAATAGCCAAGTTAGTTCCCAACTGGTAGCCCCATTTTACCCATATATATATGGGGTTGGGAGCATGCTCCCACGTGCATGTAATTTTACATGCACCGGGACCTATATCTTGCACGAGATTTTACTTTTTCTTGAAAATATCACTATGTATATTCATCTATATATCACTCTAATATGTCATTTGAATTTCGTCAGAAACAGAGACTCGTATACCCCCTCCATCTAGAACGTGTCGACTACAATAATTTTAAGATCATTAAAATTTCTCGTTCTAGATGGAGGGCATATGAGTCTCTGTTTCTGACGAAATTCGAATGGTATATTGGAGGGATATATAGATGAATATACATAGTGATATTTTCCAAAAATGTACAAAATCGTGCAAGATATAGGTCCCGGTGCATGTAAAATTACATGCACCTGGGTGCATGCTCCCCAACCCCTTGGTTGCAGGGTTGGGAAGGGCTGGGTTGGGCTGGGTTGGGATGGGTGAATAGTAATCTGTGAGGAGGAAGTACCCTTGTGAATAGTAACCAGGGTTGGGCCAACCCTGCCCAACCCTGCAACCAAACAGACCCATAGGGTTAAATGGGGCTGCCCCCTGGGGGAGCTAACTTGGCTCCCCCCGCCCCATTTTGCCCAATTTTTTATTTTTTATTTTTGAAAATTTCTTCCGTGGAATTTCATCACTATATCCTTATATTATGTCATTAAAATTTCGTGCGAAACAGAGACTTCTACGACCTCCATCCAGAGTCCCAGATAGTAATTTTTTAACGGTAACATAATTGCTAAAAACGACCCCATCTGGATGGAGGTTGTAGGAGTCTTTGTTTGTATGAAATTTGGACGAAATGGGGCGGGGGGAGCCAAGTTAGCCCCCCCCCCATGGGGGCATCCCCATTATATATATATATATATATATATATATATATATATGTCATTCAAATTCCGTACAAAACAGAGACTCCTAGACCTCCATCCAGATGGGATCGTTTTTAGCAATTATGTTACTGTTAAAAAATGACTATCTGGATGGAGGCCGTATGAGTCTCTGTTTCGCATAAAATTTTAATGACATAATATAGGGATATAGTGATGAAATTCTACGGAATAAATTTTCAAAAAAAAACGGGCGAATTGGGGTGAGGGATCCAAGTTAGCTCCCCCCCAGGGGGCTGCCCCATTTAACCCTATATGTATGTATGTATGTATGTATGTATGTATGTATGTATGTATGTATGTATATGAGGAAAGGAAGCCTACTTCACGAAGTATGTAACCTTACCTACTTCATGCTTCTTGTTTCATCACTTTTTATTTTTTGGAAAATACCACCATGAATATTCGTAAGTATATCTCTCTAATATATGTTATTACAGTTTCGTTAGAAACAGATATTCCTATACTGACATGTTCTATATGTAGGGTATAGGATCCGACGAAATTAGAATGGCATATTAGAGGGATATAATAATGAAAATCAATTATGGTAAAAATAGCAGAAAAATGAGCATGAAATAGGTAAAGTTACCTACTTCCTATTTCATAAAATAGGTAAAGCTACCTACTCCATGAAGTAAACTCTCTTTTGTCTCTCTCTTTCTCTCTCTATATATTGACCATCGAGCTTTTGTTAGCATATAGCTTCTAATTGCAGGGAGAAATGAGGGGAAAACCTTTATATAATGTGGAGAGAGCCTTGGAGAGAGAACATGGGAGTGGAGAGAGGGGGTGAAATCTTGAAAAAAGGGAGATTGAAAAATAAGGGGGAGAAAAGGTGAAATCTTCTAAGAATATACCTTTTAAGAATATACCTTACTAGTGTATGATCCCGCGCTTCGCGGCGGGTTGGAACGCATACAATCATTTGTAATATCTTTAAAATTATAGAAATTAAGCAAGATTTCAAATCAAATAATGAGGGTTGTCTAAAATACATTAAATATCTTTTCAATTATATTAAAGCCTCATATGGTCTCACCTACACAATATTGCGACCCAATGATGTAGCTATATTGAGGTGGTAGACAATATATGTGAAAACAGAAGAGAATGATTGTAATATGCGTTTTGTACACTATGCCTTTGAATGTGATCAACTGTTATTTCAAGGAAATATTGGATTTATAGTATTCACACTTTACAGACACCAGAGTCAATAGATTCGCCTTAATGCAATGATTTTATTGAAACTTGTTGTGTTTATATCAGAGACCATCTTGTAAAAAAAAAGAAGCAAGAAAGATCTCTGTCGCGGCACGTTCCGGTTTAGCGGGACGGGTCGTGACAACTTGTGGTATCAGAGCAATGGTTTTAGGACCTTAAGCAAGAATTACATTAGGAGTTAATCTATAGTCATGGAAGACAAGTTAGTTATCAAAATTTGATTTGAACTTTGAAGAAAATCGACGTTATAAGTCTTGAGGATATCTAGAATCATTATTGGAGGATTTATGTTAATGAAGGATCTAATTGAGTTTTTATTTAGGAAACAATGACAGTAGAGCAGCCACACACGACCACACAAGGCCCTAGTCACGAGAATAATAACAATAACAACGTGTACGACACGTTGACCTTGATAGCTCAAACACTAGGAGGCATGGCTGCCCACTCAGTTAAAAGACATGAGTTTGAGCACCAGTTACCATTTGAACATGTAAAGAAGTTGGGAGAGAACTATTTGTAGGAGACAGTGACCCAAAGGAAAATAGAAGACTAAACAGAGTGACTGTCCATAATAACTATCCTCTGCCCAGAATAGATGACTTATTTGACCAATTACAAGGGGCCTCTGTATTTTCCAAAATTGATTCGAGATCTGGCTATCATCAATTAAAGATTAGAGGAGAAGATGTCCCTAAAACTGCATTCCGAACCCGATATGGGCATTATAAATTCCTAGTAATGCCCTTTGGATTGACAAATGCCCCAGCTGCTTTTATGGACTTGATGAATAGGGTTTTCAGTCCATATCTGGACAAGTTCGTGATCATATTTATGTAGTATATTCTAAAACAGAGGAAGAACATAGTGAACATTTGAGAATTGTACTTCAAACTCTGAAGGAACATCAATTATATGCAAAGTTTGATAAATGTGAGTTTTGGTTAAGGAATGTTGCATTTCTAGGCCATGTCATATCTGGAGAAGGAATAACATCAAAAATAAAAAGCGGTTCTTAGATGGGAACGACCGATAAATGCATCAGAAATCCGAAGTTTCTTGGATTAGCTGGGTATTATCGAAGATTTGTTGAAAACTTTTCTAGAATTGTCGTACTATTAACTCAAAAGAATGTGAAGTATAGTTGGGACGAAGAATGCGAGAAGAGTTTTAAGGAACTCAAGAGTCGTCTCACCTCAGGACCTATACTTAGCTTTCCTTCAGGGAAAGGTAATTATGTAATCTATAACGATGCCTCAAGACAAGGGATGGGATGCGTCTTAATGCAGAATGATAAGGTGATTGCTTATGCTTTTAGACAGCTAAAACAACATGAGTTAAATTACCCAACTCATGACCTTGAGTTAGCTGCTATAGTATTTGCCTTAAAAATCTGGAGACACTACCTATATGGAGAAACTTGTCGAATCTTTACGGATCACAAGAGTTTGAAATATATTTTCTCTCAGAAAGAGTTGAATTTAAGGCAAAGAAGGTGGTTAGAGCTAATCAAAGATTATGATTGTTCCATAGAATATCATCCGGGAAAAGCCAATGTCGTAGTTGATGCTCTCAGTAGAAAGTCTAATGGTCAGCTATCTCACTTAAAAGGAGAATATTATCAGTTGAAAGAGTTACGTGCAAAGTTAACCATAAATAGCTCCGGAGCCTTATTAGCATCCCTACAAGTGAGACCCATACTATATGATAAAATTAAGGAGGCACACGACCATGATTCTGAAATCAATAGAATGATTGAGAAGATTAAGGAAGGAGATGAAGCTGGGTATACAATAGATGGTCAAGGGGTCATATTCTTTAAAGGAAGATTGTGTGTTCCGAAGAAATCTGATATAAAGACTGAGATTTTGGAAGAAGCACATAACTCCATGTATACCATGCACCCAGGAAGTACTAAGATGTATAGAACACTTAAGAGTTACTATTGGTGGTCTGGTATGAAGAGAGAGATTGCAGAGTATGATTCTAGATGTCCTATATGCCAACAAATTAAACCAGAGCGTTTGAGACCAGCGGGGACATTACAGCCACTTCCAATACCAGAATGGAAATGGGAACACATCACTATGGATTTTGTTATAGGATTTACAAGGACCCGTCGAGGTCACGATGCAATATGGGTCATAGTGGATAGATTAACTAAGTCTGCACATTTCATAGCCATTAACATGACATACAGTCTAGACCGCTTGGGAAAGATCTTTGTTAATGAGATAGTTAGCCGTCATGGGGCTCCTGTGTCAATTATTTCTGATAGAGATCCACGATTTACTTCTAAACTTTGGCCAAGCTTACATAAAGCCATGGGAACAAAATTAGCATTTAGTACTGCCTTTCATCCTCAAACAGATGGGCAATCAGAACGGACTATCCAGACTCTAGAAGACATGCTTAGAGCTTGTGCACTGAGCTTCAAAGAAAGCTGGGATGAACGTCTCTCACTTATAGAGTTTGCATACAATAACAGCTATCATACTAGTATTGGGATGGCACCTTATGAAGCATTGTATGGAAGACCATGTAGAACACCTATCTGTTGGAGTGAGGTTGGAGAACGAAAATTGGTTCAACCTGAACTAATACAAAGCACAATAGAAAAAGTTGAGGAAATCAAGAGATGCTTAAAGGCAGCGCAAAGCAGACAGAAAAGTTATGCAGATAAGCGAAGGAGAGACTTAGAATTTCAAGTGGGAGACCATGTGTTTCTAAAAGTATCTCCATGGAAAGGCCTAATCAGATTTGGGAAGAAAGGGAAACTAAGCCCTAGATACATTGGCCCTTATGAGATCACAGAGAGAATTGGTAGTGTGGCATATCGTCTTCGACTTCCAGCTGAACTAGCAAGGATACATGATGTCTTTCATGTCTCCACACTTCGAAAGTTTATTTCAGATCCAACCCATATGATACAACCTCAAGATATTCAATTGAAGGAAGATCTTTCATACGAGGAGGTTCCTGTGGAAATTCTAGATTATAAAGTACAAGAGCTTCGTACAAAGAAGATTCCTTTAGTTAAAGTTTTATGGACGAGTCACGCAATAGAAGAAGCCACATGGGGACGAGAGGAAGAAATGAGATCTCAATATCCCCACTTATTTTCAAACTAGCAAAGGTACTTAAATTTCGAGGACGAAATTTATTGCAAGTAGGGGAGAATTGTAATATGCGTTTTGTACACTATGCCTTTGAATGTGATCAACTGTTATTTCAAGGAAATATTGGATTTATAGTATTCACACTTTACAGACACCAGAGTCAATAGATTCGCCTTAATGCAATGATTTTATTGAAACTTGTTGTGTTTATATCAGAGACCATCTTGTATAAAATTGAACTCCAAAAGGTTCTTTGAATTGTGTAGCACATCAAAACATAGTACTACATCTAGTAATCTGGATTTTTGGTAGTACCTTATAAGTAGTAGAAGCCACTACTTGCAAAGTGCCCATAATGTTATAGATTTATACTCATTAGGCATAATCACATCATTAAGACTAATTAAGCATGATTAGTGCTAATTACCCGTCACTAGTGATAATTAAGTATCATTAGCATTGATCACATCATTAAGACTAATTAAGCATGATTAGTGTAATTACCCGTCATTAGTGATAATTAAGCATTATTAGCATAGATTTATACTCATTAGCTATAATCACATCATTAAGACTAATTAAGCATGATTAGTGCTAATTACCAGTCATTAGTGATAGTTAAGCGTCATTAGCATAGATTGATACTCATTAGCCATAATCACATCATTAAGACTAATTAAGCATGATTAGTGCTAATTACATTAGTGTTAATTAAGCATCATTAGCAAAAGTAGGACACATGGAGTGGAAATCATGGGACACGTGTCGTTTTATAGTCAGGACAAGTGTCAAAACCTCAGTAGTGCCATGTGTCATTATCCGAGACTAACACATGTCACGGTGTAGTCTTTTGCTTGGGCAACAAGTAAACTCATGGATAAGCCAAGCCTATTACTTAGGCAACAAGTTTTCTTATGATCATGCCATGTGTCATGCCATGTGTCTTCATACATGGTTAAAAAACAACATGTGTCATGGAACCTCCCTTACATGCTGACACATGTCACACATGTAAAGGGGGTGAAGACCTATAAATACCCATGACCCCCCATACTCCTCACTTCATCCCACGCCCATATCTCCACCTTAGAGCCGCAAGGCCGCCGTGGTTGCGAAGGAGCACGAGAGGAGCCACGGCGAAGCCCTATCGGTGATCGAGAGCGTTTTTTAAAAGCCGTAACGAAGTTCTGTCCGTATCAGGCCGTAGTAATCAAATCTAGGACGGCTATAGAGGGATATTTCACTAAAGAAGCATTTTCGACCCAAGTTAGACAACAATCAGGTGAGGGATTCTCAAGCGCTATTTTAAAGCACTAGTCTTTAGCTTTTATGCATGGTTTTGAATAGCAAGTATGAAATCGTGTTTTCTAAAGCTTTTACGCATGAATTACAAGTACCATACAGTTAATATGAAATCAGGGCTTTAGAACGTATTTCAGATGTCGTTTCATGTGTTTTTATCATGATAGCACCTTTTTAAGCATTTCGTTCGTTGTGGAACAGAAAGCATAAGTTCACTTCTTAGATTTGAGTTTCTATGTAAAGAATTATGTTTTGCACGGTTACTATGCATTATGGATCGGTTTTTAAGTTCCTAATGGTTTTAGCGATCAGAATATGCATGCTATGTCAAGATTGTCTTTTGTTACTGAATTAGTTGTTATGAGAATGAAATAGCAAGTTTACGGATTGATAGTGACAAGAAAATGATCAGAATCAGAAGATAAGCACCACAGTAGCTCTTTTATGCAAATCATGAACTAGCCATTAGATATGGTGATGTCATTAGATATGACCCTGAAACCGCCATTAGATATGGCAAACCATTAGATATGGTATCAAGAGGACTTTGGGTCCGCATTCTGTATACATATAGGCTTTGGGCCGTATGCAGGGTGTTTTTGGTCTTTGGGACCGTCTACGCGTATGACTTAGCTTTGTTTCAGCGTTCATGAGTCAATAAATTAGCCACAGTGGTGATTAGTACAAACAGCTTGATAGTAATGATTATGTTTCAGTTCATCTGCTTTTGAAGTGATTTCAGCGTTTAATTGCAAAAGTAGCATGCTGTTATATGTAATTTCTGTCATAAAGTTTCTTTCAAGCTATTTCACAGTATTCAGCATAAGTTTTTTTCGCCATGATACTCATATTTC
This sequence comes from Ottelia alismoides, assembly GCA_037367405.1. Taxonomy (NCBI): domain Eukaryota; kingdom Viridiplantae; phylum Streptophyta; class Magnoliopsida; order Alismatales; family Hydrocharitaceae; genus Ottelia; species Ottelia alismoides. The sequence continues at coordinate 50,618 of JAZKJV010002365.1, read as the reverse complement.
AGATTTTTAGATATATGTAAAAAGCTTGAGATCCTTTCACTGGGTCTAAGCTCATAAATGGGTTTAGACTCATCCCTTTATATTATAATTATGTACAGATCAGCAGAATCACGACTAGCAGGGAAAAGACCGCCTATACACTAGGAGGAGGTGTCTTTTGCTCTTTGTTGTTTTTGTACTATATGTGTTATTTTGTAAGAAGTTGTAATAGATAGAACTTGTGTAATACACTTCTTGGTGTTGTGAACTTGAAATACAAAGATGTTATGTTTTTGAGATTGCCACATGTTTGCTTGAGGAAAAAAATTAAAGGAAAAGAAAGATCTCTGTCGCGGCACGTTCCGGTTTAGCGGGACGGGTCGTGACAATGATACACATATTTTTTTGGAAAAAATTTGGATACTTGAAAATTATAGATAAATTATATTGATCAGATGTTACAATAGAATAATAAAACAAAGTTTTTTTAAAAAGAAAATAGATAAATTATGACAGTGAAAAGAATAAATCGTTAACAATGTTTAAAAAATAAATCAATTTCAATATATGAAAATACATGCATGCATTTAACAAATAAACAAAAGCATGAAAGTATATAGGGTGATAATATAAACCAACATAACACTCAGTGGGATACCAAATCCGACATCAAGGTAGAATAGTGGAAGAAGGTAGACTATAAAAATAATCAATGAGGTCAATTGATAAACCTTAATTCGAACATAAAATTCGAATTTTGTAGAAATGATAAGCATGCTATGTACACAGTGAAATACGAATGAGTGTATTTGAAGTAAAATCTAAAAAGAAATACCTACATAATCTTTAGAAATAAAATTTTGAAAAAAATACGACAAAATAAATATATGTTACCTATATAGAATCTGTTGCATGCATGACATCTATTTATATGCTTGTACACATAAATCTTTGATAATGATAATTAATTTCCCACAATATATTTATTGTAAGACTTCAATATATATATATATATTATTGATTTTAAATACTTTTAACTTCAAGTTTATTTCTTTTTTATCAATAAGAATGCGTTAATTTTCAGCAACATTTTGAACGTTTTAACATTAAGTTATTCAATTAAAAATGCATAAGCACATGTAGATAATATTAAGACTTGTAAATTTATTTTTTAAAAAAATTATATAATTTTACAATACTAAGAAAGAGGAATGCTAAAGTAGACTTTCTTTTGCATTATCATTGATACTTATATTCATAGCTCACATTTCAAAAGCAACACTAAGAAAACATAAACATCACCGTGGTCAAAAAAGTTATTTATATATAATTTCTACGGTAAACAAAATATCAATATAATTAAATTTGAAATTACTTTTTATATATTTTAATTAAAGAAAAATATATAATATTTTATAATCTACAAAAATAAAGAATTAGATATTTATGGAAAAGATAAATGCATCATACAATATAATGAATTGATATTTAATTTTTTAAAAAAATGCACATACGATGGAGTTTATTTATATGAATGTATTGAAAATCCTTCTCGATAGGGATAGTGAAATATCAATATTTTTAGTAATTTATAAATGAAATCATACAAAAGATACGTATGCAATATAGAACTTTTCAAACTCATATACGGGAAAATCCAATATAAGAGGAATATGTGTATTATTTAATACATGATGGTATGATTTTGAAAAAATTACCAGTAAAAAATATGGCAAAGCAAGAATACTTTTCATCATCCATACAAAAATCCCACAATTGGAATGACTGAGATCAACCAGATAAAATCTTAAAATAAATATTTGAAATATAAATCTAGGTAATTAGTTAAAGACAATGCTCTAAATTTGTATAACAATATTTATATTTTTCTATGGAAGGTTCGTGACCTATACAGGAAAATATAGAAAGTAAACAATTTAACTGTTATTATAATATATTCAGACAGAACAACGAATATGCTTAATATTTTCAATGTATGACATAAATCTTATTTCTCTACTATAGTGAATATCTTGTTTACAAATAAATTTATAAATATAACCGAGATCAACCAGATAAAATCCTAAAATAAATATTTGAAATATAAATCTAGGTAATTAGTTAAAGGCAATGCTCTAAATTTGTATAACAATATTTATATTTTTCTATGGAAGGTTCGTGACCTATATAGGAAAATATAGAAAGTAAACAATTTAACTATTATTATAATATATACAGACAGAACAACGAATGTGCTTAATATTTTCAATGTATGACATAAATCTTATTTCTCTACTTACAGTGAATATCTTGTTTACAAATAAATTTATAAAATATAAAATTTTCATTTATTTATTTTTTATGCATAGTTAAATATATTAGTTGAGGTATTCTTCTTATCAACAAATATTTTCATGACTTTTATAATAGATTTTACTTAACTTTAGATATAAATGGCTAATTAATATCATATTTATTTTGATCAAATATAGGAGAGAGAGAGGCTTCAAACGCATATGTATTCCAAATATAGGAGAGAGAGAGAGAGTTTGTGAGAGAGAGGGTGTGGGGATTTAAATGAGAGAGAGAGTTTGTGAGAGGGGGAGATCGTGTACGGGAATATAAAAAGATGAGAGGGGGAAGAGATGGGTGCGTATGAAAGAGAGAGGGGAGAAATGGAGAGGAGAGAGGGAGAGAGAATGAGTCGATAGAGAGAAAGAGGGAGAGAGAGTACTGGTCGAGAGAGGGGGGAGTGAGTGGAGAGAGAGATAAAGAGGGGGAGAATGAGTGGAGAGATGGCAGACGGGAGAAAGAAAGGAGAGAAACGGTAGGAGATGGGACGGGGGCGTGCGGAGGGAGACTGGGGAGAGCCACATGTCAGACTAAGAACAAATGAGGGATGAAAAGGGAGAGAGCCATGTGTCGTCATGAAAGAAAAAGCTGGAAGAGCCCAGCTTTAGTATATAGTATAGATGTCCCGACGAGGACGGTTACATGTGTGTGGAAAGTAAAGAGTTTTTCGTTTGAGAGTGGATAGAAAAGGTGGTATCAAATAAAAAAGAGATTTTTTTATACTTGCCCCCTTATGAGTTTTTTTAATAATAATTATGTCGTTGGCTTTTTTGAATTATATTGTGTCCTAATAAATTGGCAAAGCTTTCTCCCACTTTAAGTAGAGTTAACTATATTGATCTTATCAATTCTATATAGAAAGATACAACTCTCGTTATTTTGATTATGTAGATTATATCCATAAAGTTATTCTCGTTATTTACGATGATTTATGGAATACAATACTACAATACTTTTAACCACCACCAAACATAATCATAAGTATTTATCGAATAGTATTATAAACAATAACACGCTATGTATTATTATCGTTTTTGTTACGTCCCGTACCTCGAAATACGGGAGAAATTGTGGAAGTATCCCAAGATTATGAATTTTTCGAGTCCAAGAACGAGTCAAATGCTCAAAAATCCATTAACCGTAATCAGAATGTCATACATAATGAAATAATTAAAGGAAAATTTACCAATAAAAAGACTCATAAAATCTGAACTGCATGAAAAAAATTACCAATAAATTCCATACAATGACTCAAGAACTACAATAAAGTAATGACTCCTCAATCCAAGTGACCGGCTACACTCCTCTCCTCGCTAAGCTTCAATGTTTGTGGTAAATTTTCAGTCAAACGAATGTTGTAATACCCAAAGCCTCAAATACAATACTACAAAGGAATGCAAACGGTTATGAAAATATCCGTATCCAATCCGTCACCGTTATTCATTTTATAAAGATTTTGACATCCATATCCCTATCCATTTTAAAACGGATACGAATATGGATATCGTTTTGATATCCGCAAACATCCATATCTATTTTCGTATATAAATATAATCATAGATTTATTTTTAACCCTATATAATAAAATTTTATACCTTCTTTTACCATATTTGTATCATTTTAATGATACAAACACATTTGGTAAATTTATATCATTTGTTCTTCATCCAATTCGTATATATTTAAGTCGATTCTATAGAGTATTTCTAACATTACTCGTATACGCTCATTATCCGTTTTGCATCCGTATCCGTTTTTTAAGGATATGGTAAGATAGTTTTAATATCCATCAATATCTATATCAGCATCCGTATTCATATTCAAAAACATATAAGGATATGGTAATACTTATATCTGTATCCGTATCCGTCCGTTTGCATCCCTGGTACTACATCTAAAACTCGCAAAGTATGGGTATTGGTTATAAGTGGGGGGTTACTACTTAACAACCTGGACTTAAAGTGGTTGTCAACATGTATAATCGAGCACGAACCCAGCATGTTGTCAGAGTCAATTTCCCCCGTTAAAGGACCAAGGAACTAAATCAAAAAATTATAAATTCAATATGTCAAGTCCAATCTTGTTATCAAACGTACTAGACAGAGAAATGCTTATATAAAGACCACTCATAAGTCACACCCCCACTGAAGTGGATTAATAATAGGGTAAAATGGGGCTGCCCCCTTGAGGGGGAGCTAACTTGCCCCCCCTCCCCCGTCCCATTTTCTCCGTTTTATAAAATTTTTTGAAATTTTTTCCGTGGATTTTTATCAATATATTCCTATATCATGTTATTAAAATTTCGTGCGAAGTTAAGACTCATATGGCCTCCATCCAGGTGTGGTCATTTTTAGTAATTCTATTACTGTTAAAAAATGATTGTCTGGATGGAGGCCGTATGAGTCTCTATTTCGCACGAAATTTTAATAGCATAATATAATGATATCGTGATGAATATTCACGGAAGAAATTTTCAAAAAATAAAAATAAAACATGGGCGAAATAGCGCGGACGAGCCAAGTTAACTCCCCCTCAAGGCAGCCACATTAAACCCATAATAATAACCTACTTAAAATGGCAAAGTGGCATCATGCTCATATAAAGTCATTGCCACGTCACCACTGCAATCAGAACATGGACATTCTCCGGTGGTGGAACCCCAACAGAGGTTGCATCTAAATCATGGCCCATCTCTCCATCTTGACAGCATGGATTTTGTCTTCTCTCCCTTTTTCCAATTAGATTCAAGTAATTCCATTTAAAGCTGCAATCTTATGTTGTAAGCAAATCATAGTTGACTTCCATGGATTTTTTCTTCTTTTTTATTTCAATTATATATTCCAGTTCCGCTTCCGTTCACGCTACAATCATCTTATTTTACACGACTTTTTTACGCTTGGCTCCGTATGATTCTGTAATTACAATTATATCTCTATCTTTTTTGCACTAGTGTTTATGTATTCTTAGGAGACGTTCAATTCAGGAATAAACAGGAATAAAGATAAAGAATAAGGGAAAAAAAAGGATATATTCTCTGTTCGGCTAGAAAGATAGGAAGAATGAGAATAACGTGGAATAAGGGTAGGTAATGTGGAATACATATAAGAATAAAGGTGGAATAAAGTGAAATAATGAGGAATAAAGATGAAGAATAAGGAGAAAAAGGGTATATTCTCTGTTCGGCTGGAAAGATATGAATAATGAGAATAATGTGGAATAAGGGTAGGTAAGGTGGAATACATATAAGAATAAATGTGGAATAAGGTGAAATAATGAGATGTGAATAGGAATAGCCGTAGTCTTGCGAATCGCACTTGATGGAGAATAAACCCTTTTTTCTAGTGCTTTAGAAAATTCAAAGTACTGTCCTTCTATTATTACACTTATGTCCCTATTACCTTGAAAGGAGGGTGAATTTTATAAGAATGGGGGGGAAGGGGGCGCACAAATGTTACAGCAAATCATGTAGTTGGTTGGATTGTTGGAGAAATCGAGTGGAATATAAGCTTGGAACTGCCAAACTATTGTTCGGGCTTTGGAAGAAAATTTGTGAAGCATACAATGAGCATTTTCTCTTAGGAATGGAAATGGATGCTGACATATGCGAACATCCTCACATTATATTCCAAAAATTACTATAAATATTTATATTCAAATATTAATCAAATACGAATCGGATATGGATATCTGATGTAAAAAAATCCGACTATGAAAATGGTAACAACAAAGAAAACGGATTCAAATTCGAATAGGTGCATCCCATCAACCTCTGACAACTACCATGCCTCTTTGCCTCGACAACTTCATAAAAATCATAACAGGACAAACCTCATGTAGGTTTCAACTCCCTCAACAACTATATCTATAGAACATCCCCTTCGCTATAACTTTAATCGATTGGATAAATATTTTTATCACGATATTCATATAAATTTTAATGTTATCTTTTCTTTAATCACTTTATTCTGGCTACTAATTCGATTCAAGTTCCTAAGTTATCTTTGTTCGATCATTATTTATTCATATCCTACCTTAAGCTAATCAATGTTCATATTCCTTCTTTATTCGATCTAAATTCGTATTGGATTGCTTTCCAAGAATGTTGAGTTGGACTCGAGTATGGCGAGGAAGCCATGAGTATGGGAGGAAGTTCAGTTCTTTTGGCCTTGCTCTTTAGATTCATCCTCTTCTTGCTTGAGGATATTGAACTCTGATAAGCATAACTTTGGCTCCTTCATGGTGCTACTTTAGAAAGGAGTTCATGCGTCGGCCTCTACCTCTCCCCCTTCCTCCAAACCTAACATAGTTAAAACCGATGAACTATTGGTCAATGCGAAGGCTTCGGATCCCTTAAGAACTAGTAGAGACTGTCTGAATCTTATGATTTCAAATATAGTATCGAATCCCCTTCGGTTAGAATAAGGGGTCGAAGGGGAGGTCGGGTTGACTTCGCATATGCTCATTCCAGTGAGGCCATCCCAGCTCGCTTTGATTGCAAAAGGCGAAAAGGAAAAGGATGAAATTTGACTTCTCAAGAGTATGATTTTTTTCAAGAGAAGTTGTCATTCTTCAATATCATGATTGGGTCGAACAAGTCAGACCAAAATCATAAGTAAATATAAAATCAAAATACATTATTGTTCTAGTACATACAACAATCACAATTGGAATCATTCCACCACTTCTTATCGAAGTAAGATTTTCTTCTTCTCGAAGTAACATTTTCATTGCTAGTGGAACGTAAAGTCATGGCTTTTGTGCAACATCGAAAGAGTCCTGATGTAGTGGGATCATTGAAATTGTTACAGCCTCTAGCATATGGTTCAGATTAATTATAAAATGACATAATTCACCATGCACTCCAATGGCTACATTTATGTTAAGCCTGGTCACTCGAGCCATTGTACCTTTTTATTATGATATGGTATTGTCAAATACAAATATAGGACTACTTTATTTGTTTGGCATATCTTTGCTAGGTGCTTATGGAGATGAATATTCAATCTGAATTTGTATCCAATTTTGTTAGGATAAGGTTCCCTAAATCCATATCCGATTAATATTCAACATAGATGAACAGAATACACACATACACACGAAAATAGCCAAATCCGATCCGCATCTGTTTTCATCTATATCTCTTCTTGAATGCAAGGAATGATGAAACTCTATTAAAAACATACACCTTTTACAAAAACGGAGAAAATATAATGCAGTAGAAAGCCGACGAGAGTCCCGCGTCATTGGATTATATTACTTCTCCAAGGCTACCTTTCAAAGCCATGTTTAGTTGGGTTTTTTTGAAAGCCACTGCATTAGAAAGATGCACGCATGCACGTGTGCACACATGCATGGCTGCGTGCGCGCACATGTTTTGCTAAGCAATCGTAACTTTACCCCCAAACATATAAATAATGAACTGAACCTTACAAACTTTAGGATGCCAATGGTGAATTATCCTGAGAGATGTATAGAACTTTACTGATACATTTGGGAACAAGAATGCAGATTTAGCAAGTGAAAACTGAAAAAGACTAAAAAAACTACCTAAAATTCAACAAATAGAATCGATACAGCATACCATATCTTGAAGGACGATACAGATGCGCCCTCCATCACCAAGCCGTATCTGGTCAGCAACCTATGGTCTATAAATGGCTCTCTCCGTAGCTTCTAATACATGGCATAAGAGGATCTGACCTCAGGTTACGAAGACCACTCATTCGCTGTCTCTCATCGTATCCGGGACTGAGATCTTCGAGAAAAGCACTCCTTTGCCCGGCTTCAGAATTGCCGCCATCACCTTCTATATACCCCAATCGCGTAGAGGTCGTTCCAGTTGATGGTGGTGATGCTATTCTCATTCTGCTGTCAGGACTGGAAAGCAAAATCCGAACACGCTGACTTAGTATGCGTCTTGCAGTCAAAGTCAATGCTGAGGGTCCAGAAGCTTGTGCTATACTGCTGTTTTCTATGATAGGTACACGAGAAGACAGGCCCAGATCTGCAACCCTTGAAGCAGATTGCTCCAAGATCTCGTGTAAAGGTGCTGATCTGGTGGGGGTTGCACGTGGAGGTATACGATATAGCCTTTGCAAGAACTCGCGGCGGTTAGATATTGAACCATTTTCACTATCCTGGGCTTGGGAATTAAATTGTCCGCGATCTGCAGATCTGCATCCATTACAATACCAGTCGCCTTCTGGTACTTCGTGGCCAAGGCCGACACAATATGTATGTGCAGGTGAATCACAAAGATCACAAAGCAGCATCAGGTCATCATCCCCGCCATGCAGGCATTCCATGCAGACCACGTGCTCATAAGGATGCAGAAAGCCCCACATTTCTTCTTCAGATGGCTGGTAAACCTGCAACGGCATGTCTAGAGCATAAGGGGACAATGGAGATATTAAAGCTGCAGTGGCAGAAAGTAAAAAATAAACCTCTACCTTAAACAAATTACTCCAAAAAATAAACCTCTACCTTAAACGAATTACTCCCGGTAAGTCACTGCGCTATAGGAACTAGGAAGATAGGAGTCTGGAAACTTTAACAGGGGAAAAGTTGCATATATGCATGTCAAATTCATGCACTTATCACCCAATACAACATGCATGCATATATGCAAGCAGTATATACAAGAAGGTGAAAAAATAAATAGCACAAGCCTCCGGGTAGTTGCCAGGAATAACCCCTCTCTGACGTACACTAGCTTTCTCGTTCATAATCAAGTCCTGCATCCTTGGGAAATTACTTTCCCAATCTCACAGTACTCCTAGAAACACCAATGACAGTTATTATAGCTATAAGCCTTATAATTATTAGGGTATTTCAATTGAGTCAACCATACACAATCTATCAGAATATGATGCATGAATCCTCTCACTTATTCCCTCGTTCCTGTACTGGTTTTAAGACTTCCCCAATCCCTGGTATAGCATGAGCTACACCACAAACCCCAAGCCTTAACATCATATGCTTTCCAGGAGTTACATGAGGAACTCAGGAAGTGACAAGCGGATGGGACAGAGAGCGAGGTGTCCAGAAAGTTTGGGATGGGATGGTAGTGGCATTTGTTAACATAGAGGAGGGAAGGGAGGGATATGGGCAGGTGGTGTAAGAGAAGTGAGTTGGTAGAAATAATTTTCTAAGAGCAATAATGAGAGATGCGTGGAAAAGAGGGTGTGAGCAGGTAGAGAGGCACAAAGATGAGTGGTAGAGAGATTTATTTGATACAAATCAATCAAAATTGGTTTTCTTCAAGATATGCACTCAAAATAGATTGGTGAAGACTAATTTATGGTTCTTGAATGACTATTCAACACAGGTAGTTATCCTTTGGCTTTTCGGAAAAAGACAATTAGCCAAACGTTTAGTTGAGTTATAATTAATCATTCATAGAAGGACAAGACAACATACAATTATATGTGAGGGTCCAGGAACAACACCAAGGTTCACAAACCTTGACATGTAACTGCGCACACTAATGAGTATAAAAAGTTCACAAAAGCCAACTCAGTTGACTTAACGGTTCGTTATTTGGCCTTCTACCAGACATACTAGCATTCAAATCGTACCTTCTCAAAAACCTTCTCTTGCCCAAACTACTGGTCCTCCCTGACCCTCCAGCATTCCTACCTTAATAATTCCTTTCTCGTCTCCTCTCACCCTCTCACAACTACCACAATGTCCCTACCATTGATACATTGTCATCTAAATCGAGAAAAGTCACATGACAATGCTCCTCTACAAGCGTAGCCACACACTTCTTTTCTTTTTACTAAGAAGCTGTAAGATAATCATCCAACATAAGATGTCATCCAAACCCTTCTAAAATGTAACAACACAGAGACTACAACTCTGTTACCGCCTCAACGATACCCAAAATGCATACAAAACATTTGTGAATTGCATCACATTTTCTGTATCAGGTATAAAGACCACTGCATTCCTTTCATGGCAAAGAGTTCCCACAGCTGCTAACTGTCATCTCATATCCTGATGTGTTACTGTTCTGCACATCTGATGCAGATTAAGTTTTGGCACGTCGACGAAATAAATAAAATAATGTGAACGGTGGATTTTTTGGTGGAGAAAATAGAGGGGTTGAGAAAAGAAAACACGCCGGATGCGTGGGGTTGAGGGAAAAGAAGCGCGAAGAACACGCGTGGGGAGAGAGGGAGAGGGGAAAGGAGAGAGATAAAATCTCAATTTTTACAACATACGGAACTGATTACATAGGTAGTCTATCATCCCTTTATATAGGAGGGATGAGATTACAAAAAGAGAAAAACAACTAATTATCCTAAATAGACTCTAACCGACTAACCGACTAATTTGAAATTCAAATTTAAAATTGACTACTAATTTAGAGATCGCACGCGATCTCGTTATTTTAAATAAAATGCAACGACTCAAATAAATGTAGATAAATATTAACATATAAAATTAAATAAACATGCAGCCCTAATTTTCTGTTCCACGCTGCATCAACTCTCCTCCGCTTTTAAAATTCGTCTCCCGACGAATTGCTTGATCTTCGGAATGTTTATGGCTTGTTGGTCGAATCTCCCAATTTCGCTCCTTTTCCATGTTACGTTTATAATTTTTCTGATTTGAGTGGTACGGCTGCAAATATTCTACCCCTTCACTTGAAAGGATTCCATAGCATAATATATCCTCTAATCGACCCTTTTGATAAATAATTTTGGGAGGGGTCTTTTTTTTTGAAGCCAAGAAAAAAGGGGATACACTCAATGGTGTTCACCCCAATTTATTAAAAGAAACAAGGACAGGGATACAAACAAGAAATTAAAACTAGCCACCCAACGTAGGAGGCAAGGAGCCTCCAGAACTGGGCGCCAAGAAACAAAAGAAACAAGAAATAATCACACTAAACACGACTCCAGTCAACCACCAAAGCCCTCGCGTGGCAGAGCACGTTCTCTAGATAAAACCGCTGCGCAGAAAATATGGCCTCGTTGCGAGCAAGCCATATCGACCATAAACAAGCCACCGGTGCCAAGAAACGCCTTCTCTCCATACGCCTATTCAAGAAGAGGGAATCACAGAATGTCTCCACATCACGAACATGCACCCAAGCCACGAAGGGGTCATCCCACAGCCCCCGGACCAAGGGGCAGAGAAAAAGTAAATGGTCCAGGGATTCCACATTTGAATCACACAGGCCACAGATATTGGAAACCGAAGGCAGCAACCTTGAACAGTGATCGCGCGTCAAAAGCCTCTTTCTGCGGACGAGCCAGAGGAAGAAGATAATACGCAAGGGCAAGCCCAAACTCCAGAAGAAACCACAGTCTCTCACCAGGGAATCCGATCGAGCAGGCAAAGTATCAAACAAGGATGCGTAGGCCTTCCGAGTCGAGAAGTCACCATCCCTCCAAATCCAGTGATCCAAGCCCACAGAGGGAGAATCCGCATGAGCAAGGACGTTCATCAGAGCAAGAAAATCAAAGAACCTCTGATCCGAGAAGATGCCCAGAAAGCGAGGAGACCAAGATGCATTCACCCAGCAGCAAGCGACGGAGACGTCCTTATTTTCCGCCAGAGCAAAGAGACGAGGGAAGCGAATAGAAAGTGACTCCCCCCCCCAACCATCAATCATTCCAGAAAGAGAAATCACGGTCGTCCCCAAAAACAGGTTTAAAGGACGCTCTGTTCTTCAAAAAGACCTCCTGAAGATCACCTGAAAATTGGGAGGAGGGGTCTCCCTACAAATATTCCTCCTATCCCTAACTTTAAGGGATCCGATTCCTTTTGGAGGGGGGGCCGTTGTTAGGGCTTCCCTCTTCATCAAGCGGCACCGGCGGCAGAGACTGGGATCCCAGGGGCGGCACCGAGTTCGTCCGTGGCCGTGGCAAGGGGCGGATGTGGGGCCGCAAGGGAGGTGTGGGCGGCTCGGGTAGAGGAAGGCGGGGCGGCGAGAAGGGGCGTATACGGGGAGACGTCGTTTGGCGCGGGAGGGATCGGGTCTGTGATGGGTTGCGGGAAAGGGTTTGTGGAGGGGCGATGGTGAGGGGAAGAGATGACGCGGGACGAGGAAGGATGACAGCGGGGTGGGGGCAGGTTGCGGGCGTTGGGGTCGGTGTAACGGGAGGTAGGGGGCTGGGAACGGGAGGGGATTTTGGCGGGGTGTTGAGGGCAGCGGGAGAGAGGGCTTCGGAGCGGGGGACTGGGGGTGTGGGGTCGCGGGAGGGGTTGCTGGGGTCGGGGACAGGGGTGGGGTTGACTGCGACGGTGCGGTGAGGATCGGGGAGGCCTGGGTAGGCGTCGGCGGGGCTGGGGATGCGAGGCTGCAAGGGCTAGCTCGCGGAGGGGGTGCTGGCGGTAGCGCGGGAGTTGCGGCAGGAGGGGGTACGGGTGCAGCGGGTGGTGGAGATGGTGCGGGGGTGGAGTCGGGAGAGGCCGGAGGCATGGGGGTGGTGCGGGACCCCTTGGGGGGTTTACGGAGGGCGCTGGAGTCCTCTTTTCTTCTGATTGCAGGTCTGACATGACCTGGACAGCAAGCATATTGTTGAAGACGTCGATCTTTTCTTGGCCTTCTTCCTCAGGAACTTGGACGAAAGTCTCACCGTCCCTTTTGGCGATGAGTTCTTCTATTTGTCGTGTCATTGACTCTCTATTCTGTGAAAGAATTTGGAGCATATTCGATAGTGTTTGTCTAACCTCAGCACGTCATGCACGGTCGTTGGGGCGAGTTCCGTTGGACTTTCTGCGTGAGTGACGAGAGGGATCGCCAGATCGTGCGGAAGACCTAGATGCCATGCTCTGATACCAAATGATGCAGATTAAGTTTTGGCGCGTCGACGAAATAAATAAAATAATGTGAACGGTGGATTTTTTGGTGGAGAAAATGGAGGGGTTGAGAAAAGAAAACACGCCGGATGCGCGGGGTTGAGGGAAAAGAAGCGCGAAGAACACGCGTGGGGAGAGAGGGAGAGGGGAAAGGAGAGAGATAAAATCTCAATTTTTATAACATACTGAACTGATTACATAGGTAGTCTATCATCCCTTTATATAGGAGGGATGAGATTACAAAAATAGAAAAACAACTATTTGAAATTCAAATTTAAAATTGACTACTAATTTAGAGATCACACGCGATCTCGTTATTTTAAATAAAATGCAACGACTCAAATAAATGTAGATAAAATTAACATATAAAATTAAATAAACATGCAGCCCTAATATCTGTTCCACGCTGCATCAACAGCTGAAGAAGACTACATGTCTTCCTGATCCGAAGGTAGTGCAAAAAGTGTCAGATACTCTAGCAGCAAACCACACAATCCAAAGCAAAATCTGGATAAGGGCTGACGCATAACCCATTGCCACCATCTTCTAGATTATATCAAATGTAAACACACTATAAACATCAGCCATGAAAAGCCCAAGTGCTAGCTAAAATTTCTTTTCATGTGAGCCGCAATGTAGGTAATCCGGATACCCTTTCATGGTCACCAATGTACATGTAGGTCGAAGTGGCATGCTATGCCTTGTCAAGTGAATAACAATAACTGATGTGACTTGAAGAAAAGTAAGTTTCAAAAGTTGATGTCATCGCCTAGCCAATAGCGATGCATAGAGTTCAGTGGCAAATCTAATGATCTAATAAGCATGACAAAGGTGGCAAGTGGGGCCCATTTTCCACTGTGTTCTCCGATCAGCATTCTGAAAGCTTGTGACAAATACTGGGAAATTTTGAGAGGCTAGCAGCCAAATAGGTGTATCTCATTTTCCTTCTGCAAAGGCCTCCTCATTACACATTTTCTCCATGGCTGCTTTTTTTAAGAAGAGGAGATGGAGTTCGTTTGGTGGCAAAGAGTTCCCACAACTGCTAACTGACATCTCATATCCTGATGTGTTCTGTACATCTGAAGACAACTACATGTTTTCCTGATCCGAAGGTAGCGCAAAAAGTGTCGGATACTCCTGCAGCAAACCACACAGTCCAAAGCAAAACCTGGATCAAGGACTGACACGTGCTTTATCAGCTCATAACCCATTGCCACCATCTTCTAGATTAGATCGTGTAAACACACTATAAACATTAGCCATGAAAAGCCCAAGTGCTAGCTAAAATTTTCTTTTCATGTGAGCGGCAATGTAGGTAATCCGGAGACCCTTTCATGGTCACCAACGTACATGTAGATCAAAGTGGCATGCTATGCCTTGTCAAGTGAATAATAATAACTGCCAGGACTTGAAGAAAAGTAAGTTTCAAAACTTGATGTCATCGGCTAGCCAATAGTGATGCATAAGTTCAGTGGCAAATCTAATGATCTAGTAAGCATGACAAAGGTGGCGAGTGGGGCGCCATTTTCCACTATGTGTTCTCCGATCAGCATTCTGAAAGCTTGTGGCAAATACTGGAAATTTTGAGAGGCTAGCAACCAAATAGTTGTATCCCCCTTTTCCTTCTGCAAAGGCCTCCTCATTACACACTTTCTCCATGACTGCTTTTTTTAAGAAGAGGAGATGGAGTGCGTTTGGTGGCAAAGAGTTCCCACAACTGCTAACTGACATCTCATATCCTGATGCGTTCTGTGCATCTTAAGACAACTACATGTCTTCCTGATCCGAAGGCAGCGCAAAAAGTGCCATACTCCCGCAGCAAACCACGCAGTCCAAAGAAAAAGATGTACACACGTAAGCAGGCTGTCGATCAGACAGACTTAACATGGTTGTGTCTACAGACCAGGAGAACATTGAGCATGTCTCATGTGATGTTTCCTAGGGAAGGAAGGACCACGATTTTGATTGGGCTATATAGGAGCTATGAACCACGAACCAAGACAAAGATATTTGTGCTTTACAATTGCAGTGATATGCATTCATATTTGGGAGTACGAGGCCCTATGTCGAAAACATCGTGTTCTCCTCAAGTATGTGGGCACCATGGGTGGGGTGAAAGTTGTTTAACAAATAACAATCATCCCTTGATTTCTAAAAAAAGGACTTGTAGGAACTATAAATGAAAGCTAGCAAACTGATTCACGGCCAACATACCTAGAATAAAGCAAAATGCATAGAAAATAAAAGGAGGTGAATTTTCTCAAAAATAAAATAAATAAAAAGAGGTGAAGATTTTATCCTTCTTAGAGTTTATAACTCATTTATATAGATATCTTCCTTTTTATCACGGTTGTCTACGGCCAATTTGGATTAATCAGGTAAGGATGGATAGAACAGACTTGCTTTTAGGTAGAAGAGAAGTCGGGAGTGGAACGAATCATGTCTTAGAATTCCCGATCGACCATCTATAATAGAAACCAACCGGGAATAGAAATAACCTATGTATCCAAGCTCGACCATACATAAATAAGGGAAGGGATGAAATGCTGACTTTCTTTAGAAGCGAAGAAAGCATGGATGAAATGCTGACTTTCTTTAGAGGAAGGAAGTGCTAAGCTGTCTCAGATGCAGTCTCTGAGAGGGCAAGAGATTAATAAGGTGCCAAGGAACTCTTCTTAGTAGACATCGCTCATTTCCAACCACTCAGTTAATCTTCAAAGGAAGAGAATTCTTAAAACCTCGATGCACCTCATTTGCCTTCTTTTCTTTCTTTTTGTAGCTCAAATAAGCTTTTTAATGTAGTTTATCTCTCGTCAAAACAGCCTTCTTCCTATCTCCCTACCTCAGGTAAATGGTCTGGTGGTAGTGCAGTGTGTCTACCACCCAAAAGACCAGGGTTCAAAAACCCCCCTTGTGGGGTTGCATTAGGTAGTCGACAGCCATCGTAAAAAATGGTCGAATCTTTCAACATTTCAACATGGATTTGAGCAAGAATCCATGTAACAGACCCTACTTATAGTGGGAGAAGGCTTTGTCGCTAGCTTACATTTGTGATGTATTTACGATCCATTTTATCTTTAAGTCATCTTATCCACCAGTCCTTGCTGGCCCATATATCAACTAGCCTTCACAGAAACTGCTTCATTTTAGATTCTGTCCAGATTGATTCTCTCATATGTACAATTTCGACATTAGTGACACCGTCATTGCCATCGTTGCAATAAAACTCTTCAATCAGCATATAATTTTGAAGTAGAAAGACTCAAACCATTCAAAAGAGGACTTAAGCTTAACAGCCTCCACACAAATCTGCAAATGTCACAAGGTTCCAAATAGACAGGTTCCCCATCACCATGATCAGAAAGTTGCCATTTGATGCTGCCAGGCAAGGCATATCCAAAATGTCCCTTAGCATCTCATGTAACTTCATGAACTCCACTCACTCTCTTTGATGTCAATTATCAGGTAACAACCTTTCATATTTCTGTTTTCTAAACAGTCAACCTCTTGGAACAGAACACTTGCTTGCTTTTATGTCAGGTTTAATTCTTGAGTTCTTCTCGGCTTGCAGATGCTGCAACGCCACCCTCTCCTATGTATATGTACCAAAAGCAACTTGAATTGGACTTTGGTGCTGAGTTTGGTTTCGACGTGTCCAACAATTGGAATGCACTTCCTGTTGTCTATTTGTCGTTGTTCGTTTCATGCTAAGTCCTAGATGATACATGTGCCTTTTATGGTTGAGCAATTACCTGAAAATAATTTTCATTTTCGAACGACGAAAGGAAATTAATTGACGGAGTTGCCCTTCTCATTCCTTCGTTTTCAACCAGGCAGGCCTATTCCAATCCCTATCAGTAATGACATCAGCTGTTTGATGAAAGATAACAACCTTTAAAATATCTTCCAATATAAAATGCATGTATCCTTCTTGTATCTAAAGCAAACCCACTTTGGCAACAGTTAGAACTTCCACCTTTTACAATCGCATCCCCCAACCTCATGGAACTAATGCGACAAATCTCATAATCCACCCACCAGCCAGATGCCTCCACAATTCTTTCAGTGACTTCATGGTGTCTTGAATGAAGGATGATTCCACCCAAGCAAATATCATCGATATGGTTCATATTTTCTTTTGGTAAAAATATGTTTCATTATTGCATATTTGATGGTTTCCTGTGATTTACACTTCGACAGGTAACCACCTAAAGGAAAGATGTAACAAGACCCTCACATCTGACATCTGACAAAATTTTCTCCTCACATCTGACAATATCACCTAATGGCACAGAAGGATAAGAAAGGCAAAATTTTCTCCTCACATCTGACAAAATCCATTGAAAGCTTGAAATACATCTTTATAGAGAAGAAATGTGTTCCGCATAAAAACCCTATGAATAAGTATTCAAATGGTGAAACCTTCTCCCGCTTTAAGTAGGGTCGACTACATGGATTATTGCTCAAATCCATGTTGAAAAATCCGACTGTTTTTTACGTTGGTGTCGGCTACCTAACACAACCCCCATAGGTAGAAATAGGTATTCAAATATCTAAAATAAAAATGCTAGTCCATGGATAAAGGAGAGCAATAACCTCCTCAAATCTCACACTTGTGATCATACACAAAGTTATGGTCCTAGGCTCCTAGCATTCTTACTTTTTTGGATGTCAAACTCTAGCTACAAGAAAACTGGAGATGGATGATACCCATGACTGCCATAACGTTGATGCAGCGTGGGCCCCAAACATAGGGCCAAATATTTATTTAATTTTAATTGTCAATTTTATTTATGTTTTAAAGTTGTCGTAATTGTCTAATTAAATAATTGAGATCGCATGTGATCTCAACGTTTATTTCGTAGATTTTAATTTTAAAGTGGGCCAATTAGTTAGTAGAGTCAGTTTAGGAAAGTCGGTTGTCAATTTATTTAATTTACTATTTTTGTAATCTCATCCCTCCTATATAAAGGGATGAGGGTCCAATGTAATAGTCAGTCAAGTATTATGAAAAATTGAGTTATCTCATTATCTCTCTCTCGATTCTCTCTTCCTCCACGCGATCTCCGCGGTTCTCCTCCTTCAACCCTCGTTACCGACGAGTTTTCTTCTTCTCAACCCCTCTATTTTCTTCTACCATCGAAAATCCACCGTCAAATCTATTTCCCGCGCCGCGCCGAATTCAATTTGCATCAATTGGTATCAGAGCATGGCATTTAGATCGTCCTCACGATCTGACGATCCGTCCCGGCACCCGCACCGACACCATCGTTCATCCGAACAAACACGACGAGCCATCTCCACCATCGACACCTCCTTCAAAGAGGCGGAGCACATGGTACGTGATTTGCAGAACAACTTCCGATCCATGTCATCAATGTTTCGGGACCTAATGGCCAACTTTGAGGCCTACCGCGACGCCCAATCGAAGTCTACAACCGCCGAAGCCACTACCGCAAGTTGTGACGAAGAAAACGTTGCTGTGGAAGAGAATTCGGCCGCTGTCCAGCACCTTCCAGGCCCGATCTCGCCACCGGAATTGCTTCCATCGGCCCCTCTGGCCGTCCCGGCATTGCCCAAACTATCCCAGGTAACCCCCCTGCCTTCCTCATCAACCACAACCCCCGTCCCGACCCCTTCCGCACCACCGCTACCACCCGCTGCCCTCGCTGTCTCAACCCCAACCCAGGCCCCAACCTCACCGGCACCCTCCCCCACCCCCGTCAAGCCGATAGCCCAGAACCCGCCCCTCCAGCCAGAACCCGCGCCGCTAGCCCGATCAGCCTTCATCGTCGCCTTCCCACGCCCCCTCCCATCGCCTTACCCCCAAAACCCCCTCCTCCCTGCGGCCTTCTCCCCCTCCCTTCCTCCACCTTCCCCGCCCTCAACCGCGCCACCACCCTATCACTGTCCCCCTACCACGCCATTTCCCCTCTGACACCCTCCCCCACCCCGATTCCGCCTCCCCCTCGCGCGACTCGGTGCGCCTCACCCCACCGCCCCACCAAACCCGGTCTGTCCCCCCCCCAACAGTCAGCAGAGGCACCTCCTGCGCCCGCTGCCCTGCCCCCGACCCGCGCCCCGCACCTTGCCTTTCCTCCAGCCGCCGCCACCGCCGCGGAAAAGCCACCTGCGCCTGCGCCGAAAGATGGGTCCCCATCGGGGCGGCAATATACACGGGCGAACCCTAACGGGTGGCCCGAAGAAGACGGGATGCGAATCCCACGACTGTGGGGACTGGAGATCACTTGGAAAAAAATGCAAAATTAATTCCCATAAATCCCATATTTCAATCGCATCCCCTAACAGGGATTCTAGTTGGGGTGAAATGTTTTGGAAAATTTTCAGGCAGCCCCCTCCTCACAAGATAATTTACCAAAAGGGCCAATTGCAGATCAAATTATATTGTGGCTATCTTTTAAACGAAGGGGTAGAACAATTGCAGTCATACCACTCGGTGGAAAAGAATTACAAACGTAACGTTGAAAAGAATCGAATGGGAGGAAATTGAAGCCTCCATTCAAGGATGACTTCTCCAACGACGCACCTACATCAAGCAATTCGTCGGGAGACGAATTTTTTAAAGCGGTGGAGAGTTGATGCAGCGTGGGCCCCAAACATAGGGCCAAATATTTATTTAATTTTAATTGTCAATTTTATTTACGTTTTAAAGTTGTCGTAATTGTCTAATTAAATAATTAAGATCGCATGTGACCTCAACGTTTATTTCGTAGATTTTAATTTTAAAGTGGGTCAATTAGTTAGTAGAGTCAGTTTAGGAAAGTCGGTTGTCAATTTATTTAATTTACTATTTTTGTAATCTTATCCCTCCTATATAAAGGGATGAGGGTCCAATGTAATAGTCAGTCAAGTATTATGAAAAATTGAGTTACCTCATTATCTCTCTCTCGATTCTCTCTTCCTCCACGCGATCTCCGCGGTTCTCCTCCTTCAACCCTCGTTACTGACGAGTTTTCTTCTTCTCAACCCCTCTATTTTCTTCTACCATCGAAAATCCACCGTCAAATCTATTTCCCGCGTCGCGCCGAATTCAATTTGCATCAATTGGTATCAGAGCATGGCATTTAGATCGTCCTCACGATCTCACGATCCATCCAGATATTCGCGTCGACATGCATCAAGGGACCATCGCTCGTCCGACAGAAAACGACGAACCAACGACGACTACGACAAAGAGACGGAGCGCATGTTACGTGATTTGCATCACTTGCAAACCACAACCCACTCCGAGTTTCGGGCCCTTGTAGCCAACTTCGAGGCCCTACGCGACGCCCAATCGAAACCGCCACCCGTTGAAGCCGTTGCCGCGAAGTTTGATGAAGAAACCCGTCCCGTGGAGGAAGAAATGCTCGCTGTCCAGCACTTTCCAGAACCAATTCCGCCATCGGATCGATCCCTCCGCCCCCTCCAGGCATCCCGGCACCACCCCGACCGTCCCAGGTAACCTCCCCGCAAACCTCCCTCGCCCTAACCTCATCTCCAAGCCCGCCGCCTCGGGCTCCCCACGGCCTCCCCATCCTTGCCGCCTTTCCCGCTGCCCCCTCACCACCGCAAACCCTTCCCGAAACCCCAACCCCTGTGACCCAGGCCCCCACCAACCCCTTACCCATCACCCTCCCACCCCCGCCAGCCGCCCCCTACCCCGACAACCACCACCCCCTCGGCCAACCCAGCCCCGCCCCATCTACAGCCTCAACCCCAACCCCGCCATAGCCCGCCTACCCTTCTTTCCCTCCCCGCCAACACCGCGCCAATCACCCTCCTTCACCCCGCGCACCGCCGCGCCTACAGCCCCCCGCGCGCCTCCCACCGGCATCGCCTCCCCCTCACCTCCTCCCTCCCCGTAACCCTAACCTCGCCGCCTTCCCTCTCCGCTACCGCCAGTCGCGCGCGCCGCCTCCCATCGCCTCGCCGCGCTCGAACAACGCCGCCCGTCACCTCTCCAAGCCGCTCCGCGCCGCGTGCCACCACCCCGTGCCTCAGCGCGCTCCGCCTAGCCGAGGGCTGCCGCCCTCCATCTCCCGATCGCCATCCACGAGGTGCCCGCGTAGACCTCGGTCCCGCCGCCTTTGGCCGACGAAGAGGGGAACCCTAACTGGGAACCCGGAGGATACGGGACGTGATTCGCATGACTTGCGAAAGATAATGTTGATTGGGAAAAATTGTGGAAAAAATCCCCACAAACCTCATATTTGCCTAAGGACCAAAGGGAGGAGAAAAGTAAGACAAAATAAAGAGCTGCGAAAATTGCGCCCAGGTCCCTGGCGGCAGAAATACTTTAAAAAAAGGGTTGTAATTAGGAAATCAAAGGATCTTCCTTCTCCAAATAGGACTAGGACCTTGAATTTTCCCTATAAAAGGACCCCATGGCTTCATTCCTTAGCCACATCTCCTCTTTTCCTCTCTTTGTGCTATTACTTCGCCATGGATGCCCCGAGGGCCATGTTTTTCATGCCCCACCAATTCTTCGGTCACCATAAGGAAGAAACCACAATCAAGAAGACGCCGCCATTCGCGCCGCACATATTCTTCGACCACGACGACCGCGGCATCTACGCCCGCGTATGGACTCCGCCGTTCGCCCCACACCAGTTCTTCCAGAAGACGGCAGAATCTGCAGATTCGACCTCCAAGCCTACATCGAGCAATTCGTCGGGAGACGAATTTTTTAAAGCGGCGGAGAGTTGATGCAGCGTGATCGCAAATTATAGGGCCGCATTTATTTAATTAATTAGTCGTCAATTTTAATTACGTTTTTAGTGGTCGTAATGGTCTGATTAAATAATTGAGATCGTCTGAGATCTCAACGTTTATTTCGTAGATTTTAATTGTAATTTTGGTCAATTAATTAATTAGAGTCTAATTAGAGTAATTATAGGTCAATTGGAAGTTGTCAGAGTCCAATTAGGATAAAGTTGGTTGTCAATTTTAATTTGTTTACTATTTTTGTAAACCATCTCTCCTATATAAAGAGATGGTAGTCCAGTATTTTGAGGAGGTCAAGTTATAAGAAAATTTTGAGATTTTATCTCTCTCCTTTCCCCTCTCCCTCTCTCTCCACGCGATCTCCGCGGTTCTCCTCCTTCAACCCCGCGCTACAGGCGTGTTCTTCCTCTTAACCCTTCCAATTTCTTCTTCTCAACCCTTCTATTTCTTCTACCAAAAATCCACCAAAAGAATTTGTTATTTACGATGTCGCGCGATTTCAATTTGCATCAAACGTGGAAGAAATCCATCGAACTTTATCTCGGTTAATGTGCAAATTACCTTCCTATTTGCATTTGCCCAAGTCTTGTTCTTTTCTATGGCTCCTCTTTTGCCCAAGTCTCAATCTCCTCTAAGGCTCCTCTTTCAATGTTTCGAGAGAAGAACCAAACTCATTCTCCTCTAAGGCTCCTCTTTCAATGATTGATATCTCCCTTCCCCAGATCCCATTGCCTCTTGCTCTTTTCCAAGTTTCATCTTGCAAACATGAGTCCCTCCAGTGATATCGCAAGTAGCTTGAACTGACACATCAAGTAGTTTGACCAATACGACAACTTCCACTTATCCATTTTTATGCTATCAAAATCCAACATGATGATCGGGTCTAGAATAGAGACACTGAAAACCGATCCTGTCAGTGGGGTTATGGGTATGCAATTGAGGAGATAGTGTATCCAAATTGCTGGTCTTTAAATGATATTCAACATACTTCTATAAATGTGATTTCTTTCACTGACATTGTACTACTGCCGCGAGATCCAGAAGTTCTATCAGATGATACTTTTCTGAAGAGAGCACCAGCTAAAAATTATTACATCTGGAAGAACTTGGATATTAATGTAGCGCCACGTAGTAAGGCGGGATGTTTCCGACAAAATTGCTTATTTATCTACATTTCTGTAAATACGAGCAGATGAGGTTGACACATGTTCATGCTTGTATGTGAATATAAGTGAATATTTTGAAAAAATAATATGAAAGTGAATATGTACATCTAGAAATGTGATTTCTTTCATTGACATTGTACTACTGCCATGAGATCCAGAAGTTCTATCAAATGATACTTCTCTCAAGAGAGCACCAGCTAAAAATTATTGCATCTGGGAGAACTTGGATATTGATGTAGCGTCATGTAGTAAAGCAGGACGTTTCCTACAAAATTGTTTATTTATCTACATTTCTGTAAATACAAGCAGATGAGAGTTCATGCTTGTATGCATATCATATGTAAGTGAATATTTTGAAAAATAATATGAAAGTAAACATGTAAAGGCTAGGTATACATTCTTTTGTAGAGATAACATCTTTGAAGTAGTCCAAGGATGCTAAATAGCATGTGATGCTTCATTCTTCTCCTGCCTCGCTCAATTAGAACAATCTAAAAATTATGGTGGAATGAATAACATCGACAACGCCCCATGTTGCCAATGTTTAGGCTTTTGTATTATAATGTCATAATGCATTGCAAAATCCCCCTGTTGATCCTGGAGGAACTTCGATGTCTTAACACCACCTATGTTTTCTTCTAACAATATCGTTGTCTCTTTTAACATCAGGGCTGAAAATATTACGTAGTTAGCTTGTAAAAACCTTTAAGTTTTGTCCTTAGAAGGCATATATATAAACATACATACATACATATACATGAGTATGTATGCATATATGCATGTACATATATATAAATATGTGTATATATACGTGTATACATATGTGTGTGCAAAAAAGTTGCAGTTATACCTGGTCGCGTTTTGGAATTCTTACAACAGTTGGTCTTGTCCCGAGGATTGTATTGGAAACTGAAGTCTTGCTGATTGTTGTGAACCTCTGCTTGCACACCGGGCATTTAGATTCAACCTTGGACCATTCCATGATGCAGGCAAAGCAGAAAAAATGTGTGCATGAATTCAGTATGCCACGCAAAACTCCCCTTCGCTCCTCCGACAAGCAGATACCGCATACCTGCTTTGCAGAATCCTCAACCTCTTTCCCTTTCCCTTTATCCTTGTCCGAAACTCTCTCAGTTCTTCTCTTCTTGCAGTTCGGATTCATCACCGGGAAATGTCGGATCTCATCCTCCGACGCAACATATTCGAAATCTGACAAATCAGACTCAGAAAAATCTGAATCATGTCGTCTCAACTTCCTCCTGACACCTCCTAACTTCCTAAGACCCACCCCACTGCTTCTCCCCCTCACCGGCACCTCATTCTCCACAACAAAATCCAGATCATCATCGTCATCAGAGGTCCGTGAAGCCCTCCTCTTTCTGTGACTATTTGCCGCCATCGTTCTCTTCTTTTTCCTCCCCCTCTTTCTTCTGATCCCCGAAACATCATTTACTTCAACATCATTCATTTTCCGCTTCCTCCCCCGCCTTGCACCCCTTCCCCGAATTCCCGATAGAATAATACTCTTCCCTGCTTCGTCGTCCTCATCCACCAGCTCAACGCTCCCTGAACCCCTCTTCTTCCCACCTCTCCTCCTACCACAACCTCTCTTTCTCATAATTTTCTTCCTTACGACGATCTTGACCACTTCTTCGTTCTCCTCCTCATCGGGTGAGAAATCCTCATCGCTGTCGTTTTCGTCTTCATCCTCCGATACCTCAGTCCTTGTTTGTCTCCCCCGTCTCCCGTGAGACGTCGTCCTATTCTCTTCTCCCTCCTCGTCTTCATACATCTTCAAAGATCTCTTCTTGCTAGACGGTCTCCTTCTGGGCAGCCTATCCAACCTCTCCTCCTCGCTCTCCTCCTCATAAGCCGTCATAGATCTCTTCCTGCCCGGCTGCCTTCTGGGGGGCGGCTTATACGACCTCTCCTCATCATCATCGTCCTCAAAGGTCTTCGAAAATTTCTTCTTGCCCGTAGGTTTCCTCCGATGGCACGGCCTTCTAAACAGCATTTCCTCTTCTTCTTCCTCTTCCTCCTCCTCCTCCTCCTCCTCCTCCTCCTCCTCCTCCTCATCATCATCATCATCATCATCATCATCACGATTCTTCAAAGATCTCTTCTTGGCATCACCGACCTTCTTCCTCTTCAGACTGCCGACCTCGAATTCACCGTCTTCATCATCGTCATCATCGTCCTCCACCTCTAATCCCTCACTGCTCGTCTCGCCGTCGATCTCATCGGAGTCATCCATCTCCACGTCCTCGGAGGTGACGTCGTCGCCCTCCCGGAGCTCGAATTCCTCGTCGGAGGTGTACTCGGAACCGCTCCCGCGGTCCCTGCGGCCGCCCCCTCTCCGCCGCCCACGGCCGCGCATGGAGGGGGAAAACCCTAGACTGAGGATTTGGGATAACGACTGCGTGGAAGGGTGGGAGAGAGCGGCGGTGAAATTCTTAGATGGAGGAAGAAGGAGGCGACATTGAGATGCTCGCAGTAACTTGTTTTGCAAGGTGGGGTCGGTCTGTGCAGAGGATGGGGTGCAGGCTTCCGTTTTCCAACTGGGATCGAGGAGGACCTCTCTGCCGGTTTCGGAAGGGGGAGGTGTTTTATTACCATCTGCTCAGGGTTTTGTCATAAGTACTGTCACGTGTTATTTATGGTAGGGTCCTCGAAGTTTCTATTTTTGTTGTTATTTACCCTTTTTGCACTATTCCACTTGATAGGGTTTTATCTTGTGTAAGGACCCCGACGGGGAAGACTGACTATTTTGATATCAACATTGTTTTACATCAAGGTTCAGCTTTGAGTCCATTTCTTTTTACTTTGATTATGGACGAGTTGACAAGTCACATTCAGGATGAGTTACCTTGGTGTATGTTATTTGCTGATGATATTGTGTTGATTGACGAGACTATAGATGGAGTAAATGAGAAGCTTGAGGTTTGGAGACATGCATTGGAGACTAAAGGTTTTCGTATAAGTAGGGCTAAGACGGAATATATGGAATGCACCTTTGATGGAAGCAATGGTGAAGGAATCGAGGTGAAGATTGGTGACGATAACATCCAGAAGAGAGATTCTTTTAGATATCTGGGATCTATTTTGCAACATGATGGAGAAATTGATGGAGATGTTACTAATAGAATAAATGCAGGCTGGCTAAAATGGAGAGGAGCCTCCGCTGTTCTCTGTGATAAGAAAATGCCTTTAAAAATTAAAGGAAAGTTTTACAAAGCAGCCGTGAGACCTGCTATGCTTTATGGTTCTGAATGTTGGCCTGTGAACCATAGACATGTGCAGAGAATAGCTGTAGCAGAAATGAAAATGCTAAGATGGATGTGTGGACATACACGTAAAGATCGGATTCGGAATGATGCAATCAGAAAGAAAGTTGGTGTAGCTCCGATCGAGGATAAGATGCGAGAAAACCGCTTAAGATGGTTTGGTCATTTGCAAAGAAGGTCAACTGATGCACCGGTTAGGAGATGCGAGTGTTGGGATGTTGAGCCGGCTAAGAGAGGGCGAGGACGACCCAAGAAGTGTTGGAAAGAGACTATACGAAGGGATCTTAGTTTGCTGGATATAAGTCCGAGATTGACCCAAGATAGATCTGAATGGAGGCGAAGAATCCATGTAGCCGACCCTACTTAATTGTGGGAAAAGGCTTTGTTGTTGTTGTTGTTGTTGTTGTGCACTATTCCACTTGAGTATGCTTGCATTTTCAATATACTTTTTTCATAGTTCTTCTTGGAGTGGGTTGAGAGATAAGAGAGGAGTAGATACAATAGATATATATTTAACCGAATGTAACCAAAATTCAACTACTTATCCCAAGATAGATTGCCTTCGGATAAAGTTTGTTTAATTGATGATGTAATAATATTTAGAGATGTAATGGATAATGTAACAATAATGGACGATGGCATTCTGTTTATTTTCATATATTCTTTGTTGGTTTAATGTTTTGCGAAACTATTGTTGCTTAAAGATACACTCCCTCCCTCAACGTTGTGCTTTTTGTGTATTTACCGGTGAGCTTCCTTCTTGATAATGTTGTGATGGTAATGAATACATGTTCATTCACCTTTATCCCTTTATTTTTTCATTAAAATCTTAGTAAAATATGCATAAATACATCTAACTTATATAATTAACACATAGATGGTTGCCTATAAATAATACATTAATACATGTATTTAAATTCAAAATAAAAGATTGAAGAAAAGAAAAGGAAAATAAAGTAATTTTGTAAATATTGATTGGCCCTAAATCCCGAAACCAAGTCAATATTAACTAGGTCGATAAGGAACAAGGTCTTAAATGTCGGATTTCGATTTCATTTCGGTGACTGACCGAAATAAAATTTCAACCGAATTTCGATCGAAATTCGACCAAAATTTCAGTCATTTCGGTCGGTTTTTGAACTAGGGCCCCCAAATTTTGGTCGATATAGGCCATTTCGGTCACCCACCGAAACCGAAATTCGACCGAATTTTGGCGAAATTTGATCCCAATATAAGGAATAAAGTAGGACGAGATAAGAACAAAATAATACAGACAAAAATACAAAGAACCCTGGTAACCTAGGTGTTCAGCATATTGTCTATATCATATTTTTATACTATTTTATACACACTCATACACGCATCAAAATAAAGGTATTTCTAATATTAAATTTGAACAAAATATTGTATGGAAAATACAAAAATAATAACGAATAAGAATCATGCATTGTGCACATAGGACACGCAGATGAAAAAGGCCACAAATAAACCTTCATTGATTAATATATCCTCCATATGAACTCAAGATTCATCAAATTCACTTTCATTATATTTCAAATTAAATTATTTATCTAATAAAGGTGGTTTTATTTAAAATGGTATTAAGATAGAAAAGTCGACTTTCTGGGGTACCATTGTACATAGCATCCGTATATAATGCTATATTATTTTATTCTTTGCATCTTATTCTTTGCATTTTATTCTTTTTTAAATTTTAAGTAATTGTATATATTGTATAAATTATATTAAAAATATAAACATAATTAAAATAATTAAAATAGGCCTAAAACAAATAATACATTGTAATACATAGATATATTATACATATGATATATACATATACAATTATTTACATATATAATCAAAATGATAAAAATAAAAGAAAAACGACTAAATATGTATTTGATTATTATATAAGTATACAAAATATGTAAATGTGATAATAAATATATAAAACACAAAATAAAAAAATACACAAAACATGGGTGTATATACCTATAATTACACTTATAAAAATTAGCACATAACAAAATATATAGATAAAAATGATAAAAATAAGCTAAAATAGTACATAAAACTAGGAGCAACTTTCATGACTTAAGATTTATTTAATAAAATCATTTTCTATTTTATTTTCATTTTATTTCCATTTTCAAGCCTATTTTGTCCTGACTTGGTCCACATGGACCAATCAGGAGGTACCCTGAGTTGACCTAGGTCAACTCCCTGGTTTCCCTTTGGACCGGTCAATGGCATGTTTTTTTCCCTTTCTTCGCCAGTTTCTTTAGCTATCTCTCGATATATTCTACCCCTGACTTCTTCATTAAATTTCTTCATCTTGGATGCAGCTTTCACGCGGACCCAAGCTTCAACAGAGTCAACCATCGATTCGCTCAAAAATCCTAGGCGAAAGAGGGTACCCAGTCAACCTATATACATTGTCTCCTCCTCCTAATTTCGAATTTCAATCCATTCTAGAGCACCGTAACCCCTAGGATCTTGACCTGGAGTGTGAGTCTTGTGACAGGAGATGAGCTCTGCAAATCTGAGGCGAGAAGGTGTTTGGGATCGGATTCAACCCATCGTTGGAGCCTCTCTGATGGTTTATTCTCCCCGACTCTACAAGTAAGGTGAGTTGTTCTATCTTCGCTTTTCTGATTTGTCGTGTAACCAATAGCGTAGATTAGCTTTTTTATTTCATTTGATTTCATCAAGATCGACGTAAAATCCCAAAAAAATCTTCGTCGGAACTCTAGGGTCCGACTATTTTCCTATTGTTTCAACTGTGATCCGACCCCCTAATAATTTGTTCACACCCCATCTCATCATCCATCATTTCGACCCATCAATCAACCATGATATTGCTTAGATCAGAGAGAACAAGTCTCCTTCTCTGCTACGACGTCAGAGACCTCTGCCATCAGCTTTCTCCCATCGTTATGCCTAACACTCGGGTCAAGTATCTCAGCCTTTGAACCTTGGAGTATTTGCTTAGGTCCTGGCACCTCAATGCTCCATCTGGAGCGAGTTTGAACACATGAACTTCAGTCTAGGTCACCCGAGTTTCCAAGCCTCCATCGTTGGGAACCAAACTACCTTAGTACTTCATTCGATGAAGGAACCTCCCAATGGCATTCTAAGACTGTCAGCAGCCCATGTGGTGGCCAGAGCAAGGAGACACGACCGATCGAAGCTAGACTTGGCCAAGTTCTTCCCATGTTCTTCTTAGCATGCAAAATATCGTTGGATCAAGAGCACCTCCCAGTTCAAATCCCAGTCGTTGGATTGAGAGGAGCAAGCACCGTCAGATCAGAACTGAGAAAGTCTGAGTCCTCCATCCGTAAGGGGGTACGCAACCATCTGGACCGTCTGCGCATAAGTGGCACCATGTGGAGCACCGCCCACCATTAGACCGCGTGCCAATGGTATATTGCATATTCAACGAGTACATTTTTGTGATTTGGTTTTAATATTTAAACATTCATCTGTAGCGTAAATATTTATGTAATATTTGCATGTGAACCCACATACTTTACTTTTATTGCATTTAGGTCTAGTGTCGAGTCACCTCACATGCCAATAAACACGAGGTGCCTAGACTTTTTACAACCAACCCCCTCCGGTTTGGTTTTTTTGTCCTTAAACTTGGTAAATCGAGGTAGTGTTTTTAAACAAGTTCCATCTGAGCTCCTAGAACTTATTTTATTTACAAAAGTACCCTTGTTAGTGTGTATTACATTGAATATATTTGGGAATTTTGCTTGATTGGGCCCTAGATTTTGTTTGAATGTTACGAAATGCGTTAATGGTTCATGGAAATTGCATTTTAGTCCATATATATATGATTTAATTTTGTACTTGTATTTTAATTATTAAAAATGAATTGTGCATCTAAAAATTGTAGGAAATTTATATTGAGTGCATGGACCCCATATTTATCACATATATTATTCACAAGGCATTTAAAGTTATTTTCTTATTTATAAAATATAAAAATATTATATTTTCTTTTATTTTCTATTGAAAATCTAAAAAAACAAAATATTCTAAAAAAATCCAAAAAAAATAATTAATGTTTATTTAGTTATATTTTAACTCCTATCTAAGTATTTTTAAATTTTATAAAATAGAGCTCCTAAAATTGCAAAACCTAATGACCTTATAAATTTTGAAGAAAAAATAGAAAAATATAAAAATATTATTTTTAATTTTTGGATTTTCTTTGTGATGTATAAATTCTATTAAACTTAATTTAGAGTTATTTTGACACATATATTTTTATTAAACCCTAAACATGGTCATTGGTTTTGCATATTCACTATTTTAAATTATTTCTATATTTTAATTCCATAAAAATTATAAAAATTCCCTAAAAATCTCCCAAAACAGAGAAAAAAATTTTAAAACCCAAAAAAATTTATCTCTTGCATTTTGAATTTATTTATCTTATCTTACAAATCCAATAACATCTCTTCTCTATATACTATCTATATAGGATATATATTATCTATGTTGTTTTATATTTTATTTATAAAATTAAATATTAAAATTTTAAAATTTTGAAACATAAAAAATATAAAAAATGACAATTCCATAAAAATTTAAATACTAAAAACCCAAAAAAAATACTAGAAAGAAAAGGACACAAAAATGCAAAAGCAAAAATACAAAAATATATTATCAAGTAATTAATAATCATTTTTGTTATCTACTCCGTGTTGTCTTTGTGGTTCGACACTATACATACTTA
The DNA here is from genome assembly GCA_037367405.1 of Ottelia alismoides. Classification (NCBI taxonomy): domain Eukaryota; kingdom Viridiplantae; phylum Streptophyta; class Magnoliopsida; order Alismatales; family Hydrocharitaceae; genus Ottelia; species Ottelia alismoides. Next base: position 19,545 of record JAZKJV010002365.1, on the reverse strand, counting down.
TATTATACACATATTTAGTTGAGTTATACTAAATTTCTATCTCACATCACACTTTTATTGGTGTTATCATTATATGTGGGTTTGATTGTTGATTGAAATGCATTTATTGATCGGTCAATATAGTGTTTGCTTTTCGAGCGTGTTCGATTAGCAATCCATCAATAGATTGCTCCTCATTAGATGGTATAGATGTTTTATTTAGTTACTAACACGCAATGAGCTTTTATTCTCCTTTCTTGACTTTGCTAAGTTCCCTTAGATATCATGATTTCTTTGCTTCAACTCGCTTATCATTTGATATTTTAATCAGGAAATTATAAAAGAAAAATGTAAGGAGCATGTTTGTACTATGTTTAAAAAATTAAAATGGAAAAATCACAACCTAGTATCATTATTTTGGTTTTTTCCCAATCAATTAGACAAACAACTATTCACCATCCAAATGACAAGAAATCAAATAAGTTAATGGCATTCATGCAATCTCTTGTTGGTTCTACATTAAAGATAATTCATATAATAACAATAATAAAAAGGTAAGTTAAATGAATTTTCAACAAATTTTTCTTTGATACATGTTGTGAAGAGCGTTAGATATGTAAGCATATGGTACGTCATTATGTAATAAGTGTTATTACAATTATATAATTTCATATCTGAAATAAAATAATATTTGTATTATTTTCGCGACCCCTCGGTGTTAATATGGATACACCTTATAGCCATTTTAAGTTTCATAGTGTTTTTGATCATAGAGGTTGATGCATATTTGTAGATCTACTGAATTGGATCAAGGATAAAACTAGCATCACAAAATGATATCGAAGAGGATCTTCAATCCGAGAAGAGATGGTAATCTTTTTCAGAGATTGATATCTGATTGATACTCTTGATGTAGGTCCTCTGCATAGAGGTAAAGATCTGGAGGTGTCGAATAAGTCAAGTTAAAGAGTTAGCTTGATGATATCGATACTACAAAAAAATGGGTTAACTGCATGCACGAATGTAGTTCCAATATAACTCATATTCTAGTCCCTATGTGCTCGTAGATGTTATATGCATCCACATGTAGTCGTAAAGATTGTGCGTGCATGTTAATGACACAATGATCATTACGACCATAACTTGCTCGCAATGTGTAGTCACATGCGACCACAATGGTCCCTCGTAGTCATAACATGGAGCCATTATTTTAAAAACACACTAAAATGCGAGCAGGTTTGGGACTAATAGTAGTCATAATACCGTCTTTCATAGCAATAAAAACATCAAAAACTCGTAGATCATGTGTCGCATTTCGCCCTTCAACATATAATTCACATGTGTGCATGCATAAGACATGTATTCAAGCAAGCATTCACATACACACATCCATTCGAGCGTGGTCAACCATACACATACACATAAAACCCTCCCATGCTTAAAAAAAGGCATGACTTTGAGCAAACTGATAATTAACCACACATATATAACTTGCATTTAAGCATATAAAATCGAACATAGACATCCATTCGGAAACACAATGAAGCATACGCCCGATGACCTGCATTTTTCGATTTAAATTATATTAACGAGTTCCATCACCATTACAAATACTAACGCTTGATGAGATTAGAAGATTATTGAAATAAATGTGTAACAAAGACAAATTAGATAGTTGCTTCCTCCCTCCCCCCTCTATCTTTGCTTTTTCTTCCACCTTCGAAGTATACTCTTTTCCTTCTCCTTTCTTCTCTCCATTTGCTTTCCCCTCTCTCTACCCTACCTCTTCATTCCTCTCATGGATGACGACTTCGTGACAACTAGCCTTCAGCAAAGCGACACCCCATTGATCTTCCTCTTCATCATCTTCATCATCATGCTTGTCGTCGTCGCTCTCATCATCGCCATCTACGATGATATTCTTTTTGTACATATGATTGTTCCTACAATATGAGATGTATAAGTAATTCACTCCTAGATTAAGAATTTTAATTTAATATTAGAACCTATTAACTGAAATCCATTTGACCATCTATGGTTTCCGATCTGATTTTCACACTTCCCATGACATTCAAAATATTTTTAATATTGCTAGACAATTGATTAATCTAGTTCGGATCTATCACGGACCCAAATGTATGCATAACTATGATGGTAGTGGACCATGCGTACTCGTCGAACCAGGAGTGCCACAACTAGAGTTCGCAAGAATGTGGAGTGGAGTGGAGCCTCCCCCTAAGACTTGCATTCAGTTGGGCCCTAGCCGTCGATGATCAATGACATCTCGCCATACTTTAGCACCTAAAAGTGGACGCCCGTCAACATGAGTGGACTTATACTTCACTACGAAGAGGTCATCATAATGGCTCTGTTAAAGACAATAATTAATAACCATGTACAAATTTAATATATAATGAAGAAATGACTTTGAACAAGAGAAAGGCACTCACTGCCACATTTCGAGCTTCACCGATTGACTAGTTATTTCCATGCATATGCGTCTTCGACCTCCATTCATGCAATGTTGGCTCACATTGCAAAGTCGCATGTTGTTTAATGTAATTTTAAAAATCATTTGGAATAGAAGTAACCTTGATCTACAAGTTGTTAATAATTATGTACTAGTTCAACCCTCACAACCCCATGGCTCTCCGCACCGCTAGTCGATTTGATATCTTGCTTCCTTCTATTTGTCATCCCCGTAAATAAACGCCTCCCAAAGTTACCAGAAGCAAAGAGATTGCAATATCGACTCCACCTACATTCAAGCATGCAATTTACTGGACTCAAACCATATAACACAATATCAATGCAATAAGTCATGTCGCTCAAGAGTCATCTATGATGGGTGAAACTCCTTTGCCTTCTCTTGGTCTACCTGATCATCCAGCTTGGCTATTGTATTCTTTCTCGCTCTATAAATGTTGTCGGTGATCCTATTAGTGGCCACATGGATCAAGACAACACAAAACATCTCCCGAGTGTTCCCGGGACGGATGTCACATGAATTTTGCATTTCACAAGTGATTACATTATAGGTGCAGGATACTAAAAAAATGTTAATATAACGTAATCATAAAACTTACATAGACAACATATAGTCATCGTCGTTGGTCATGTGGACTCATGCGAGTCCATCTATACTCCTCACGGTCCTGAAACCTTTTCCAGGATGCAAAGCTCCTTCACCATATTGTGTTGATCTTTTAAAGTATACATGGATTGAATATTTTAGTTCATATAAAATATTTACTAGCTTCATTTGAAATACATGAAAAATAAGGACTATATGTAATGAGACACCCGTTGGGTGAGAACTCCATGTATCGATGTGTAACTGAAGCCTCATTTGACGGGATTGTGGGCCATGTTGTTTGAACAATGTCGTGAGGATTCTCCACTTGTTTTTGCCTCATACATCTACTGATCTCCTCACTATGATGATCTCGTAGTGGGTTGATGGCCATCACTCGGGGATGGACGTGTCGGAGTCAATACCACATAATGTAGCAAGTGCGGGGGACCTGTATCCCAACCAAAATGCATTGTTGTATAAATGCATACATATTTGGGTCCTACGCTCCAACAACTGATAATATGAAAATGATATAAATAACTATTGAGACAGTTATTTGAAGTACGCATATTTAGATTTCTAATTTACTATCAAGAGTGTGTGCGTGGTGGGGAGGCATGCTATTGTTGGCTCGAGAACCACCACGTCGGCATGAGTCGCTCCTCCCGGATGAAGAGACGCCTCGTGTTATCTCCATTGCTTCATTACATAAATGTATTTATATTAGTATGAAATTTTCACAACATAGATAAGTATATTTGCTTTAAAATTGCATATAATGGCATTACTCATCATCTACTCGAATATTTTGAAATGTTTGTGTGGATGTTCTTGCTCAAAACTAATATGCACGAGAAAACCTATCTTAAATATGTGTTGCCATTTGTATCAACATACACACAAAGACATCCTTTTTAATACCATTAATTTTTCATATTTTCTATGTTTCTTACCCACATGAAGCATGTAACATATCCATTCAATCTGAGATGCTAGTGCAAATGGTTCAAACCTCTTCATATATTTTCCCGCAATCACCTCAACTATATCATGGGCCAGGTCCAATTCAACTCCTTGTTGTGGATTAAACCAGCCACAAGAAAACAAGTGGAGGTGATTTGGTGCAAGCATCCTATACTATGACTCAATCACCACTTGCTGAACCCCATAATAGCTCAAATTATCTTTTCCATAACAAGAACCGGGTACCATGACACCTGAATTGTATGTAGACAACCTTTTATTTCCTTCGGACGAGTGGAACCTGGACCTATTGGCATAGAAATCGTCATGTGTTCTAACCAGGTAATTAGGACCAAAAGCGAAGTCTTGTAAAAGCTTCGACTTCTTGTTTGTAGTGCCCAATGATCTGACACACTCTTTGAGACATTGAGCAAATGTCGTCCGAAACTCATCACCACATCATTATCACTAAAAATGTAGGATTATTTGAGTGTCAATCTCCAATATTCTTAGCATTTTGAAATAATACATTTAAATGCAATCGATAATGGATTTTTTTATACATCCATATGTAGTCATAAGCACGGATGCAAAGTGAATATTGATGGAATATGAGTAATATTAGAGATACTTTTGAGATTACCTTAAATATACATGTATTGATTTGAAGACATATATTAAACATGTTTATACCATAATAGTTATCCCATATATGTTGAAAGAATGTATACAATTATGTTTTATATGGTTGAAAATAAATATACAACTATATTTATATATGAAAACAGATACGGATACAAATGTTTGCTAGTAAGGCCGATCACTCCTAGTCCAAGGTCATGAACATGATCCACACGAACTAGAGGACCGCCATCTGACCTTTGTACAAGGGGGTGCTCTAAGTCTTAACATTAAGAGGACGTCGATTTCAACAATTGCAAAGTCCAACGATGGTAAGACCCTGTGTTTCAACTAATCGAATTATTGTTATACGTATACTCATTGGATTTGATTCGATGATATAAACCCAAAGGGGGCGTTCAGTTTGGGAATAAACATGAATAAAGAGAATACGGATCTATTCTCTGTTAGGCTGGAAAAATAGGAATAAGGATAATAAGAGGAATACATGTAGGTAAGGTGGAATAAAAATAAATATAAAGATTGAATAAGGTGAAATAATGGGACGTGAATGGGAATAGTCGTACTTTTGGGAACCGCACCGCATCAGACGAGGATTGACCCTTTATTCCAGTACTTATTCTCCAAAACGAACATGACCAAAGGATGTAGTTTCATTATGCTCCGTGTTTATAACATGTTTATAATTTCTATTGATCCTTCAAAATAGATCCGAACCTGTTCAAATACAATTTGAGCGGTCAACTTTGATCTAATCGCCAGACCATGACATGTTTATAGTCGTTGGAATCGTATTGACAAAGTAGCTAAATGTTAAATATCATGAATGGCTATCACGATAACCAGTAGGGACCCGTGCTCTGCACGGGAAGATATTTTTTTTAAAAAAAATATAATTCTTACCATTGTTCTCCACTAATTTTACACTTCATTCGAACCTTACCTAGATTGTGAGACGCCGGTAGTGGAACATAAACTAAAGATATAGATTGACATATAATACCCCAAAATTAAGATCGTTCTTCATACGCAGGTAATCGATGTCATCCTGGTGATGCTTGAATATTGTTGTCCATATTCCATCTTGTGATAGTATTATGTGGACTTGCCGGTGATGTTGCAGTCTGAAAAGATGCCAGATACGGAGAAGCCAAGTTGGGATCCCTCTGTAAGTTGGTCCATATCAACTTGACTGAAATAGATTGTTGTGGATCCGCTCCCACCGAAAAATAAATAGATATGTCGTATCCATTGCCAGTGTACTGTATAATACAAAGATGGTAACCAAAATGCATTTAATTTCGTCCCAAAGTCGACGTATCAGGTTAGTTTAATATAATGATTGACCCGCATATCCTAACCAATATGCTATTAAATTACCATGACAGGTTTAATGTAATTAAATATTGACTATTATGATATTGTAACATAATTAATATGCTAACGTATAAGATAATGCTGTTATACAAGTTTGAGAAACCCCTACTTGTGCCGATGATACATAAACAGAAATATTAGTGGGAGTGCGAATAAATTTATATATGAAAGCAATAAGAAGAAAAATGCGTGAACAGAAAAATGCATATTAAGAGTAGACCAACATATTCTACAAAGAGAAGATAAGTTTCTGAAGCAGTTTGCATTGTAAGGATAACATGATCATTATCTTGAGATTGTTGGGTGCTAAGGCAACTGGAAAGAACGGCACAAAACTGTTGACAACTATATTCAGCAGGGCAACCTTCAGAATATTATTCTATTGCTTCTGCAGGCAAGGAGATTATTTAAATATAGGGTGGTGCATCTATAAGTCAACTTTCGGTGACCATCTCGGGGAAAAGCAGACGATCAGAATCATAGTTAATAGCATTCTCCCAAAGGTGGAAGGAGTACCGTGAACATTTGGCAGCTTCAAACACACATTGTTTATATGTTTTGTGGAGCATGTAATCGGGAAGTTTGCACTTCGAAGTATGACACTCCGCAGAACCTGTTGCTTTCAATTGTGAGGCACTGATCATGAAATAACTGAATTGTCGTATCCGACTCAAAACCCGAAGAGCAATTCTTTCTTATATAAAGTCGACTATTCTTTATTACTATAAGAAAGAGTTGGATACGGAAATCACAAATTATCCAAAATGATATGGCTTCCCTTCATAAGTAATATATCTGTGAAGTTATCATGTGTCGGTGCCACGAAATTCATGGCAAGACATGCATACATCACGTAATCAAAACGAATGCAGATGCACGTCGATTCAAGTTTGAAGTAAATCAACCATGAACCATATGTCAAAATTCATCTGAGGGCATATACCTAATGCACATCATAATTCAAATAGTATATACAAAATATGCAAGTAAATACATAATATTACGTAATTAACTAAATTATAATACATGTTATGATTATTAGAAAGAGAGGAAGAACAAAATGTTTTCATAGAGCATAAAGAAAAAATAGAGACGTATCTTTAGGGGTAGATCCGACTCTGTGACGTCTACCTCGCCTTTGGGGCTTAGCTTTGAATCTGACGTTGACCTCGCCTTTGTGGGTGGCCGAATGGCCGTGTCAACCAAACAAACGGTGACCGTGCGAAACCAGCTTCACAGTTCTCCTCGAGAAGTTGCTGAGCCGGTTTGCAGGAAGCAACATGCCTTTAAAACAACAGTTCCAATTGTCAATAACCCCTATCTCCATCGTGATTGTAGAAAAATAGAATGTGGAAGCGGAATCGGAAATAAAGATAAATAAACATGAAAAACACAATGTTTAACGTGGAACCCTACTCCAGAAGGAGCGGGATGAAACCACGGGAGAAGCCCCCGAATTGGGCATTTCTTCTATTGAAGTTCTCAATGAGTACAGGGGGTGTGGGGCTCCTTATATAGCCCCACGGACAGACCCAATAGTGACCGCTCCCTCATGTGGTACTAAACACATGGGTGGACTCTTTTCTTTTCCAACACTCCCCTCAAGTTGGTAGCTGGGACAGCTGCAACTTGCAATAATAAAGAAAAATATACATCATTACATCTTCAGTTGAAATCACTACAATAAACGTATGTATCCGCAACTGGTAGACAAACCCGCTTGCTGACGGGTATATCAGGTCACCGGAACGTATCTCTGTCGTGCCTGGAAGGTCACCGGACTATCTCTGGCGTGCCTGCATGGTCACCGGATCTCTGTCTCAGTCGTGCCTGCGGGTCACCGGACTTTGTCTCTGTCGTGCCTTGAAGAAAACAAATCCAGTGCGGAGTCGATGTCGAGGATAGAGACACCACGACGAAGATCGATGCACAGTGAAGATGGCTTGATATTCTGTGAAATCCGGAGTGTTCGGTCTGTCAGTCAATGATGTAGGATGTATATGGCTTTTACTCCCCCTTTCTCCCAATCTTGTGAGAATAATGAAAATAATAGATAAGTTGGGAGAAGCAAACATGAATCATATTTTTTTTATGCGTACGACTTTTTTTTTCTTGTACGCGACTTTTTTTTTCCTTTTTTTTAAGCCGTTCAACATTTTTTACGGCTTTTCTTTGCAACATTTTTTTCTTTTTTTTTTTGAAAAAAAAATTTGCATACGGCTTTTTTGATTTGTACGCGCCTTTTCTTTTTTCTTTTTGAAAATATGGCCGGCTCAATCTTCTCATTCTCCCACCCCTTTTTTTTAATAAAACACGGCAATTTTTTTTCTCTCTGTGATCGAGCCTCTCTCTCTATTAAATACATGACCCAATCTCTCCCCCCCTCTCTCTTTTTAATAACGCTGGCCACCTTTTATTTTCACAGCCCACGGTTGGAATCCTCCCATTCCTTTTTTTTATTTTTTTTTACAACCAACCTTCGGCCCATTTACTTTTTTTATTTGATTTGGCCCGTTAGGGTTCCCTGCGTTGGAACCCCTCTCTCTTCGAACGAGATATGCCCTTTTCATATGCCGCCGCTGGAGAAGAGGAATGGTGCGAGAGGGGGATGCCTTCAGGGGATGCACGGGGAATGCGCCGCTGCAGTTCAACTGGAGCAGCCGGCTGGGGGCTCGGACGAGGAATGGCTGCTGCGCCGCGGTCCTGGAACTGCTGCTTGCGCCATTTTTTTTGTTTTTCGGATGAAGCTTCGCGGATAGAACTGCTGCTTGCTAGGAGGGGGGGCTTCCGTGGTCGATCGCCCTCTTGGCTGCCGCATGCAACCGAGGAAGGGCCACTGCTCGTCGCCTGGGCGGTTGTGCGCGCCTTGAGGAGAACCTCCGCCTGGTGCTGAGACAAACTCGCCGCTGGGATCTGGGATGCCGCCAACTGTAGCCGCACAACTTGAAGGAGATCATCGCGCCGCGAGAAGGGCGCTGCCTGGGATCGCGGCTGCATCGACGCTCCGCCAGGAGCTTGCACGGGATGAGGGAGCCGAGGGAGATCGACGCAGGGCTTCGTGTGGCATGAGAAGGGGATATGCGGCCTGATGTGGGACATGGAAGGCGACGCACGAGAAGATCCTGCTGGGAGGGGATCTTGCCCGGACTCGTGCCTGGAGCCACAGGGGAAGCGGAGGCGAACTGGAGCGGGAGTAGATCTGAACGTTGGACTCCGGAGCCATGAAGGTGTCGCCGCCACTGGAGGGGACCGTCGAGGGTTACCAAGTTGACGAGAGGTGATGTAGATCGACGCTAGGGGCTTGGTGTGAAGTGTTGTCGCGGGAGATAGGAGGTGCGGCAGGGGCTCGCCGCCACCAGAAGGGCGGGGCTCGAGCACCGCCCGTGGGCCGTGATGGGGCACTGCCTGTGGGCTGTGGCGGTGCTGGTGTGCCTGGAGCTAAAAGGAGAGATCGATGCGGCCTTGCCGTCTGTCGCAGCCGCCTGGTTGCTTGGACGAGGAGGGCGTGATGGGACCTTTGCCGCATGTGTCGCTCGATGCGGCTGGGAGAGAAAGTGCAACAGGAGAAATTCCCGAAATTCTAGAAAATAGGATTTCGATTGAAACCCTAGACCTTGCACAAAACTTGAACAGAAATAACTTGATAATCGAATCCCAAAAAAATCTTCAATAACAACTTCTCGAGAATCGAGCCCGCTCTGATACCATGTAGAAAAATAGAATGCGGAAGCGGAATCGGAAATAAAGATAAATAAACATGAAAAACACAATGTTTAACGTGGAACCCTACTCCAGAAGGAGCGGGATGAAACCACGGGAGAAGCCCCCGAATTGGGCATTTCTTCTATTGAAGTTCTCAATGAGTACAGGGGGTGTGGGGCTCCTTATATAGCCCCACGGACAGACCCAATAGTGACCGCTCCCCCATGTGGTACTAAACACATGGGTGGACTCTTTTCTTTTCCAACAGTGATTATCATCTGCAATCGTTACTAACCTTCGAACCACCAACTCCTCATTGTGTGACCGATGACGACGTTGTTGCGTTCATTCACACGACATATCTTTCCCCACCTCCCCGTCCGACAAGGGTACATGCTCCTTCTCCCGTTGTGTATTGTTATTGCAAGGTCCATCGCCTGAAGGAGGTAGAACATGACTCTCGGCGGAGAGAGCTGACATCGGACGTTGGAGAGGGAGCAGAAAAAGATGATGAGAGAGGGTGGATTAATCAATAGGTATCGTGGAAGATATGCGTGCTCTCCGCTGCTGATGGGAGACGGAAGCACATGCACGTGGAAACTAACGTGTCCTCTTGATCGTCCGGAGATAGGTACCGCTGTTGATGGGAGATGGAAGCCTGGGCACGTGGAAGCTAACGTGTCCTCTTGGTCGTTAGGAGATATGCACGTGGATGGGAACGTGGCCCCATCTTATTTGGGAGATGTACGTATAGACGTTTGGAGTAGAATGTCTCTTCATCCGCTTTCAACAATTGCATGTAACGATAACAGAACAAATGTTGGGAAAAAAATTGGTGAACAACGCTATCTCAATCGTGAAATTTCTCTGTCGAAAATTTGCTACAGTGCCAGCCCCACAGGCTTTAATATATAGTAAGATTGATTTGTTTATTCACGTTGTTGTCAAAAAATCTGACCGTCTATTCTATAGCTCAAAAAACCAATATTGATACGCGCATTTGAGGTGCATGCGAGGTGGATGGAGATGGATGTGGTGGAGGTCGAGTGCACTCGTGCTTGGTAGGGGGAGAGGGGAAGTAGGTGTTGGAGGACGGCATGGAGGAGGAGGTGGTCGGTCGGGGGGGACATCGGGGAGTAGGAGGAGGTTGATGGGGGGGGAGGTGGATACTGGAGGAGGAAGGGAGGAGGAGGTCGTCGACAGGGAGGAGGAGGTGGATGCTGGAGGAGGAAGGGGAGGAGGTGGTGATTGGAGGGGGAGGAGGAGGTAGATGGTGGAGAGGGGAGTGGGCTCATTTGTAAATGGATTTTTATCCGTTGTGTCCTTCTGAGATATTGCAATTTCAGTTATGCCCCTCCTTTTTGGAATATCAGTTGTACCCCTGATTTCTTGTCGTTCTATCACTTGTGCCCCTCCGTTACTTTAGCCGTTAATAAGTTGAACTTAACCATGGTTTTCTCAAATTTATGGTGCAGTTAAGAGGGACATTACGACCCAAACATCCCAATCACATCCTCCTCTTCATCCTTTTCCTCTCCCTCAGGTCCTTCATGACCCCGATTCAGCTGAACACCACCAGGAAGATCGATTGCAGGTGACTTGCTGGCGACACATGAGGGGGAGGGGGTTCTGGGATGGTGACTTACTGGCGATGCTCAAGGAGGAGGGGGGAGCAACAGGTGGAGGATGGTGAGGGGACGTGGGGGAGGACCAACACGGGGAAGAAACAGCGGGCGAAGGAGTAACGGGGGGAGGAGGACACGGGGAAGAAGCATCGGGTGGAGGAGGGTGTCGGGGAGGAGCACCAGGCGAATGAGGAGGGTGCGAGGAGGAGAAACGGGTAGAGGATGAATAGGGGACACGAGGGAGGAGGAGTGTGCAGGGCAGGAGCAACAGGGGAGGGGGGAGGAGAGGGTTCAGAGGAGGAGGGGTTGGCAGGGGCGGAGCTATGAAGGAGGTGGTGGGGGGAGGAGGAGGAGCGGGACTGGGGAGCAGGAGGCAGAGGTCGAGGAGGCCGAGGAGGAGGAGGGTGTGGGGGAGGAGGAGCACACGGGGGAGGAGCAACATGTAGAGGAGGAGGGGCGCGTGGGAGGAGTAGTGGGCGGAGTAACGGAGGGAGCATGACACAGGGAAGAAGCAACAGACGAAGGGGGGTGTCGGGGAGGAGACGAGCGAAGGAGGAGGGCGCGGGGAGGAGAAACAAGCGGAGGATGAGGAGAGGGCACGGGTGGGGAGGAGCATGTGGGGCAGGAACAGGGGAGGGGGAGGAGGGTCTAGCAGGGGCGGAGCTAGGGAGGAGGGAGCAGGGGAGGATGAGCGGGACTATGGAGGAGGTGTCGGAGGCGTAGGAGGCCCGAGGAGGAGGAGGGATGGCGGCAGCGACGGCGGAGGTGCTGGAGTATGGACTGGGCTGGGATGGGGAGGGGTGGTGGAGAGGGCCGGGAGGGGAAGGGACGACGACAGAGGCATGCCTTGAAGGGAATGGGGGAAGGAAAAGAATATATTTTTACCCTTCATTTTTCAATTATTTACTTTTGTGTTCTCAAAGTTAATGATCGTTAGAATTATGATTAATGACAACTAACCCGAGGGGCACAAGTGATCATTATGGAAGAAGTCAGGGACATAATTGATATTCTAAAAAAGGGAGGGGCATAACTGATATTGTAATATCTCGAAGGAGCACAACAAATAAAAATCATTAAATAATAGAATCTAAAAGATAGAAAATGTAAAATATTCGACGAATACCGTTATAGTTAATGAGAATTTCTAGGTGTAAGAGTTAAGACTATTGAGAGTCCTAGGTGTAATTCACGATTACACATGATTATAATTTTAAGGGATTTTATCACTTGTGCCCCTCCGAGATATCGCAATATCAGTTATGCCCCTATCTTTTTGGTAATATCAGTTGTGCCCCTCACTTCTTGCTTCGTCATCACTTGTGCCCTTCCGTCAGATTGACCGTCAATGAGTTGACTTAACCATGGTTTTTTCAAACCTTGGTGCAGTTAAGAGGGGTATTATTGTTCACACATCTTCTTCATCTTCTTCCTTCTCCATTTGTTCTTCTTCCTCTCTTTATAATTTCTCTCTCTTAGTTGCACCTTCATGCATCCATCGAATCTTTAAATTTTTTGCATTTTCACGGATATATCACTCATTACGGATCAAATGGTGAATTTTATTGAATTTTTCGGTGACTTTTCATGAATCAATTAATCAAAAAATTATCTAAATGCTAAAAGCCCTGGGGGCTGACCTGGGGTGGCGCGCTATGGGCGACCTGGGGCACAGGGTGACGAGGCTAGGGGCGACCTGGGGGTGGGGGGAGGCCGACAGGGGGGCGACCTGGGGCGGCAGGGCTAGGGGGTGCAGGGAGGAGGCCGGCATGGGGCGACCTGGGGCGATGGGGCTAGGGTGGCGCAGGGGTCGCGGGGAGGAGGCCGGCAGGGGGCGACCTGGGGCGGCGGAGCTAGGGGGGAGCAGGGGTCGCGGGGAGGCAGGCAGGCGGGGGGGGGGGGGGGGGGGGCAGGGCTTGGGGGTGCGGGGGGAGGCCGGGCAGGAGGTGCAAGGTTCGCGCGGGGGGGGGGGGGGCAGGGGGGGAAGGCACAGGGCAGGGGCGGCGCGGGGAGGGGCGGGGAGAGGCAGGCGCGGGGCAGGGGCGGCACGGGGGAAGCCATGCGCGGGGGAGCGGCATGCACGAGGGAGGGAAGGTGCGGGGCAGGGGCGGGGGAGCGGCAAGCACGTGGGAGGGAAGGCGCGGGGCAGGGGCAGGGGAGCGACAGGCACGGGGGAGGGAAGGCGGGGCAGGGGCGGCGCGGGGAGGGGTAGGCGCGGGGCAGGGGCGACACGGGGCAAGGGCGGAGAGGGAGGAGGAGGAAGAGGATTGGGGAAGAGGAGGAAGAAGAAGAGGATGAAGAAGAGGGTATAAAATGACCATATATCCCTTTTTTTAAACTTAATCCTCAAAGTTAACGTCCGTTTGCACTGTAGATGGACGGTCACTAACCCGAGGCCTCGAGGGGCACAAGTGATAAAATAGCAAGAAGTGAGGGGCACTAACTGATATTACCAAAAAGATAGGGGCATAATTGATATTGCGATATCTCGGAGGGGCACAAGCGATAAAATCCCTAATTTTAATTATGAAATTACTCATGATCATGTGTATAAATATGCCAATTTGTTTTCGGACGTCAAGAGAAATCTCACCGGAGTCCCGCGCCCATCCTCGCCGTCATCCCCACGGGCCGCGTCTACTATCTCCAATCCACCTCCGCTGCCGTCATCCCCGCCGTGTCACCCTCCGCCGCATTCGCCTCCGAGTCATCTCCACTGGACACTGACCTTCAACCCGTCTCCCCGCTCATCAAGGGCTTTACCTTTCCTTGCATTGCATATCACCATCTGCGGCCAACTTGTACAGTAATTTCGAAAGGAATCCTTGAAAGACATGAGCTTGGAATCCTTCAACAGGTCCGCTTCACTTTGATTCACCTTCTTCGACACGTTGAAGGGTTCGATTTGACTTGGAACTGAGGGAGTCTGCATTTTTGTTGGGGAATTCTCTTCTTTTCTTTCCTTTTCAATCCATTATCGCAAATTAGGTTGGTAAGGTTAGCCGATCGCGCGTTCAGCCGAAGAATGGAAGGAGCGACAACATGGGGATGGCTGTCGTTGTTCTCGGTGCCCTCACTAGGTATCTTTTACTATCCACTCTTTATATTACTACCCACAGTTATGTTTTACCGGCTACTCTTCATATTACTACCCACAGATTTTTTTCTTATTCTTTGAAGTTTGATTTTCCCGAAGTGTACTGCCTACGATGTGACATCAGTAACTGTGGGCTTCACTATGCAGCTTGATTGCAGTGTTTGGTTTTTTTATTCCCGTAGTTTATTTCTTTATTTTTTTTGTAAACGTATCCATTGAGATGTCTTAGGGTCCGTTTATAATACGAAATTATGTTAATAATAGGATAAACTCTGGAATGGAGAAATGAAGCAAAAGAACACAGCTAACTTTTCCTTTTATATGCTTGATTTAGCATATATATAATCATTATCTTCAATATGAAAATAAATAAAATAGAACGAGGAATCAAGAATAAGGAGAAAACATGGATATATAGAAGAGGTTGGAAAGTAGGCTTACTAGTAGGTAGTAGGTGCTAGCTCCACTCCCTTGATCTTTCTCTTCTCAATGATATAATATGAAAGTTGACTCGAGGTGCCAAAGGTCTTCGAGCTCTAGCTGAGCCTCATTGCATTCCCTTGTCGAGGTTTGAACAAGATATGATCTTGTGGGCTTCTCGACCGAAAGGTGAAGACGAGGCTTAGCCTCACAAGCTGGCTTCTTGGGTTTGAGGTGCAAAGGGAGTTGGCAAGCGCTGATCGCTTGGAAGCGCTATGACTAAGATGACAAGGGATTAGACTCGACGATGAACCTTATTGGAAGAGAGGGCTGAGAAGGCAATGCGCGGAAGTCCAAGATAACTTTCATATTTCCAACAACTATATTTTCATAGCATTTCTTATAGGTCTGAAAATGTCGGGACCCTACTCCCCAAGGAGTAGGATGAAACCATAGGAGAAATCCTCAAAGAGTTGGATGCTTTATTAAATCCTCTCAATGAGTACAATGGATGTGAGACTTCTCATATAGATCCACCATCACACTGAACTCCTATTAATGGGCAATATGGACTAAATATCACAATCGGATCATATCGAAAGATTCAAATACTTTAAAGACTTAACCCTTAACTATTCTCAACACTTCCTATCAAGTTGGAGCATGAAATGCTCATCTTGGATTAACTGAAAAAAACCCATCAAACTCTAAATACATGACAATATGGATCACCTCGACTCAACACATACTCTACTAGTTGGTGATGTTGCTTTTCAAGTCATGTTAACGAGTAGGGACAGAAGGGATAAAATACAAGCAATGATCCATTGAGTAATTTGGATAGACAACTGGCTCGTGTGCTTTTGCATTGATCATAGTCAATTGCATTGTGATGAGTCTCTCTCATGGAGTGCTTTGGCCCACAACATGTCTCCTCGATGGAAGTCGTATTTATCTCTATCAAGAACCGAACAAAGATAAGTTGTGGGAATATCCATATGAAGATCTTGAAAAATGAGTTGATCTCATAGGGGCCTCAAAGTGGGTTCTCTTTCATAGGAACCTCGGAAGGATCTCGTACTGGAGATCACGATCAATGGAAGATGGATCTTATAATGAGTCTCTCTGGTGATCTTTGAAAAAAATGGACACTCCTATACATGGTCCCTTTAACAAATGTATAGTTTGAAGGTCCTTCTAACAAAGGTATAGTCTGAATACTCTACTTAAAACTGTCTTTCTTCGTATTTGTCAGAAATATAAGGATAATTGATCAAGTTGGGAAAACAAACGAAGACGGGGTCAATCAAGAAACTTTTCTTCTTATTTTAATAATCTTCTTTTTTTGAAATCCTTTTCGACTCATTTTCCTATTCATATTTTCTTTTATCGATTCAAAATATTTTGCTTTTATTTAGCCACTGAAAAGATCGGATTCAGAATGATGCGATAAGAACGAAAGCTGATGTAGCTTCGATAGAGGATAAGATGAGAAAAAATCGCTTAGGATGGTCTCTCCATTTACAAAGGAGGTCGGTTGATGCACCAGTTAGAAGATGTGAGATTGGGATGTTGAGCCGGTAAGAGAGGGCGGGGAAGGCCCAAGAAGTGTTGGAATGATACTATTCGAGGGATCTTAGTTATTTGGACTGAAGCTCGAGAATGACCCAAAATAGATTTGAATGGAGGCAAAAATCCATGTAACCGACCTTACTTAATTGTGGAAAAGGCTTTGTTGTTGTTGTATTCGACCACCGAACTTTTTCCTGTTGGCCGTCCCTCTCCCTTTTTTCCTTCAGCCTCCTTTTTTTGGATAACAATGATGGCCCACTATGCTTAAAATATAATACACCAACATAATTAAGGTGATGTAGCCCACAAGAGTATCAACCTCTTTTGTTTAGGGTTCCACCACTGCTATTCGCCTTTAGGGCTTCGTCACTGCCGCTACTTGTTTTCACTATGCATTTATAGCTGAATTGCACATATGCACATAACAATCAATTGAAAAACTCAAACATGAAATTCGCGGAAAAATAAGATTGATATAAGTTAACACAAGCACACCCCAAGTTCAATGAACAATTCCAAGGTTGACTTGCTTTGATACCATGTAAAATAAATAAAATGCAGAATCAAGAACAAGGAGAAAACATAAATTTAGGTGAGACCCTACTCCCTAAGGAGTGGGATAAAATCAAGTGAGAAAGCATCAAAGGGCTGGATATTATATTCAATTTTTCCCGATGAGCACAATGATTGTGGGTCTCCTAATATAGCCCCGCTATCACCCTGAACTCCCATTTACGAGAAATGCTAGAATAAACATCACAATTGGACCATACCGGAATATCGAAATGCCCAACCAGCTTAACCCTTCATTATTCTCAACGTCCAGACTTAATTTACTGGAGTTGAGATCTTTCAGCTTATATAACCCTGGAAATAAAATGCATAATTTTAAAAAGTTCAATCTTGTAAATCTTCTATATCGACTTTAATATGCAAATGGATATGAATACTTCCGTATCAAATTCGTTATTTTATTTGTTTTATACATATTTTGATATCTATTTTCAATACCTAATAGGGGGAAACACGCCATGGTGAACACCCCAAATATATTAGGAAAATAGAAAAGAACTTGCAATAGCCACGATTCGAGGAGAATTGTGGCATGGATAATTACATTATCAATGTAGAAACATTCACATATATGCATATATGTATATATATCATGAATATCATTTTAATATCCATAAATATCCATATATGTATACATATATGTATTTTAATATATGACTACAATTATAGATTTATTTCTAAGAATATTTGATATAATTATTATGAAATAAATACATGTTGCATATTTTTTTGTGTAAGATATCCAATACCTGCATGTGCAAGCTAATCTTTATAGTATTTTTGTCATTGTCCTTAATAGTCTTAAATACTATATATTCATATCTGTTTTTAAGTATACAGTAATATAGTTTTTATATCCATTAATATTTGTATATGCATTCTCACTCACATTTTAAAATGGATAAGTGTATGGTAACACGTATGCATTTTGACTACTTGTATCCATGTTTGGGTATATTTGTAGCAATAGTGGAGAAATTAATAAAGGTTGAAGTAGAGTATATTGCTTTAGTAAATATTGTAATGAATGAAATCCCATGTTCGAGGGAGGGTTTCATAGGAATGAGAATTTCCATGTAGGATGGAATTGTGTTTCCAGTATAACCATTATCGTATATGATTATGTTACACTTACAATATAGGAATGGAAACAATAAAAGAATGATAATTCCATTCTGCGAAACAAACGAGGTGTTAAGTAAGGGTTGTGTCATTTAGGTGAAGGGTATGCTTCTTAGATAGTATAAGGTCTCTATATAAAGTCACCATCATGTGCAAGGAAGGGATAATGAATCATGCAAATTTTGTTAGCTTTTAGATATTGTTGGAGTATTCATTGTATGCATCACTTCTGAGAGAGAGGGGTAAATGGATCTCTCCAGGATCCATTTACCCCATCCAAGAGTTTTGTTGGAGCATAAGTTGTATGCCCCTATTGAGTTGTAGCAGGGTAAATGGATCCTGGAGGAGATCCATTTACCCCATCCAGTGTTTAGTCCCACATCGTCCAACGGTGGGACTTGGAGGCTCTTTGAGAGGCTATATAAAGAGCCCCAGACCTCCTGTACTCATTGAGAAAGTCAATAGACAAACACGCCCCGTTAAGGGCTTCTCCCGTGGTTTCATCCCGCTCCTCACGGAGTAGGGTTCCACTGGAAAAAATCCCGACTGTTCTTTTCGTTATTTATCTTTTTCCATGTTACGCTTCCGCTTCCGATTTTCTAACATGGTATCAGAGCGGGTTCGTTCCTCGAGGATTTCATCGTGTTCTTTATTTTGATTCGAGGTCCGATTATGGGTTTGATTCTTGAGGAATCATGTTATGTTTTTAAGATCCGATTATTGTTCATATTCGGATTGGCTCAGCAGTCCATGCCGCATCCAGATTTGTTCGTGTTTTAGGGTTTTGTTGAAACCCTAATATTGCAAGTTGAGTTTTGATTCTGGAGAATTTATGAAGTTCATGCGCTCTTCCCAGATCTGTTGAGGATTCGTCCTCCAAGCCGCGATTCACGATGCCATCTTTGTGCGCTCTAGAAGGTCATCTTCTTCGGCGTCGAGCTGCGATCTCCCGCTCGCAGGCGGCGCCCCCAATCCTTCAGACGCATGACTCCAGAACTATCCAACAAACCCAGGCGGCGGGCCCTGGCAACTCGCAGGCGATGCACCCCGATCTCCCTGGCGCAGGCGACTCCATGCCATGTCTTCTCCCTAGGCGGAGGCTCACGTTGAGTCCAGGCGGCGCCGCACCTTCCATCTCTCGACTCAGGCGGCATCTCCATCTCCTGGCGGCGCTCGGCAAGCACAGGAAGCCCTAGCGCACCCCCACCCCTGCCAAGGCTGCGCGAGTCCCCCTTGCACGCCCTAGCGACGCACTGCCCCCTCGCTCCAGGCGATCGAATCCCCAGCAGCGGCGGCGCGCCGCATCTCCAGTGCTCTCCAGTTGTGCCCGATCTCCAGAGCCTCCAGCCGTGAACCTTGGGGGCGGCGGCGGCGTTTCTCCAAATGAGAGGATTCCA